>JAYXIM010021737.1:0-49754 GCA_037575425.1 Anastrepha fraterculus | reverse complement strand
CGAGGCATGTTAACAATCCCAAAATTTTGGTTGTAACCTTCGACAGTTTGCTCTCCTCTGCGCACACAACCGCAATTGCCACTTAAGTCCAAAATCGCAACAAGGTCCTCAAATCGCTTGCCGGCAGTACTTGGGACAAAGACTAAGAATTGTTGCTATCGACGTTTAAGGCAATTGACCGTCCGGTTCTAAACTATGCTGCGCCTATCTAGTCGCCTGGAACTAGCGACACGCAGTGGCTAAAGCTCCAGACTTGCCAAAACAGAGCTATTCCGACAGCGACGGACCAGACAGTGTTTAGACAGACAATAAACGACATTCATCGGCAGACCGTCACCACATTCCTGAGCTCCCGACCACCGAATGGTCGGAGTCCAACAACCTCCTAAAGGCGATGGAAAGCTTCAACTTCCCCATGAGACCCGCGTAATCTTGGCACAATTACGTTCTGGATATTGTAGCAGGTTAAGCTCCTACTTGTCCAAAATTAACCCCGACATACCAACAACAAGTGTCGAAAATGTTGATTCTCGCCTCCTGAGTATTCTATTTCTAAGCCTCAAAACGAATAAAAAATTAAATAATTCAAAAATTCAATTAACATAGTTTTTCTAGAGCAGAAAAATTTCTGTCGAATGAATACTTACCCTTCGCCAAACAGCAAACAAATCGTTGTAAAATAAAAGAAAATATAACGAACTTATTCACCAACCCATTATTTTCACTTATTTCAGATACGCCTTGACCACAGCATCAAGTTAAAGCTGCCCACACTATTCGATGGTCTGCAAGAGCGCATAGAAATTAGCATTTTAATTCTGCTATGCGGCAAAAATATCGATGAGGGTTTTGGTTTGACCTACAGGTGAGCGGCATTCTCACGGATGCATTATCATGCAGATTTTAACTATATGATTTCAATTCCGCAGGATCATTAATCATTACAAATTGCCTGGGATGAAAGTATTTGCAGCAGCTGCCAAGTTTCTTGCCTGCAATCAGCGTATTGGCGAAGTCGAGAAGTTGATAAGCTGCATAACGAGCAACAATGGCATCCAAACGCGTGACATTGACGAAATCCTATCGGTCGCTATAAATTCGGCGTGTAATAGCAACGCGCCAGAGGTGAAAGCTGCGCTCGATAATCTCGCCAAGAAGATCCATAGCGTTGAATTGCGCATATCTTGTCACATCTTTATTGGTCAATTGAAATCGGCGTACCTTTTGGCGAATAAATATGAGCGCATCGGTGATATTCGTCGCATACTCCGGCAAGCCGAACTCACAAATCAGGTGCACATAAAGAAATTGTGCGAAAGAAAATTGAATTTTAATGCAGCCGCACGTGAATAATTTCCAACACGACTGAAAAGTAGAACAAATATACCTTTTTACACATGTATACGTGTTTGTATGTGTATGCATACGTACATTTGTATGTATTTCTGTTAATCGAATCGTTAGATATTTACATGTATTGTTGTGATTTTACCTAATAAGCTTTTACCAAATTTATACAAACTCTTATACATATACACACGTGCGTACATACATACATACATATAACCATACACAAAATAAAGTATAAACCATTTTATGTATCCTTAATCATCGTGCCTGATATGCTATTTGATGAATTCCTTGATCTAATGCTGGCTGGCTGTCATGAGGCCTACACTCACATACGGTTGCGAAGTCTGGTTGCTGAAATCCCATGAAACCAATCAGTTACGAGTAAATTAAGTTTTGAAAGAAAGATTCTAAGAAAAATATATGGACTCCTGTACGGCTTGAAGACACACTTATCAGGGGTGCAAATGTAATCAGACACATCAAAGCGCAAAGGATTCGATTGTACGGTCACATTCTACGAATGAACAACGATATAGGTACAAGGTGAAGTCCAAAATAAATAAGACAGAGCTAAAATAGAAACGGTAAGAGCTTTGTTCTGATAACTTCGAGTTTACTTATTCAAAAGAGTCCCCTCTGGCCTCGATGCACTGTTTTGTGTGATCTAAAAGCTTTTCGGAAGAGTGTTTCAGGTCATTGATCGGAATGTCTTTCAGGATGTCGCCACAAGCCTTTTGGATGACCTCTACGGACGCAAAACGTTTTTCTTACATAGCCGAATGCAATTTTCCGAATAGGTAGAAGTCACAGGGAGCCATATTAGGGGAATGCGGTGAGTGATTGATTGTTAAAATGCGTCACAAGAGTTACAATGTTGTAAAGGAAGTTCTCGTCGTTTCTCGCCTATTTAATGAGGTCTTTCAAATGTTGAATTCTGAGCAATTTTTGTTCCTCACTTGACTTGTGCGGACTGAAACGTGTACAGACCTTTCGTAAGCCCAAATGCTCAGTTAAAATGTGATAAATCGATGTTTCGGAGATATTCAAATCCGATTCCATGAATTTCAACGATGCTTTCGGTTCATTTTTGATAAATTTACGAACAATTCGATGGAGTTTTCGGTGATTACTGATTTTGGGCGGCCCGTATGTTCATTGTCATTTATGTCTCCGCAACCATCACTGAAACGTGTAATCAACTCATGAACTCTGGCACAAGATAGACAATCATCGCCATAAACTTTTGTCATCAATTCAAATGTTTCGGTAAACGTTTTACCGATTTTAAAACAAAATTTGATATTAGCTCTTTGTTCGAAACTCATTTTTGTACCGGTGACACAAACATACTGACACTTTAGATGCAATAACTTCCCTTCCACTGAACCGAATGTCACCAAGCTTTCACTGGAAGTCAGCTAGGGATGTAACTTCCAACGCACTGACTCATTAAAAAGATGGTGCCATCAAAAACTTTGGACTTCATTTTTTAGCTACATATAAAAAGATCTTCGAAACAAATCCACAAAGTGACAGAAGTACAGGCCAGCCGAGAAATCGATGGATCGTTGTCATATGTGATATCAAACGATCAGCCTTGATCGAGTGATGTGGAGGCGAATTGTAACAGAAGCAATGGCTCACCCCGAACTGTGATGTTCTGATGATGATGATGATGATGATGGTGATGAGTTAATGCTAATTGTTTCCTTCACTTAAGGGGTTCGGGGTAGTCAGAGGCCCCAAAAAATGATGATTTTCAATAATTTTTTTTTTGCTAGTCAATTGGTTTATTTCACAAAAATAAAAGCATAATACATCAGGTTTCGACTTGACTTAAGGGGGGAAGCTGGTCTAGAATTTTGAAAAAATCGAAAAATTTTTTTTTGTCTTAAAAGGTGCTTTAGGGTCTTAGAAATAATATACCAAATGAGGGATGCCAGCAAAAATGTCTAAATGCCCAAATTTTTCATTCGACGGCAGTGCCTCGCAGGTATGCCCCGAACGCTACTTACAACTTTAAACGCGTTTTTCTCGAAATCACTTTTTTTAAACTGGCCGAAGACATAACTCGAACAAATCTTTACCGATTCTTACGAAATTTTGACAATACATTCGAAATACCTTTCTCCGGAGACGAACGTAGGATTTTTTATTTATATTACATAGTTTTTTTTTTAATCAACAATTTTATGTCGTTCTTTATAGTGAAAATTGTAACTTTTTGTTCAAACGTGCACCATTTCGCGAAAAAACAAAATATCGAAAAAATCCTACGTACGTCTCTTTCTGTTGTTATATAGAAACTAAAAAAATTGTATTTTTTGATCCAGGACAAAAATTAAGGAGTTTACGTCTTCGGCAATGGACCCACTAGAAAAAAAGGCGCCTTAGGAGAACTGCTGGACAGCGGCCATTTTGAAATTAATTCAGACGAAAAATTTTGTATTTGTACCATGAAAGCTATATTATTAAACCTATTTCACAGATTTTCGATTGATTCCTTTGTTGAGTCAAAATAAATTCATAAAATATGCCCATTTTTTGCGCTCTAGACCAGCTTCCCCCCTTAAGCAAAATTTCAAAAAAAAAAATTAAATAAAATTAATAATTGTAAAAGTTATCGCTGTTTGTGTGGAGCCCGTTTCTCTAGAAGTCCCTTGCGGTGATCATCACAAGTCCTTGCAGATTCATATAAAATCAGTCGGACAAGAGAAATTAGTTTTATTAATAGATAATCTTGTGCCTGATCGAAATTTATAATATGGCGGCCTCAGGAAATATTTTTCAGATTTTCGAGAAAAAACTGACATTTAATTATTTAAAAAAAAATCCAAATTTTTGAAAAAAAAATTCTATCAGGCACGAGTTTTTTATATTTTTTCCAAATCAGTATAAATTTTATCGAAATCTACCAAGCGGTTTTTAAGTTGCAGTGATCTCTTCTCTTCTTAATTGGCGCGATAACCGTTTACGCGATTTTGGCCGAGTAGGAGGATGGTTCCATATGTAAAGTCCACACAAGTGGGGAGAGTTACTGATAGCCATTCACTTGGGGTTGGCCAGGACGATTCTTCTACATATGGCTCAAGCAGCTCACAACTTCCGGGATTAGTCCAAGTATCCTCTGGGTAGCTTCCGAACACGCGTTCGGAGTGACACAACGTGAGAAGGCGAAGCATCCCAGGATAGCTGGTTGCGCGCTGGGTTTGGGACCCGCCACTAAATAATGGCCCCCAATGAAAAGATGTTCAAAGCCTCGGTGAAAAGTAACAGTGATGACCAGTTCAAAAACATAGTTTAAAAAAAAACGCATTTAAAGTTTTGCTATGCAGCTCCGGAACGCCCTTTGTTAATTGTTGAATAGCTCGAAACCCCTTAAGTTCAGTTCAAATACCCAGTTGCTGACACACCAGGAAACATGAATAGGCCTAGTTTCTTCTCTTATTTGATAACTTAAAATATTGTTGCTTTTATAACAGCAAGCAGCTAAAGACAAGGATGGTAGATTTCACCATAAGTTAGAGGAACTGGCAGACCCCAGAAATTTGATATATCGACGCGTTTGGATTAGAGGAAGAGGAGTGTTAGAAAAATGGATTAAGAGGCTATGTCAAGAGATAATTCGTGAAAGAGAAGTGAAAGTGAAAGATTTGGTAAAAAAACTGAACTCTTGTAGCTTAACGACCACTGCATTCTTCTTCTTAATTTGCGCGATAGCCGATTACGCGATTTTTGCCGAGTATAACAAAGCGCGCCAGACGTTTCTTTCTCGTGCGAACCGACGCCAGTTGAAAACACCAAATGAAGCCTAGTCCTTCTCCACCTGTACTTTCCAACGCAGAAGAGGTCTTCCTCTTCTTCCGCTACCACCAGTTGGTACCGCATCGAATACTTTTAGAGCCGGTGGGTTTGTATCCATTCGGACGACATGATCTAGCCAACTGAGCCGATGGCTCTTTATTCGCTGTGCTATGTCTATGCCGTCGAAAAGCTCATACTTTCCGCAGAATCTTTCTCTCAACCACTCGAAGGGACTCGTCATCGGATGTTGTCTTCGTCCACGCTTCTGCGCCATGCATCAGGATGGGCATGATGAGAGCCTTGTAGAGTGTTAGTCTTATTCGTCGAGAGAGGACTTTACTGCTAGTTGCTTACTTATCACGAAACACGTCTTACTCGAATAGCTGCCAAATCCAAACTAACCTATCATAATTATAATTATAATTAGAAAAAAAAAATGTATCAGAAATTGGTTGAAAAAACTCACATTTAATTGTTCATTATTATAAAAAAAGAAGTCTAACAATTTTTTAGTTATTAATTATTGGATACAGTTATTCAAAAATACCACAACACAATCTCATCTAGATTACATAATTTGACGTACTGTGACGTACTAGTTGTGGGTTGGCAGTGTCTAAAATGACGTAACAAAAATATTTATCCGCAGCAACTGCCACAAGGCGCATCTATTGATCGGTTATTGATACGTCCAATACGACGGTTTGGACCGAATCCGCCACCACCACCATTTCCCCCGCCGCCACCACTACCTCCACCACCACCACCTCCTCCACCACCGCCACCGCCGCCGAAGCCGCCGCCCCAACCGCCTCTACGATTATTACTGCCGCTGCTACTTCTCTCGTCCTTTACGAATGGCGCTACAAGTCCTCTGAAACTATTTTGAAATAATTAGTAATACTGCCTAAGAAGACTAAAGCAAAGGAATAACTTTAAATTGCTTACAAGGTGATCATCACAAACCAAAGGCCTGTGAAAATTTCTAAAATACGAGACACGGTCCAAGGTCGGCGCTCCAAAACGCGTCCATCTGCGAAAAGAGATGTAAAATTTATATTAATTGAAAAGTGTCGAAACGAAGCTTCGCTTATAAATTTTAAGTCAAGAGTCAAATGGTTAAACGGTTGTGCTATTTTCGGAGCAACTTTTTGGAAAAATTTTCAGCAGAATTATAAATACCCCTGAGGAGTACTTTCCCACGGATTGTATTTTTCTATTTATTCTTCCAAATTCCTCATGCGCAGAATTTTTCCTTAAAATGTAAGAAACGCTGCATTTTGTATTTTTTCAGACCTTATTTGAAGGAGTCAACTGACGAGTTTCTTATTTTCGTAAGCCTTCGGACGTTTGCCGAGACGATTATTTTTTCAGCGCTGAGTGAAGGAATCTGTGGGACCTACAGTTTTAGGCCGACTCCGAACGACAGATATTTCTTTTAAGAGGAGTTTTTTCATGGCAGAAATACACTAGGAGGTTTGTTATTGCCTGCCTAGCGGCGACTGCTATGAGAGAAAACTGTTTTTTTTTTCTTCTAGCATTTGATGTTCTCTGCAAGAAGGTAGTCACGCACCAACCCATTCGGCTATGGCGGCAGTCCGTACAACAACAAGGCTCCGTTACAACAAATACTGTAGAAGGTAATGAAGTTGTGCAGCAAAGGGTTAACTCGGCATGGTTAAAATGAAAAACTCTAACCGGGGGGCTATGTGACAAAAGAATGCCACTTCACCTAAAAGACAAGATATATAAAACCGCCGTGCGTCCCACTTTCTTATATGGAGCCGAATGCTAGCCTAAAAAAAGTTACACGACAGAAAACTGCAACCAGCAGAAATGAAAATCATGAGATGGATAGCCTCGGTCGCAATGCTGGACAAAGTGCCTAATCGATTCATTCGTGGAAGTGGAAGTCTTAAAAAAAATACATGAAAGTCGTATTCGCTGGTATGGGCATGGGCCAAAGATAACCTGACTCAGATATGACAAAGAACGTATTAAACATCGCCACCGCGCCGAGGAAGCCAGGTCGACCACAACATACATGGACGAAGCAAATAGAAAGTTACATGAAACATGCGGACTTAAACACAGAGACGAACCAGGCTCGAAGAATCTGTGGACTGCGGACCAGGAGAGCAGACCCCAAGGGAAATGGGCTAAAAGAAAGGAAGAAGAAGAAGAAAATATTACAGAATGTCACATATTTTATTTATAAAAAAATACCAAACTTTACGTAGGTAGGTAGGTAGGTAGTTAGGTAGAAGTAGCAGCCGGTCTCTAGACCAACTCACTTAGACCGTTGCCGATCTATTGTGACACCATAGCAGCAGTTTAACTGCTAGTCCTCGCTAAGCCATTTTGTTTTAAGTGCAAATCCATTGATCAGGCTAACACTTACATATATCCCTAAGGTCATCAGTATCATTTAGAAACCATGAACCAAAGTGTCTAAACCTAGTGGCATGGGCATAGTGGGACAGTTACAGAGAAGGTGTCTAACGGACTCTCTCTCCTCCTCATTTTTGCAACTTCTGCAATAGTTCAAATGAGGTACATTCAATCTTTGAGCATGTCGACCTATGAGACGTATTTCTAGTCAAAAATGTGTATCTCTATCATCGTGGATGCCATAGTAGCGCTTCTCAAATAAGTTACACTCCAATAAAAATAGTTTATGCTTTGATTCGAGAGAGCTTTAAAAGAAGTCACACGATCAGCGCTGGGCTTAAGAATTTTGACTGTGAATCTTTATTGTTGTTGTTGTTTGTGTAGCAGTTTACCAAACCCTCTCAGTGCGATGTAGTTACCGGCCGTCTCCGTCTAACTCATCTAACGGTAGACCCAGAAAACGTATTGTTTCAACAGGTAGGGTCGAGAGGGAGATGGGAGTTAGGTGAGTAGGTTTAATGTGGCATGTAAAAAGGTGGTTGGTGTCGTGCGGTGTGCCTTGTCAAGTCTAATATTAAAATAAGAAATTATTTCACTTAATTCAAGATTTTATTTTGTGACTTAATTTTTAAATTTAAAACCGATCGCGAAGTTGCGAAGTTTCGCCGATATGAAACTTTTTTGTTAAAAATAAATAAATAATTGGCACGTACAATACTGTTAAGTGTTTGGCCGAGATCCTCCTTGTAACGCGTGTCTTGATGTTATTCCATAAATGGACCTACAGTTTTATATGAAGCTTTTGCTTTGCTAAGCCTCCTCTAGACACTTCATCCATCCATGGGAAGGTGGGGTCATTGGAATCAAGTTTCGTCAGTCCCAACTTTTTTATAATGAGTTCTGAAATGATATCGATCGCGTCGGGACTATCCAATTATTCTCCCTGCCGCAACTCTTTGGGAAATGCTAGCTTTTTGCAAAACATGAATTCTGTCTAAATCACCACATCATAAGAAATAAAGCTTTGTAAATTCTTCACTCCTCGATATCAGATTGCGTCAATTACTCTATTATGTCCTGACTTAAGCGGTAGGTATTTCATGTCTTGAACATACCGATGAAAACTCTTGAGCGAGTTGTTGCTCATAAGCAGACCATTTTGAAAATGAAATGTTTTTTCTACAAATTTTACTTTCCCTCCACTTTTACTCAAAATTTCTAGAGCTAGCAACCCAGTGGCTTGCTAAGGGAGCCGATTTGTCAAGAGAGAACGAGAAAGTTGCTTACTGAGCAAACCTTTTATCATTGAATCATGGTGGTCATGTACTTTTTTGATATTTTTTTGTTTGAGAGAGAATTTCCGGAAATTAAATTACTGGCAAGTTACTGGATAATTTGTACTTAAACAGACCTATAGGCGTCATTTGTCAAAATTTGAAATTCGGTATCTACTTTTAAATGCATCAATTTTGTTTCCTGATATATTGTATCAAAATTAAAAAAAAAACTTCGTCTGCATTTTTCTACAGCTCACTAAAATTTTATTGTACGCGAATTTGCGAATTTTGTGTATGATTTTTTTGTTACTTCAACTTTAATAAAAATGGCGGAATGAAATTCCACAAAACGCCAGGGTATTCCACCGGCTGTGAGATCAAACTGTATTTTGCGTAAAAATGTACTCGTCTGTACCGTTATAGGTGTATGATTCTTAGCTTTACAATTTGTAAAAAGAATTTGCCAAAATTTGCAAACAGCTGTTCTTGTGTTTGTATATTTTTGCTAGCAAACACTTTTCAAGCACAAATTCGCAATTAAATGACACTTTGCTCTCTCAATTTTTGTTTTTGCAACTTTTTTCGGTACACAAACACAATCTTCTGAAAACTTTTGATATCAGTCACAAATCACTCGATATATAAAGTGACCTAATAAATAGCATTGAGCCTGAGCCGTGTGCTTAATCACAATTGTTTTCAAAATATACAAGCAAATATGTTTCATATAATTTCAATTCATTTCTCTGGCGCTCTACTGTAATTTGCACAGCCTCTATTAGTGCAAGGTCTTTCGGTTTTGTACCTCGATCTATGTAAACCATTTTACTATGACTTTTGGTACTCCACAATAGCTCTACGCGCTGGTTTTAAGTTGAAATCGTTTCATTTATTTCATAAAATGAGTGAAAACAAATTTTTAATACACAAGAAAAATCTTGCGAGTTCACTGGTTTACAAATGACTTCACGTAAAATGAGTTGACGTGTACTTGTTGCAGAGTTCGAATGACGATGAATTGACTTTTTTCTGTAATTTCACATATAGGTGGCGCTTTCTAAGCTTCTTAAAAGCTGCTTCGCATTTATTCAGCGTGATCCGTCTAGCATTTCAGATTCAAACTATACATTTTTGCGTCTTTTACTCGGATATTATTTTTCATTCAGACACTTGCAAAATAGATCGCCTTTCGCTGGTACAATTTTCGTCGAAAATCAAATAATCCATCGCAACGCTGAATCGATTGGACACCTAGAAGCTGTGCCCATAGCAACTCCATTGAATTGTTTTTTTGTAAAGGGCCGTTCAGGATAAATGTTACGCCAACCATTCAGAGACGATTCCAGAGTTGAAACATGAAATCGTCAGTGTATTGGTGAGATAAGCGCTGAAACGCGGCAAAATGTACTAAAAAAAAACCAGCTGTGGAAGTAATTTTAATGAAATAGAGTTCCAACTTTGATGGCAAGGTTTACTCTTTTCAGTAAAACTAGAATTTAAAAAATATTCCTGCGGTTTTTAAGTACATAAAGTAATTGAAATTTCATTCAGAAATAACATAAAACTGTTATTTGTGAGCGCTTAACTCTGTTGTTTCAGCAGGACATTGTCACATGTCATACATCCAGAAATGGACCTGTACACTCACCTCCAAAATCATATAATTTAACACCTTTGCATATTTTTTGTTTTGTGGTGCCCAGATGCTCGAAATAACTCTCCATTGCCTGCGATTTTAGTAGTGCTAGTGAAATATCCTTAGTAGATAGTTTTTTAAGTATTGATATCATTCAAGTTAATTGTTTTCCCAACAGTAAAAACGTAAATTTTTCATACTTGAGTGTGCTCTACCCATTATTAAATCAGATATGCAGCATGCACCACTACTTCTTAAACTTGAATTTTATGATTATGTTAAAACTAGAAATTTGAATTCAAATCTTTCGTTTGATTTTAAGGGGTTATACGCAGTTATGAAGCAAATAAAAGACGGGTTGTCAAGGATTTATCCTGAAGAAACTTCAGAATATTCTAATTTGAAAATTTTTGGCGGTTATAAAAGCATCCTTCAAGAACGTAACAAAATTTTTTATTTATGAAAATGTTGATTATAGAGCGCGCTGCAGGCGATTTCTGGAACCTCCTTTAAAAAAAGACGATTTACGGTGTACATTGTAACTCAGAATTGGATTATCTGAAATCAAAAAAACAAACAAATTTTGTTAATATATTAGATTATCTAGTAATTAATCGTTCGGCTAATCAAAATAGTGAATTTTCACAAAATGGCAGCTTTTAAAAGAAATGATTTCGATTTTTGCGTTAAAATTTGGCCGTAAATTGATTATAAAATGGAAAATAAGTATCAGATTTACAAAAGGAACGATTAATTACTAGAAAATGTATCTTTAAAGATTGAGTTAAAACGGTTGACCGATCAAACAAGCCGTTTTCGAGATATCGTGTACACCGACTTGAAAAATGCCGTTTTGAAAAAAACACGTTTAAAGTTTCAATACCTACCTTAAAACGTGCCGATGCATCTCTACATATTTAGGTATAACTCTGAAAGTATTGCTTAGATCTACTTCAAATTTCGTGCGTATACTTTTGAATATATGTACATTACAAAAATGCAATAAAAAAATCGATTTTTTTGAAAGTCATAACTGCGTATAACCCCTTAAGTTATGTGATTTTTTGAAACTGAATAATGCTAAATTGTTGAGCATTCACTGGGATTCCTTGTTTCAATATCTTGACGCTTCAAAGTGTTCCGAGATTTTTAGAACTACGGTGGTAGACGTTTGTAAAGGGCTATTCCTCCGGTAACAAAAACAAAAAACAATCTTAAGTACCCTGGCACAATGCTGCGTTGATTAAACTTCGAAATAAGAGAAATAAATTTCTTCGTAAATTCATAAAATGTAAAAATTCCAGTTTCTTTGCTCTGTATGAGAGTATGATAAGAAATTCGTCTGTTTGAATAAATTCTTACACAGAAACTACGTTCTTAGATTCGAAGAAAGTTTAAAATCTAATCCAAAAGCGTTTTGGAACTTTGTAAATTTGAAGAAATCCGTTTCCAATATTCCCTTCGCTCCTTTGTTTTTCTGTGGCAAAGCTGCTAATACTCCAGCCGATGCCGCTAATCTAATCAATTTAGATCGGCCTCCGACGGTGAAGAAAATGTACATACAACAATCTATTGACTTCGGCAAGCTAGTATTGTCCACTGAAGGTGGTTCCTATCTCTACATATGAAGCGCGATGCTTATTAATCAACTTAAAATCATTGCAAAGCAGGAGAATAATCCTATCTTTATCTTTCATTTTTGACTTAATCTGTGGTGCTGTTGACTGTCCGGTGCTTCCTGAAAGGATTTTCTTTAATACTCCGGCCAGAGCTCTGCGTAGGTTCTATGTTGGTCTTTCAAAACCCACTTATGCTCAGAATGCTCCCATTTCTAGAACCTTAATTGAGTCCAACATAATGTCTAAATTTGTTGCGATAGATTTTTCATTTTTAAACGATCACCTATTAAAATTTTTAAATATTTATTATATTATAAATAGTTTAATTGTACTTTCCACTTAGCGTATAAGAATCTATTATATTCATTGGCTTAATAAATAAGTAATTGATGTCATGAAACTTTCAACTGGTTAAGAAAATACTAATAGTTGCATTTTTTATTTATATTTCTATTCCTACACTTGAAAAAAAAAACAACTCCCTTTAAGTGAAATACATTTTTTTATAACACATAATCACCTAACTTTGCATTACTCATACGACCTGGTGGGGAAATACAAAATATGTTGAATTTTCATGAAAGTATGATATTTTCTTTCCTATAATTAAAAGCGTTCATAAGCTGCGGTTCCCGAAAAGAAATTTCCTGGCGCTTTAAGAGTGATCCAAAATTCGTTCAAAGGCGCTACTTAATCGGTTAAGGAAAAACATTTCTTTGTTAGTTGCTTTGATCAAAGGCCACTGTTTCCTAGGCCGACACGCTCAAAGATTGAACGTACCTCATTTGAACTATTACAGAAGCTACAACAATGAAGAGGAGGAAGAGTCCGTTAGACACCTTCTCTGTTGGTGTCCCGCGTGGAAAATATTTAAGCCTAAACATAGCGTTAAATATGTTGCCTATGTAGATTATTGCGCGAGATGGTAGTTGTTTTAATATAAGTCCTTTGATTTGGTTAAATCCAGGGGATTTTTTTGGTTTTATATCAGACTTTATTATTTTTTTGGATTTCTCGTGTGACTGTCTTATTTTATACTCTTGAATATGAGTTCGCTCTGATGTAAACGGATAGGTATTGGGTGTTGTAGAGCTTGCCTTTTCTTCATTCGTTCTTGCCCAGTCTCCGTTTTCCTTCCTTATAGGCGGTTGGTGGATTGATTTGTTTAGAAGCTTTTTGGTTGCTTTTCAGATTGAGTAGTTAGTTTCTGCTGCTGTTTAGATGTCATTTTCGGATTTGTTTTTAAGTTTTGTTTTAGGTTTTTAGTTGATCTGTTTAGTTTAGTTTTATCTGGGGGATACCGACTTTGTTGCCATTTTTTCGTAAGTTCCTTTTTCTCTGAAACAAGTTTCTTAATCATAGGACAGATTTTTTGAAGTACATTGTATTCTAAAAGCTGTTATTAAAATTGAACTTATTTCTCAGAAAAGCGTAGAATATTTCTTCGGGTGCTATTTTGAAAACTCTTTGCTCCCAGTACAATAGACGCAGTGCGCTGAAAGTTCTGGGAATTTCACGCCATTCAACTTCCAAACTCGCAGCCGTGTTTACCGGCCATTGGACGATCGGCGCACGCGCGTAAAAGCTAGGTTTACCATTTAACACCCATTGCAGCAGTTGTGGGTATCTTTCAGAGAAGGAGACTATCGGGCACTTTCTCTGTAAATATCCTGGCTAGCTAAACGATTAAGGTCGCTGGGCTAGTTGCTTCCTTCTTCGCTAGCCTGGGGCAGTGCGACAAACTAAATCCCATCAAATCGCTTCTCAATTACATCAACAGCTCTGGTTGGCTGTCGATATCTGCCTGTTGGAGGGCTCAGAATGGTAACAAAACGGCGCTTTGGGACTACTTAGGACTGATACTTCCACCATTTCGCCTACCGACCTACAAGATACACTGCATGATAAGCGAAATTCATTCATAATACTTTTTTATTGCAACAATTGCTTAATTATTTTCTCATTACTTGAGCAAATGTTTTGCCGTTGTTTACTTACGCGTGTGGAAAATATTCTTATCAGTAAGAATTATGAAAGAATGATTTTACGGTAATTGCCAACAGCTACTGCACAGAGATGTTAACATACATACATATGCGTTTGGGTACATTTGCACAGGTATGGAAGTACAGGGTGGCGCAAATTAATCACCTTATCGGAGGATTTATAATAACAAATTAAATTCTCATCTTATCGACCTGCACTTGCGGTCGATTTTTTTGCCAATTACTCACCGTATTCGTCAGATTTGAAAACTTGCGATTTTTAATTTGTCCAAAAGCACATTTGCCGAAGAAAGGCAAGTCTTTTAAAGACATTTAGGCCATTCAAAGTGCTTGTGCTGCTATGCTGAGGGGCATCCCGTCGGTGGGGCGAAGACAGAAAACATTCATTTGACTTAAGTGGGAAGTCGATTATTTTGAATAAAATAAATTGGTTTTAATAAGAAAAGTTATTTGTTGCTCTTATTTTTAAAAAGTTCCGTTTACCCTGGAATGCATCTGTTTAATTTTTATGGTTTCGACGAGAATCATTTGTAAAAACGTGAATGAATCACGTTTTGAACCAGTTTTGTAAATATTTACATAAATAACATTTTTAAAGGTAAAAAGTCGCTACTGATAAGGTGCACAAGCATTTTTTTAAGTAAGGAAACAATATTTGCGTGTAGCTACCCTGCCGGAATATTTTTTTGGTACCGAAAAGGTGCACTTCTTGTGAATTTACAATCAGAACTAATTCGCTTTTTTCTCTTTTCCATATGAAGGGGTGTTTTTATTCAAAAATTGTACAAAAATAAATATTTTGCGTTATTATTGGTTTATTCGAAATAGCAAGCATTCCAGTTATTTATTTTAGATTTTCATTTATTTTTTATATTTCTTACTGTGGCTGCCTCGGCTGACTTCGCAGTAGCCCACCCTGTTGACACAGTCTTCCCAAAACCTTGGTGTCGGTTTCTAGCTTCGGCTACCGAATGACTTTCTCGATATTCGCCCTAAGAACCTCCTGAATCGTTACTGGATTATTCGCATAACATCGGCCTTTCACGGCACCTCACAAAGAAAAGTCTAACGGCGTCGACTTATAGCATGGCGTGTGATCCTGCCAAAACCAAAGATGACTTCAATTTCCGGCCATAAAAAATCGTTTATCATGCCTTTGTAGCGCTCAACGTTAAGTGAAAAGCGTCTTGAGCAGGAATAAAAAAAATAATGGGAAAATGATGCCACCACTCCAAAATTAGCTCATTCCGATGATTCCTTTAGCCCATAGGTCGCACCAAACGGTTGTTTTCAATGGATCTAATGGATGTTCTTGAATGGCTGCGGATTACTCTTCAGCCCAAATACGGCAATTTCGCTTATTGGCGTAGCCATTAAACCAAAAGTGAGCCTCATCACTGAACAAGATTCGAGTCCCAAAATGCGCATCTTCGGCGAGTTTTTCCCAGAGAGCCCAACGACTGAAATTATGACGCTTTGGAAGATCAACCTGCTCCAAAATTTGGACTACCTATATTTTATATGCTTTCAAACCGAGATCTTTACGTAAAATCGCCTAAGTAGTGCCATTAGATAGGCCAAGTTGTTGAGATAGTCGCCGAATCGATTCTTCCGGGTATTCGGTAAAACTCTCATTTACAGTAATAGCAATATTCTCTTCACTTCTAGCTTTACATGGTCGAATTGGTCGAGTATCATCCAATATTTTTTATGAAGAGCTTTTTTATGGCAGAAATACACTCGGAGGTTTGCCATTGGCTGTCGAGGGGCGACCGCTATTAGAAAAAAACTTTTGTTTCATATTGGTGTTCCACCGAAATTCGAACCTACGTTCTCTCTGTGAATTCCGAATGGTAGTAACGCACCACCCCATTCGGCTACGGCGGCTGATATTCGAAGGACAAATCGACAGAAACCGTCTTACACTCGCTCGTCGGGTTGGTGGAAAAAAGTTTATTAGACACAGAGTTTGCATCGGTTGCTTTCGTAGACATAGAAGGCACCTTCAACAACATAAATACAAACGCTATAGTAGATTCTTTAGAAGATTTTGGAGTTGAGCCCCACGTTGTTGTCCTGATAGAAGCTATACTCGTCAGAAGAAAGGTAACGGCTAAATTAGGCAGTACTACTTTATGTAAGCAGACAGGTCTTCAGAGGCACACCGAAAGGTGGAGTCCTCTCCCCTCTTCTTTGGATTTTGGCAGTAAACTCACTATTGCTGACCCTGGAAAGAGGGGGATGCCACGTTACTGCTTATGCAGATGGCCTAGCAATTGCCGTTAAAGGCAAATACCCTAACACCCTTATGGATATTCTGTGTTATAACATGGCCACACTTAGAAGCTAGACTGAGAGCAGGGGACTCAGTATAAAATGCCGCAAAAACTGAACTAATTCTCTTAACAGAGAAACATAGGCTCCCTATAATCTCACCGCTAAATTTTAAGGGTGTGGAAATTCTTTTGAGAGAGAATGTCAAGTACTTAGGTCTCATATTAGAAAGGAAACTCACGTGAAAATCTAGTATTAGGGAAGTGTAAAGAAGGCCAACGTTGCATTATATACTTGCACCTATACACCTCGTGTTACACATAAGGACTATCCCAAACAAAGCGCTGGAAGTGCTAATCAATTTACCTGCCCTAAATCTGGTAGGGAAACACGTGGCCGTCGCCTCGGCGCTCAGACTCAAAGCGCTATGGAAAGACCGGTGGTTTGGCCACGCTTCTATTTTGCACTCTGTGAATAGTCACAAACAAGAAATAGACTACTCTTTCCCTAGTCTCACCTTTGAAAGGCTCTTCAAGACGAGTATACCGGCAAGAAGGGAGTGGCAGACACAAAGGCCATGGAGAAGGGGGGAATTAAACTTTTATACAGATGGTTCCAAACTAGACGATAAGGTTGGCTCTGGAATATTTTCGAAGGAATTAGGGCCGTTCGACTGCCAGACACCTGGAGCGTCTATCAGGCAGAGGTAACTACATAGTTAACAATGTATGCCGTAACAAAAACGACCATAAATATATTCTCGGATAGCCAAGCGGCCATCAAATCAATGAATGCAGCTATACTAAGATCAATAGTTGCACAGGAATGCCGGGCAGCCCTAAATTATATTAGTGTCGTATTCAAGGTCCACCTTTTTTAGGTTCCGGGCCACAGAGATATTTAAGGAAATTGTAAAACCGATGAGTTAGCCAGAAAAGGTACTGCTCTTCAACTGCTCGGTGATAAAAGTACCATTAGGACACCTTTGGCCGCTAGTAAACTAATAATCAAAAACAAAATTTTCCAAGAGGCCAAAAGGTCAAGGAGAGATACATGCGTAACAGGTGGCTAGGTTACTTTGGCCGCAAATAAACTCGAAAAAGTCAAAGGAATTGCTTAGCCTCTCAAGAGGTGATATCTCGATAGTCGTGGCTTGTATAACCGGTCATTGGCTGTTTGGCAGGCATTCCTTGAGACTAAGAGTTTTCCCCCATGAATATTGCCGAAGTTGTAGAGATGAGCAAGAGGAAGAAACAGTTGAGCAACTAAAGTCAGGTTGTCTAGGTAAATACTTTTTCAATTATCTTACAGAACTTACTGCGCGTGCGGATGGAACCAATCCTGCGTAAGAGCCACAAAATGTTCCACGAAGGAAAGTAAATGAGGTGCCCGTGCAGCACAGTGGTATCACAACAGACCTGTAAGGTCTAAGTGAGTTGGTCGTACAGACCGACTACCACCACAACCTAAGCTAACCTAACCATCATTCAATAATGTAAAATTATTCTCAATTGTGCGAATTGTGCGTTCGGTAGGACGGTTCTGTACACCATCTGTGGGCAAAAAGTAAGACGAATTTGGTTGTAAAATGAAAAATCTTTATTTACTCTTGTAAATCAATTTCATTCCCTTCAAATAATCCCCTCTCGATGAAATACACTTATGCCAACGATTTTTCCAATCCCCGAAACATGCCAAATAGTCCATTTCCGGTATAGCCATCAGCACCTTCTTCGATTCAGCTTTTATCTCCTTAATCGACTCGAAACGCGTTCCCCGGAGTGCTCTCTTGAGTTTTGGGAATAGCCAGAAGTCACACGGAGCCAAATCAGGCGAATACGGTAGTTCCGGAACGATATGCGTGGAATTTTTGGCGAAATGGTCACGAAGAACGAGTGCAGTGTGAGACGCTGCATTATCGTGATGCAAAAACCAAGAGTTGTGGCCCATAATTCTGGTCTTTTTAGACGAATTGCTTCACGTAAACGACGCTTAACGCTCAAATAATATTCCTTATTAACAGTTTGGCCAGGTGGAAGGAATTCATAGGCACCACACCACGAAAATCGAAAAAAACGACTTTGACGTGCTCTTTTCGGTCTGGCCTCGCCTTTAGCACGATATTCGCTTGATTGGTCGGTTGTTTCAGGGTCGTAAGCATAAATCCAAGTCTCATCTCCCGTAATGATGCATTTGAGCTTGTCCTGATAGTCTGAAAGCATTGTTTCACACACATCTTTTTTCCAAGAAATTGAGAGTTTTCGGTACCAAACGAGGTTTGACTTTTCGTAGGCCCAAATGGTCTTTCAAAATGGTTTTCACAGATCCTTCTCATATTCCGATCATACCAGTAAGGTCTTTAACAGTTAACCGACGATTTTTGAGCACTAACTCCTTCACTTTATTGACGTGTTGGTCATCTGTTTACGTCGATGGTCGTCCGGAGCGCTCCAAGTCATCAACACGTTCTCGACCCTCTTGGAAGTCTTTGTACCACTTATGAACATTTTTCTGCGACATGGTCGAATCACCAAATGCCTTCTGCAACATGCTAAACGTTTTCGCAGCCGAAATTTCATTCCGCAAACAAAATTTGATGTCACTTCTCTGCTAAATCAAATCAGACATTGCAAAAATCGAAAAATGCACTCTTGGTCGTTTGGTAAACACAAGCGTAAATATATTACTGATAATGACATTCACATGAAAGTTGGCCCAGATGTTATTAACAGTGCTGCCAACTCATGAAAAAATAACTAGAGCGAAATTTTAATCCCGCGAAATTTGAAAAATAAATTCACCTTACTTTTTGCCCACAGGTAAGCTGGCCTGAGCGCGCGATGAACACTTTTCACGGAGCATCGATTTTCGTTTAACAATTTTACGATTTGTAAACGTTGTTGAGGTGTAAGTTTTTGCATGATGAAATGTCCATGAACATTGAAAAAATTTATGTGTTTAGTTTGACAGTGGTCACGCGTGATTTGTGAAAAAACGTTTATTGAAAAAAGTATTTCCAATCTGATCACTGCACTACTATTATATTTACTTTACAGCTTCTATACGGTCACACTGAATAGCGATGCCACTTTATTGCCAGGTTATTAGAAACGAAGTGGTTCACAATTAGCGAAATCGCACTGGCTTTGAATCAGAAATTTGTTTACTAGTGCAAGTTTTTCCTATCGGGTATCTTACAAGTCGTATTTGTAGTTCAAATTATTCAGCTGTTTGTAGAAAATTACTAAGAGTGCAGCTGCTGGTTTATTTTGATTTATTTATTATATAACAACGCAGAAATAAACTCAATTCACGCGATACAAAAGCAAGACAGTAAATACAAATTTTTGCGTATATTTGTATGTACATAGCCGTGTTTGTATGTATGTCGTAAAGTAAGACAAGGAAGTAAATATTTTGGCTTATGAAGCAGAGTATATGAAGTGATTCTACATAGATGAGCTAGTGGTTATATATTGAGGTTCCAGAAAATATTTTGTTTTTACTTTAAGAGGCGGCGAGTATTCTAGAATTGAATAACACGCAAGTTTAGACTGCTGCTAATTTATCATTTGATTATTTTCGAAGGCCTGGAAGCCTAGTGGTTGCTCGATGGATCCTGTTTTTAGTTAATAATGATACATCCCTTTAAAGCTTAGCGGGTACTGTAGAAGAAAGGGTAATTTTGCGGCCGGGCTAATAAACTTTTTTAACAAATAAAAGTTTGATAAAAAAATACTTGGTGTAAAAGATAGCCGAATGGGTTGGTGCGTGACTACAATTCGGAATTCAGAGAGAACGTAGATTCGAATCTCGGTGAAAGACGAAAATGAAGAAAACTTTTTTTCGAATAGCGGACGCCTCTCGGCAGGCAATGGCAAATCGCTGAGTGTATTTCTGCCATGAAAAAGCTCCTCATAAAAAAAATTTGTCGACTTGAAACTCTAGGTCCCCCCATTTGTGAATCACCATCAAGACGCACACCACAAATAGGAGGAGGTGCTCGGCCAAACACCAAAAAAGGCTATTCATAAATCCTAAAACTGCTGTAGGCTTAATTTCTACCAGGAGGTTTGGATTTATAGCCCCATTTCCTCTTTGCAGGGCCTACGAGAATCGTTTTCTATCACTACTATATTTTTCATGTGATAATTAAGTTTACAGTGTCCTGTTAGTAGTTCAGTGTACAGTTTTATGTCCTTGCTGCTTAGGATAAGAATTGCTTCGCCTTTATCCGTTCTGAATCTATGAGACTTTTCGATTGCCGCATGCCACATTGGGCTCTCCAGTAATCGATAAGGCCTCGTTGTTCCTGCTCTCATAGAAAGGCACTTTTGAAGCTATTGCTTACCGCTAAAGTGTCTGCAATTTCATTCCCTTCATGCCCCTCATGTCCCGGAACCCCTTCTTGATGCTAGGGTGTTGAGGATTTAAAACATTCCCAGACCAACCTTGATTGGAATGAGAAGCTATCCAGCGATTTTCGATTGCTTGACTATCAGAGAGAATGTTAATATTGGCCCCGCGCGTGCCTCTCCGTAGACATTCACTGGCATACAGCTCTAAGGCGTTGACCTCCGCCTGGAAAATGGAAGTGGTTTTTCCCATTGCAACTGCTTTTTTGAAATGTGGTCCGAAAATTTCAGCCCCGGCACTACCGTCCTCCATTTTGGACCCATCAGTAAACCACACTTGTGCGCTCTGTTTCAGGAATATTTCATTGTTGCTCCACGCTGCGCGGTTACTAATGACCACTTCGAATTTCTTGTTGTGAATTGGTGTCAACTTGGTTATCAACTTTTTGTCGACCCTTTCCAATCTCATTTCCCTCTAGGTTTCTATGTTACTATGACCTAGAGCTCAGATAAAAAAAATGTTTCCTGCACGTTCGAGACGTTTGCTTGTATGCTTGGATTCGATTTGACAAGTAGGAACTGAGACTCGGGTTTCGCACACCCTCTGGCTCAGTGATTTTGACGCTGTCGAACAGATTTTAGAGATCCTCAGGCATCTAGAGATCAGTGAGGATTTTCTAGAGGTCAGGCATACAATTTTGTTGAGACATTCCATAACAACTTGACTAAGAAAATATGGAATTTTCCATCGTACCAAATTTGGCACCTTGTGTATTGCGATCAAATCAGCGGGAAGGTTATTTGTTTGGTCTCAACTCCTCGAAAAATAAGTATTTTCGCACAAATTTCACAGAGCCACAGTAAATATCAGGAAAAAATGAAAATTCACATCAACAAATTTAATTGGTTGATGTAAAATTTGGACATACATACAAATAACTTTGTCTACACTACATTTTTTTTTACATTTTTAAAATTTGCTATGATTAATTTAATTGAATTGTTTTCATTCCACGAGGACTTCAATGTAACGAGTATCTCTAATCGCACTATGTGATTGCACTAAGTGCCTCATTACCATTCGTTAACATCATAATTTTCTGAAGTTGAACAAAGATTACGGAATTCCGAATTTCTGCCACTCTCACATTCCGAAGCTGGAGTGGAACAACTTTGGTAGATCGGGTAATCTATCATATTCGTTGTCGCATAATTGCAAGCGAATAGAGTAGCATTCATGCCCGCCCAGTCGTAGGAGGATGCAGCGCATCCTACACGAATGTTCCGGTCCATCATCATGACAGTGAAGTGACCAAGGGCGCTAGAAAGAAAGCAATTCATTCGATTTAAATGCACACAATTTTGAATGCACAAATACTCACCGAAAGCCACTACTCGGAAATCGATTTATATGACTCATTTCAGTGTTCCGAACTTCATCATACCACATATCGATACAATTTTGTAGCAATTGCTCGATACTCGGTGGCACCGACAAAGCTATCATAGCTAGATTCTGTCCCGAATACTTGAAGGCTTTGGTATTACGACAGGCATCGTGTGTTATTTCGCAACGTCTGACATTCAGTGCCGCCAAATAGGCCAGTTCGTCGTCCCATTGCATGGTGGCCATACGGCAAGCCATCTCCAACTGTGTATGCCCGCCAGCGACTAAATCGCGTTTGGTATTATGAGCATTGACAATGAAATTTTTATTTTCCTGTGTTAATGTAATCATAGCTGGATTCTGACAGGACGATGCGAAATTCTGTTAAGGTAAATATTTAGGATAGGTTATTAGAGCCTACTTAGATATTCAAATGTTTGAGTACGTAGATTGTGACCTTAATTTCGAGAAAGGGCAATACTAGTTTAAATTTATAAGACTGCATTGGTCTTAGAGATCTCCTACGCAGCTACCGGTATCCCCTTGACTGTTGTTAAAGGTGAATTGCACAACTTACTATACTTCTTAGGAAAGCGCAGAAGAGATGAAGCTTCATTTATTCATGTGCTATTTCGAAAACCCTTTGGCCTCAAATGCAATAAATGGAGTGAGGATTCAGAAAGTTCTAACGACTCCACGCCATTCAATTTTCAAACGCTTAGCTGTGTTTACCGATCATTGGACGATCGGCGCTCACGCGAAAAAGCTAGGTTTACCATTTAACCACCATTGCAGCAGTTGTTGGGATCTTTCAGTGAAGGAGACTGTTGAGCACTTTCTCTGTAAATGTCCGGGACTGGCAGCTAGACGATTAAGCCAACTGGGTGCTCCTTTCTTCAACAATCTAGGGCAGTGCGCCAACCTAAATCCCATCCCATTAATTTTCTCCATCAGTTACACATCAACAGCTCTTGTCCGCTGTAGACATCTGTCTACTGAAGGTCTCATAACGCCATCAAATCGGCGCCTTAGTGCTACTTGGGAAGTGCCAGACTGGTACTTTAACCATTTCACCTGTTCACCTACCAACTTTCTGCGCCGAGGTAGTCATTTGGCAGCGCCGAGACGGCTGATAACACAATTGAGTTCGCAAAAGATCGATTGTAGTATGAGCTGTGTGGCATGGTTAGCCATTCTGCTGAAACCAAAGATCGTCGAAATCCATGTCTTCAATGTGGGGCCGCAAAAAATCATTTCTCAAGTCTTTGTAGCGCTCAAAGTTGAGCGACGTGCGTTTTCAGCAGCATTTTCAAAGAAATTCAGTTAGACAAGCAAATGGTCCGCTTCTAACTTTGAAGCAGAGTTAAAGCACACAACCTC
The DNA here is from genome assembly GCA_037575425.1 of Anastrepha fraterculus. NCBI lineage: Eukaryota > Metazoa > Arthropoda > Insecta > Diptera > Tephritidae > Anastrepha > Anastrepha fraterculus. Next base: position 26,272 of record JAYXIM010021737.1, on the reverse strand, counting down.
TCTTCCAGCATGCGCTCACTGACATTATTTCTGGAGACTTTTATGAGAGTTGGGCATCGAGAATGCGTGCGACTGCAGTTGGATTTCCACAAATGTTCACTTTTTTATCCCCTTGGAGGTGTCCATATTTAAACCTACTAGCTACAGCGTATTTATAATGGGTGTTTCAGCAGATATTTTTCAGCTAATTTTCCTATTTCCCGAAATGCACTCAACTCCGTTTACGATATTCGATTTCGATGGAGCAGGAGCTTCACAGAGTCGAAAAGTCAAGCGCCAATGTTATTTTTTTGTAACTATAGGAGTTTTTCACTTACACCATCGGGATTGCACCCAATATGTGCCTGTCCGTCGTGACATAGCGAGGGATCACAATAATCTGTCCCTTCCACAAAAACAGCCAGTGTGGCTACGAGGACTAAAAGTTTTCTATGAATACGCGAAACAAACATTTTCAGTGTCGTTACTGACGTCTGGTTAATTTACTTTTAATTTAGGTGGCCTTTCGCTGCTATTATTTATATGGTTTCCAGAAAAACAGTCTTGCCGTAAGTAATAATTATTTTCATGGGAAAAATTCAATTTAAGTTATTACACTTTTTAATCGAAATCCATATTATTTGGAAAAAAACTTTTCAATACACAAGTTGCGCCGAGTATAAAAAGACTGTTTTTTGTATTTATACAGGTTGGTTGAAAAGTAAGAAAGCAATAATTAAGAAATCCGAATTTTTAAATTCATTAAATCTCTTGGGAAGCTCTTTGCTCAGGGTTTTATTCAATGGTTAAGTAAGGCGTCACTAATTTTTCGCACATCTGTAATTTTTCATATAAAATATGGGGTACTCGTGCATCTGAGAGGCCTATGGTATGGCTCTTCTTCTTGATTGATGCGACACCCGCTTAAGCGAATTTGGCCGAGTTCAATAAAGCGCACCAATCGTTTCTTGTCGTGCTAACCCCTGCCAATTGGACACACCAAGTGAAGCCAGGTCCTTTTCCACCTGATCTGTCCAACGGAGCGTTTGTATACATTCGGTCGATATGACCCAGCCAACGTAGCCGCGGGATCTTTATTCGCTGCACTATGTCTATGTCGTCATGAAGCTCTTAAAGCTCATTGTTCCGTCGACTACGATATTCGCCGCTAAAGTGCAAAGGTCCAAAAATTTTCCGCAGTGCCTCTCTCTCAAACGTTTCAAGGAAAGCCTTATCGGATGTTGTCATCGTTCAACCTTCTGAAATAAGACGGAAGTGATGAGAGCCTTATAAAGTGTGAGTTTTGTTCGTCGAGAGAGGACTTTACTACTCAATTGCGTACTTAGTCCAAAGTAGCATTTGTTGGCAAGAGAAATTTTCCGTTGGATTTGAAGGCTATTAATAGTTGCCCAGAGAAAGGGCACACTTGGACAAAAATGAAATTTGTCTTTAGTGATTCGTCATTGCAAAGGAAATAAGAAGGAAAAAGAAACTAATAGCAAGGAAAGAGGGAGGAGGGCTTAGATTGGATTAGATTTGTCGGAGGTTGGACAGCTCCAATTACTTAGTCAGGAAGATCATTTTACTAAACCCGGATAGATTACAGTGGAAGGTATAGCGAGACAGGATAAATACAGTATGGATGGTGAGAGTGAAAAATTGGTTTTAGCTCACTCTTCCGCGAATCTTTTGTATTATTTGATGAAGAAGAGGAAGTGTATGAACTTTATCCACACTTAGAACATTGCGCCCCAATAGCTTAAGTATGATTCTAGAAAACGCCAGAGAAAGTGCTCCGCAGTGTCCTCGTTCTCAGAACAGGATAGGCACATTTGGTCGCCTAAGACTCCTATGGTAGCCATACGGTGACCACAGCCGTTGTGCCCTGTGATTACACCTGCTCTCAGAGACTTTCTACTGAGTTTTAGAAGAAAGCTCGCTAATTTCCTGTTTGCTTTTTTCACAAAACACTTGGCTACTCTGCAGAAGCCCAACACAGACCAATGTCTTCCATGAGTAGACCCCACGAAGTCGTCAATCCATAGTTGAATCCATGCAGAATCGACACTTGAAAAGGTTTCCTGGCCTAGCGGTAAGCTTGCAGAGCCTTCTGTAAAACCGAAATGTCCAGGCACCCAAATAAGACCAACTTTGTTGTGTTTTGAAACACTGCTCAGTTTTGTCTTACATTCACCGACTAATTTCGAAGAGCAGCGTGGGTTAACAAGAGCTCTTAGACAACTTGACTGTCACTACAAATTCCAATACTACTACCCCGCACATTAAAGAGGTGGGCTTGTCTATTTGTTAATGACAATTGAACGATGTCCGATGATGAAATTCATCAAAGCAAAGAGATGAGAGCCAAGATACTTTAATCTTAGCCCCACGAAAGAAGGGAGCTAGGGGAGAGTGCTGAGATCATTTCATGTTATCGCCCATACTAAAAAAAAAAAAATAAATAAATAATTGGCGCCTACACTTCTGTTAGGTGCTTGGCCGAGCTCCTCCTCCTATTTGTGGTGTGCGTGTTGATGTTGTTCCACAAATGGAGGGACTTACAGTTTCAAGCCGACTCCGAACGGCAGATATTTTTATGACGACGCAAAAAATGCTCGAAGTAATCCTGAGTGGAAAAACATCAAGACGCATGCTACAAATAGGACGAGGAGCTCGGCCAAACACCTAAAAGAAGTGTACGCGCTAATTATTTATTTTATATTTTTAATCCGGAGTCTCAGAGAATGCATACCTTGCGGAGTGTGCCCAGTAAGGGCGCCCACGATAATCGAGAGTTGAAATTTTATTAACTTTAGAAGATCTCTCCGGTTACGCCTGCGGTCCCCTACCTATCAGAAAGAGATTCGCGGTTGCTCCACCCAGATTCATTGTGGAAGTCGGTTTCGACGTACCCTGAGAATCCCCCTTAGTCGTTGCCTTTCTCGTCGATTCCGACGATTTACCGTCGCTAAAGACCTCCATCATCGGGGCTGCCCTCCGGATCAAGATTGCGCGATTGGGTCGTGGATACCAACCCCCACTACCTCCCGAAAGTTTCTGGATTAAGTTTTATGTTTTGGATTTATTATTGATTTTTGGTTGGAAAGGCATTTTTGGTTATGAGCCATACATTCAGAGCCAGACCGGACGCAAAGACGGGAGGCATCTCAACCGCACCTGCACTGTAAAACCAATGACGGCGGGTTTTAAACGTATTTCGAGGTCTGCCAGTGTTTTAATGAGACAGGGGCAGTCACGGCTTTAGCCCACCAGCCTTTCTTGTTGAGTTTTACCTCAACATACTCAGGAAGCAAAATACCGCAACGACAACCACTAACTTAGAGATAAGAAATCAGAAGGCATAAAGGCGAAAGTAAGAGGTTGTCACCGATCAAGTTATCAAAAAAAGGCCGCAGATCATTTAGAAAAGAAATATGCCTTGATGACGTAGAAGCAGATTTAAAAGCGTTGAACGTTCGTAATTGGAGAAATAAGGCAAGAGAGAGGCTGAATTGGAGGAGGATTGTTGATGAAGCTATGGTGCACCACAGACTGTGAAGCCAATAGAGGGAGAGATCATTTAGCGCTTCCCAGGGTTCACCATGCCGAGGCGATCTATCTTGCACTCAAGCTTATGCTATGACGTACCAGCAGTTGCGTGCTAAGGCAAGCTTTGAACTTCACTTGAGCAACGATTTCTGGTATTTGAACTGGAAAGCCCATCGATAGATGGGTAATGAAAGAGCTGCTGGAAATGAAGGAGTACATTTCTTTAATTTCACCATTTTTTTATGAATTTCCGTTGCTGATAAAATTTCCAAATCAAAGAATTTTAAAGCGCCACGATAATCGGTTCTTTCCGTTGCAAAAAATACATTCACCTGCCATCTTCGAATGGCTGGTAAGCAAGAAATTAATTAATAATTCCAAATAAGGTCCAAATGAAAAATGAAATATTAAAGTGGTGTTTTAATTTTGATTCTTCTACTTGTTCCTATACTAGCGTTCGCTTTCAATACCTTTCAACCAACCTGTAGATACGCCATAAAAGTGTCGATTGGCACTGCCCTTCGCCAGCCATAGTGGCGGGGGATGCGATGATTCGGTTTACTCATTTCGAGAAAACAAATGTTGGTAGTTAAAAAATATTTATTTACACTCACTTTCATTTATTTGAAAAAAATCTGTTCTGTGAAAAAAAGTAAATTATGGCTACAAACACTTTTCAAGGTTTGGCTCTTGATTTTCTTGAGTGTTTTGCAATTACTCAAATATAGAAAGTGATGCCGTTTGCAGAGGGTAAAAATCCTCCAATGGGGTGATCAATTTTGCGCCATCATATATTAACAATATTTTCATTTAGTTTAAACTTTTGCATTTTCTAACATTTTTATGTATGAATTTAGCAAAACAGTTTGAAACCAAACTTTTAATGAATTTATTGAGGAAACACAAAACGTATTTTAGAGGGGCATAAATGATTTGGGAGCCCAAACGAACGTAAGAACGAAATATAGAACTTCTCAAGACTATAGGTTAGATTAAATGGCTGCCCTTGCTCAATACTACAATAGTGGCATATATTGTTGTTTTTTTTAAATCGGATCAAGAAAAACTATTTTGGTGAATTGTAAAAGCATAAACACATTTTTTTATGGTGCAGAAATCCTCTCAACAGAAACAGTAATGGATGGACTTTTGCAATTTTTTTGATTTATTTATATCTAAACTGAAAAGCCAACCGATTGAGTTAAAACTCACAGGATGGCAGACTTATCCTTCAAGTCTATTTCTAGTAATTATCCGTTTCATGAAGGTTGGATCACTTTGGACGTCAGAAATCATCTCCTCAGCAACTGTTTTTCGGTGGTGTTTTTGCACGAAATTCAGCCTGGCTGTAACGCATTTCATTCTCAAAACATCAACGACAATGTATTGTGCCGTTCCATATGAAATGCCAAGTTCAAGATTTCTTTCACCTTCTTCACGTTTTCATCGGTGTTCGACGTTGATGGGCGTCGATGAGAACGTGGCAAATCTTCCACCACTTTACGACCACTCTTAAAGTCTTTCTACCATTTGTATGCTCTTGTTCTTGATAGAGCAGATTCGCCAAATGCTTTTTGCAAAATTTTCAGTGCATCGAAACACAAAATTTTGTTCGCAACACAAAATTCCAGACAAACTTTTTGTTCAACAAAATTTTCCATGGTAAAATGCGACAAATTGAAAAACGTTGACTGATGTAAACAAACGCCAGGCAGACACTAATGACCCGATGGCGCTAAAAAGTGACAGATGTGTGTCTTACAGTCCTATGAACATAAGAAAAAAATATGGACCGGTTCCCACATGCGCGATTCGTTTAAATTAAACATTCCCGGCACTTCTTGGTCATAGGGTAAAAGAAAATAACAAAGAAACATTTACACACAAGTTTACCATTTCCGACATTACCGAAAAGCAGACGTATCGTAAAACAATCCAACAAAAATAAAAATAAAATTTATTTATGAAATCAAACAGGTGGGCGAGACTTTTTAATCGACTGAAAGTATAACAAACAAAAATTAATCAGCAATTCACTGGATAACAAAGGTGAAGATTTTCAATGAGAGAAAACAAAAGTAAGTCTGCTGCAATTATAGCAGTACATGGAAGAGGAAGAACAATAAAGAAAGATAATACTTAGTTCAACAACTCATGAACATGGGCATGGTGAGTTGTTTCGAATGGAATTAATGTCGTGCAATCAAAAAAATTAGGTTTTTTTATGTATTTATTTTATTTATTTAATTATGTATTTACTTATAAACGTACAAATCTTACCGAATTTCACGAAAAATCATTTGCAATACAAAAGAAAGAAGCCTATGGAAATTTAGCAAATACAGCAAGGATTGGGCGCAAACTAATTGCTAACTGTACAGAGAGGAGTATACTAATGAGGGCTAACAAATAGAATCCCTCGTTAAGTCCTCTTGTCCTCGCAGCAAACTCCGTAACATTGATTGAAAAAACGGCATGTGAAACAACAGTACGGCGCAGATTAAAAAGTAGGTACAAAAACCTAAACTTATGCTGTACGAAAGGTGATGGAAAAATCGATTTATTTTTTCTGAATGTACATATGTTTAAAAATGCACACAGAAAATTTAATATCATTCCACTGAAGTTACACGCAAATTTGAAAGAGGCGTTTCAGAGTGCTTGAAAGTTGTACCGGAGCGGAGCTCGTTTTTCTTAAAATGGTGTTTTCAAAGTTGGTGACCAACATTACTCGAAAACGGCTAAACCGATTAGTCTCAAATTTTAGCACGAGCTTCTTAAATATTAGGTGCGCAACTAAGTTCCCGTTGTTTGTCAAAATATGCCGCCAGCAGTGTGTGCTAGCCGATTTTAACATAACCTAAACGTCATAAACCAAGCTTAGACATATGGTAGCAGAGAATGTTAATGCAATGAGAAGGTGCAAATGTTACTGTGAGCTTTTTTTAGTACAATTTTTCAATTACATTAAAAAAAAAAACGATTTTAAAAAATAAAATTTATAAAAAAAAAGTTTGCGCCCAGAATTGAACTCGAGTCTAACATGTGGCGAGGAAAAATAGGCGGTGCGTTTATTTCTTCGACTGCTTATTTTTTACCATTTTGTTAATTTTGAAATGATAAGCGGATACATAAAATGTATTACAAATTTTTTTACGATTACATTAAAAAAAAAAAATTTAAAAACGAAAAAAAAAAAATTGTGCCGAGAATTGATGGCGAGTCACGTGGGGAGGATAAATACGCAGAGCGTTTATTTCTGCGCCTGTGAACAAAAGGTTTTGTGCATGCGCGCGACGCGAATAAATTTTAATAAAGTTCTGAAAGTAATTCATGAAGTTTTTCATTTCACACATACATATGTACATAAATGACCCAGCAAGAACCCAGCAAGTAGAGTGGCGGTCTAGACGCAGTCGCAGCAGCCATGATTCTATCAGCGACGGCGCTGAACAATTTAGAACAAAACCAAAAAGTTCATTCATAAGTTAGAGCTCATATTTCAATTTCATTCATAAAACGAGCCGCCCATATGCCAATTTTCGCGACCATTCGAAAATAGTCAATATTGGAATATTTCGCGTGGAATTATTTGCTAATATTTGATAAATCTTAAATTTTTGTCATGTCGAGTGGCCGCGGCTCCGTATGTATGTATGCACCTTTATATATGTATGTAAATATGTCTTCTAACTGTGCGACAGTCGCGAGTTAATGCGACTTCCAGCGAATCACACATTGCTGTCCGCAAAGCCGCATATATGTACCTTATGATCAGAAAGTACCGGGAATGTTTAAATTAAACAAAACAGAGTTAAATTTAAGGCAAATTTATATTATCTCCTTCAAAATTTGACCCGTCTGAAGCAACACACATGTGCCAACGTTTAACCCAGTCCTCCAAACACCCCCGGCAGGCCGATTTGTATTCTCTTTGATCAGTGCGATGGCGCGTTATCATCGTGCAAAATCTGAGAATTGTTTGCTCACATTTCCGGGGGTTTCCAGCACACAGCATCTCTCTAAGGTTTCAAAACGGATAAATAATATTCTCTATTGACTGTCTGGGCCGATGGAAGGTACTCATGGTGGACTATGCCTTGGCAATCGAAGGAAACAGTCAACATCACCTTCCCGGTTCTTTTTGCTCATAGGGTATACATATCCCATCTTTTCACTGACGGACAAGAAGACGGTCGCAGTTGCTGTTTTTTATATGCATACATTTTGCGTTCGTTGTATATATTTGTATACATATGCGTGTATGCGCGTTTAGCTTTCTGGATGCATCCATGGATATTAGAATATTTTCTCATCAATATGTGTATGTAAGTAGTTCAGATTTGACTGAAGAGATTAAATATAGGAATGCATATTCATATGATTGCCTTTATGGCTGTTTTACATATAAATTAATTCAAAAGAAGTATGAATAATGTTATATAGAAAATAAATTTCTAAATAACAGGTATTAGAAAAACCTGAATACACTATTTTAAATCAATTCTAATTAAACCAAATATAAAAAATGAAATAAAAATATCGAACCAAAAACTGTGTACAGGACTTGAACCTGAGTCAAATACGGGACGATTTACTGCATACACGACACGCCTTTCACGATTGCGTTAAACTACAATTATTAATGAACTTTTAATCACTCATTTATTCGATTCGCACTTTTATATGCACATATTCTGCGTTAGTTGAAAGTTTGTATGCGTAATTATATGCATATGTATCTGTGTATGCGCGTTTGGCTTTCTGGACGGATATTAGAATGATATTTTCTCATCAATACAATTTGGATTTGATGAAAGAGATTAACATATGTACATACTTTCTGTTTTGATTGATTTATATATTATAAAAATCAGATCATATCCAGTATGAACTATTTTATACCGAAAAGAAATTTCCATTTATGAAATACAAAAAAAAACAGTATTTTAAAGAATTTTTAATTAAAATAAACTCAAAAATTTTACCAAACTTTCCTGGTTTGAATTGTAAAAAAAAATGTGTAAGAAAAAAAATATGACTTCAGGACTTGAACCTGAATTATATACGTGCCAAAAAACAAAACGAATAATTCCGCCGACTTTAGCTTCTGCACCACAAACTAACTGCCGCGCGGCCTTCTTAATCGCAAATTTATTCGCTTCGATTTCCTTAGTAGTGTGCCGAAAAATCTTATGAACTTCCTCAGTAGTCTGGTAAACGCAGAAAATATCTGAATTGCTGTCCTAGCGTGGTAAGTAAATATAGAAACCCTCCACTCGCGTGGTAAATATCTGCAATTCCGACCTCTTCAGGAAAGTTGAATTTGAAATGACCTTATTATGAATCTACAACTTAGAACTCGAAAAAAGCTCATTTAACATTTGCTCCTTCTCATTGCATTAACATTCTCTGCTACGAGCTCTATATTTTACACATAAAAAAAGAAATTCTGACGTGTACATGAAAATCGCCGATACACGTGTATTTTTATTTTTTCTCCCCTTTCCGAAAAAGTATATTTGGTTCATAGGACAGAAAAAAAGTTCGTTTTTGTAACGCAGTGTAAGTAATTAAAATAAATTTTTGTAAATAGAAAGTGTGCAAAAAATAACTTTTATAATGTTTATTAATTCTATTCCTTTAATATGGATTGTAATGTACTACTTCTTCTGCCAGCAGCGTAAGTGAGCAGCATGACACTTTTATAGAAAATAGTGCCGGAGATGTCGATTTTGGCGGCGCCAATAATTTTCTACATCATCAAATTGAAAAAATTCCATGATAAGGGATCGCTTTGCTAATTCTCATTGCGCTGGTAGTGTTTGTTAGGCTCATCCTGCAAAGCCGGATGAGCTTTGTGGGAATGCCAAATTCAGACATGGCGACATACAGGTGACCCCTTATCGTGCTGTTGAATCCAGCTTTGTAATCTAGGAAAAGATGGTAGGTGTCGATCTGCCTCTCCCTGGGGTCTTCTCCAGGATTTTCTGTAATGAGAAAATGTGACCCAGAAATAAGACCCAATCAGTTTGTTGACGAGGGGTTTCAGCTTATTACAAAGTACGCTTGATAGGACCTTGTATGCGATACTGAGTAGGCTTATCACACGGTAGTTGGCACAGTTCGTGGGTCCCCATTCTTACAATCCGAACCAGGAGTCGGGCATGATTTGTAAATTGGGAACCCGACCCTATTCGTCGTGGCATAGTCGCAAGCGACAAGACACGCTGGATTTGGCTGATTCGCTACTGTGTATGAGGCTAGAGAGCATCCCACACGAATATTTCGATCCGCCATCATAACGGTAAAGCGTTCAATAGCACTAAAAATAGTTTAGAAATATTTTTGTTCAACGAATGTAATTACATATTTTCAAATGCCCAAATACTCACGAGCCCTGATTATCATTTGGATACTTATTTATAACATCCATTGTGGTATCCTTAATTTCAGCATACCACAAATCGACGAAACTTTGTATGACTTGCTCAATTGCATATGCGTGCCCGAGCTGCACAAGGTTTTGTTACAGTAAATCGTGGCAGAAACGATTTCAAATGTCGTTAACCCAAAAACGAAGAACGTGATTTGCAACTGCATTTTAAATTATTTTATTTATTTATTTAACTGATTATTTATTTGTATGCTTGCGCTTCCGTATGTCTGGTAGAGCACCCAGAGTTGGACTGTGCAAAATGCTGCTGAAATGGTTGATTCTAAAGGGCAAGGTATAAATATTGTTTGAATGTGCACGAATTTGCAATTATTTACCCTAAAATAGTATAACTTCTATGGCTGTAGACAGTAATGCATTATGTGGGGGGCACGTGCTGGTATGTTTTCTGACGACTGATACCTGAGTACGTGACACGTAGGTATCATACTAGCCCGGCTTAGTGTAACGGTACAATATTATATAATATATTTCAATATAAAATAGGTTAAAAAGTTAGTTTTCTTTTCTTTTCTTTTGTTCTTTATTAAGCGTACAAAGTTAAACAAAATACTCTGAATTTCTTGGGGAAAAATAAAATAAATTTAAAAAAATAAAAAAAAATAAATTAAAACAAAAAAATGTAAAAAAACAGAAATAAAAATATATAAAAAAAATTAATAAAAAAAAAATTCTTAAAAGAAAACAGTTGTAAAAAAATAATATAAAAAAAAGTATTTAAAAAATAATAATTAAAAGAAAATGTTTGTAAAAAAACAATATAAAAAACTAAGTAATTAAAAAAAAAGTAATAAAAAAAAATTATTTAATAATTTATTAATGGAAAAAAAATTACTGAAAAACATTTATAGAAAACAAAAACATATGTAAAAAATGGCAAAAGACTAATTCATTAAAAAAAGGTAATTTAACATAACGAAATTATTGAAAAAAATATTATTAAAAAATATTAAAAAAATTAATTTAAAAAAAATTTATTAAAAAAAATTTACTAAAAAAACAATAATTGCAAAGAAAAATTATTATAAAAAAAATAGAAAAAATTAATTAAAAAACATATTAAAAAAAATTATTAAACAAAAAAAAAAAATTAAATAAAGAAAAGATTATTAAAAAAAATTTTAATAAAAAAATTACTGAAAACCATTTATTGAAAAAAAAACATATGTAAAAAATGATAAAACACTAATTAATTAAAAAAAGGTAATTTAACAAGACAAAATTATTGAAAAAAATATTTAAACAAAATTTTTAAAACAAAAAGTTATTAAAAATATTATTGAAAACAAAATTTATTAAAAAAATTAATTTGAAAAAATGATTAAAAAAATTTATTAAAAAAAAAATTATCAAAAAAAAAATTAATTACAAAGAAAAATTATTATAAAAGAAATAGAAAAAAATTAATTAGAAAACATATTAGAAAAAAACATATAAAATTAAATAAAAAAAGATTATTAAAAAAAAGTATAAAAAAATTTAATAAAAAAAACATAATTAAACAAAATTTATAAAAAAAAACATTTACAAACAATGATAAAAAACTAATTATTTAATAATAAAAAAATGTTATTAAAAAAAAAGTTATTAAAAATATTATTGAAAACAAAATTAAAAAAAAAATATACCAAAAAAAAATTGTTCAAAAAAAAAAAAATTTATTAAAAGCAAAAATTATTATAAAAGAATTTATTAAAAAACATTAATTAAAAAAAAATATAAAAAAAAAATTATTAAAAAATGAACAAAAAAAGAAATTAGCTAAAAAAATCATTAAAAAACATTTATTAAAAAAAACATTTTTAAAAAAATTACTTTAAAAAAATCGAATCCTTTTTTTTAACGATATTTTAAGCGATTGTCGACCCTCGAAAGTAACATGAAGAAGCATTTAAGATCCAGCAAATCTTCTGTTCCACCGACTATTGTTTCTGTCACCAATATAATTAATTAATTTAATTAATTTAAAAAAATCGAATCCTTTTTTTTTCAACGATATTTTAACCGATTGTCGACCCTCGAAAGTAACATGAAGAAGCATTTCAGATCCAGCAAATCTTCTGTTCCACCGACTATTGTTTCTGTCACCAATATAATTAATTAATTTAATTAATTTAAAAAAATCGAATCCTTTTTTTTTTTCAACGATATTTTAAGCGATTGTCGACCCTCGAAAGTAACATGAAGAAGCATTCCAGATCCAGCAAATCTTCTGTTCCACCGACTATTGTTTCTGTCACCAATATAACTTCGGCTACTTCGGCCGCTAACTATAGTGATTACTCTTCTAGAATATATCTGAATGTAGCAAATTCAATCCCTTCATGCATTATTACTTTTTTGTTTTTTCTCGGCAAGTACAGTACCATTGTACTGCACTCGGATTCCCTTTTTGATTTTCTTTAAATCTACCCGACCTCCGAAGAAATCTGAGTAGATCTTGTGGTGCTAAGGAGCCAAGGTGGTCGCTTTTTAACTCATCAGTACCAAAGACCTCAATCCTGATTCAAGCGAAGGCGGGGTAGGCGCACAGAAAGTCGTCCGCAGTCTTATCCTACAGCCGATGCCTACCCTTTCCTTGTGCTGCGCCCATAGAAAGTGGCCCGTCATCAGTCCAACCAGCTGCCTACAGACCCTTCAGCTTTATGATAGGGAGACCTGAGACTGTCGGTCGGACATCATAGGTAACATCAGTTTTGTCCATATGCAGCTTCGAGCTCGAGCTCGCTTGTGCGTTGAAGGAGCCCATTTGTTAACCGTGCATAGAAGAGCCCTCGGAGCCCCATCCTAGCTAAAGAGTCAGCGGTCTCGTTACCCGCAATACGCACATATCCTGGGACCCATGTTAGGATCAGCCTATTATGTCTACCGACATAGTTCGTCCTAGATCTACACGATTCAACTGCCCTTGAAGTGGTTGGAGGGCTGTCTAAGGCCATGAGCGCAGCTTTGCTGTCTCTGCAGACACATACATCTTATACATACATACATCCCTTAATACATACATACATAGTTTCTCTCTGTTCTTAGAACCATTTATTTACAGCAAATACTTCAGATGTAGAACAAAGATTTGGAAAATCTGCATTGGTGCCCTTCTCACAATTCGAAGCTGCAGTCGCACACGCTTTGTATATTGGGAAATTGATCATATTCGTAGTTGCATAGTTACAAGCCATAAGGAACGCCTTGTACGACTGACCCGCTACTGCGTAGGTGGACGCAGCGCATCCCACACGAATATTTCGATCCGCCACCATGACGGTAAAGTGGCCAATAGTACTAAAAATATTTAAGAAATATTTGTTAGACAATTTTTTTTTTTAATTATTTTCAAATGCTCAAATACTCACGGGCCCTGATAATTATTTGGATATGCATTGATGTAAGCCATTTTGGTGTCCTTAATTTCATTATACCACATATCGATAGATTTTTGCGCCAATTTCGCAACGTCGGGTGTACCATAGAATGTGATCCAAGCTAGATTCTGGCCCGAGTATTTGAAAGCATCGGTATTGTGGCAGGCATCGTGTTTCATTTGGCATTGTTTGACATTCAGCGCAGCCAAAGCGGCCAGTTCGTCGTCCCATTGCATGGTGGCCATGCGGCAAGCCGGCTCCAAATTCGTACCGCCGCCAGCCACTAAATTACGCTTGACATTGTGCGCATTGACGATCGCATTCTGATTTGCCTGTGTTAGAGTAACCAAGGTGGGACTTTTGCAGGAGGACGCGAAGTTCTGTTAAATTTCGAGTTTAAAATTTTAAGTTAAAATAAATATGCGCACTTTGGGCTTTAAGTATTTCGACGTATCCTTACCCCATTGTTGTTGCAGGCGATATGCGTGCCCGAGCTGCACAAGGAGCTGTCGCAATAATTCGTGGCGGAAATGATTTCAAATGTCGCCAACAAAAAAGCGAGGAACGTGAACTTCAACTGCATTTTCAACTCTTAACAAATTATTTTTTTGTGTGTTTGCGATTCCGTATGACTGGTAGAGCACCAAGAGTGGGACTGTGAAAAATGTTGCGGCAATGGCTGCTTTTAAGGGGGTTTTCATTCGCACTTTCAATTGGAACAGATAGCGTCTTTAGGCAAAGTGTAAATATTATTTCACTGTGCGCGAGTCGCAGATATTTACACAAAAAGCGTATAACTACATATCTGCTATGTGCGGATGTCATACAGATGTCATACAGATGTGGTCAGATTATTAAGAATGTTGTGAATCAAAAGAGGAATCAGGCAAGATGCTCCATGGGTGCTGCTGCGGATGCGGCTTTTAACTTCAAAGCAGTGCTTCAGTATTTGAAGCAATTTAAGCGAGATCCGAAGGAATTTTTGCGTCGAGCTGTCACCGTCGATGAAACCTAGATTCATCATTACACACCAGAAATCAAAACAATGGATTTCTCCCGGTAAATCTACTCCAAAGAAGGCGAAGACAGTCCCATCGGTCGGAAAGGTCATGTTTTGAGATGCGAACGGCGTCAATCTCATGGATGTTCTAGAAAAAGTAAGAACGATCACTGGGCAATACTACAGTGTGTTATGGGATCGCTTTCACAAAATTTGATTGAAGGAGACACGGCCGTATTTGGCGAAAAAGATGATGTTGTTTCACGACGATAACGCACCAGCACATCCATCCGGAGTTGTCGTCGCCAAACTGCATGAATGGCGTTATGAATTTTTGCCATATGTCTAAGCTTGGTTTATGACGTTAGAATCGACTAGCACACACTGCTGGCGGCATCTATTGACAAACAGCGAGAACTTAGTTGCGCACCTAATAGTTTAGAAATCACTAGGTAGTGATCTGTGTCGCAGCATGCACCCCTGTATGAGCGCACATCTATGATTGACGTGGCGTGTCTCTTATCAATAAGAATGTGATCGATCTGTTTTGCCGTAATATGGCGAGGCATCCTCCAAGTCTGTAGATGTATACTTTTGTGTTTGAAGGCTGTGCTGCTTTTAAACAGTCCTTGTGAAGCCGCAAAGTCACATAAACGGCTACCATTATCGTTTGTATTGGCATGAAGTGAAAATTTTCCTGCAACATCTTGTATAATATTGCTTTCTTTTCGAACTTGGGTATTGAAGTCACCCATCACAGTTAATACATCAAATTTATGCGTTCTACTAAGTAGTCTTTCAAGATCTTAGTAAAATTGGTCTTTAACAGTATCCGTACGGTCTTCAGTGAGTGCATATGTTGTTGTTGTTGTTGTTGAGGTGGTTGAAAATTTCCACTGAAATGCTCCTAATTAGTGACCAGCACCGTTTTACTACCACTATCTCGTGTGATGATATTTGTTTTGTATTGTGTATTTATTTATTTTTTTGTTTTTTTGTTTTTGTTTCCAAGTCAGATCCATTTTGTGAGGTCCCAGTATAGCAGCAAATCCTTTATCTCGATGTCTGAGATCTCCTTAATTTGCTGTAGGAAAGGCTTACCGAAGGATCGGAGTCGTGCCCTGGCTAGTCCCGGACATTCACATAAATAGTGGAAAAGACTTTCCTTCGCCCCTTCCGCTTGACAGCTTCTACAGATAGGATTGAAGGGTAGATTGAGTCTAGCTGCATGATCCCCTACTTTCCAATGACCTGTAAGGGTTGCAGTGATGCGTGAAATGTTTGGCCGAGAACATCCTAGCAGGTCATTCGTCCATTGCATTTTATATGACGGCCATGTGTTTTTTGTTGTAATACATGTAGGTATTTGCTTCCATCTTCTTTCGGTTAAAGCATGATAGTGTGAAGCAATGGATGCTTTTAATGTGTTCAGTGGGGTGGAGACTGCCACCGCCTCTGCTATGTCTAGTGTCTCTGAACCTTTTCTTGTTAGCTCATCCGCTATCTCATTGCCCCGTATGTTCCTATGACCGGGAACCCATCAGAGTAATTTCAAGCCAATGGCTGAGCACTTCCAGCTCCTCTTTACACTGTAAGACCAGTTGAAATGTGGTTGGAGTCTAAGGCCTTAATAGCTGCTTGACTGTCTGAGAAGATAGCTACTCTTGCACCAACTTCCTTGTAGAGCTCTAGGGGTGGGTGCATATACGTTTATTATTGATATATTTTGCATTTTGCCCTTTAATTTTAGATACTCAGTAAGTTTCTTCTAATTTTGTTGTCCACAAAGAAGCCAGTTCCTCGTGAACCTTGCGTTTCAGAGCCGCTTTAGAATACTGAATAGGTTTTTTTTTCGATTTTTCCGCTTTCTTCCCATCTTATCTCTTGCAATGAACATATATTTGCTGTATATTTCATTACCTCGTCTGCAATTTCCGCTATCTTCCCTGGCTGTAGCATAGTCAAAACATTCCAAGTACATATTTTCAAATCATAATCCTTCAAACGTTGCAATGGTCGGCATCTAAGTTCGTTCCTTATTCGAGGCTGTTGTTGATGGCCAGCCCCCTTTCGGGAATTTCACCTTATATCTTTCGTTTCTATCACTTCCACTAAGGTTTCATCTATATCATGTATAGAATGTTACTTGATCTCTGAGATAGGTTAACAGCACCACCACTGGAAGGCCATATAAGGGGAATGGAAATACATCATCAAACACGGGTAGTTATTGAACCGTCTTCGTATTTATTTGTTACGCCTCGTTCCATATACAGTCCTCCTCCATAAAAACAATGCACCATGCGAATCTTTCATGGTTCGAAACAGTGCTAGAACTCTTCTTGTGCTTTCACCTTCAGCACAAGTGTTCGCTTCAACCTGGTGCCCTATATTGCGCTGGGATGCAAGGAAACAATGATGAGCTCCGGGTCAACCAATGCCCACATTTTTATTTCTATAGCAATTAGAACTCATGAACTTTTGCATGTCCTATGAATTTTTACATCATCGCTGAAAAAATCCGGAAAATTTTCTACTTGTGTATATTACCGGAAATCATCTCTAATTAGCTAGCAACGGCTGTATGTTCTTCAAATTTTAAATATAGCGAACAGACTCAAGTGAGTATTCTTTAATTCTGCAGTATTTGAACGTTTGTTGATAGAGGTGTTTGCGTTTCAACGTCAATTTTGTACGTAAGAACTCGTATATATATATTTTTTTTGCGTTCCCAAAATTGACAATTTTTCCACAGTTTTGTGCAAAGTCCTTAATGAGAATATCGAAAGGCGATCAATTTATGTCCAAAAAATCAAGTGTTTACCTCGTTGTTGAAACACGCAATAGGTTGGGATTGCAGTAATTAGTTGCAAATGCCCCATTAGTTATTATTAAAATTGTTAGAATATTTGTGGTGATAAGAGACCCATTGGCTTTTAGCTTAGAAACCACCACAAGCTGATATTCGTACTAAAGTTGGTTTCAAGTAAATGAATGTGTGTACACCTAAGTAAATATTCAAAACTAATAAATATGTTTCATTTTCAAAGTATTGTATGAGAATTTGAAGCAACACCGGCCCACGAAATTCAACATTTGCGTACACACGTGAGCAAGTAGGTCTTGTACCGTTAGCGTCAAGAGAAGTCGAACGTCACATATTTACTTGTTTATTTATCTACTCATTTATTTAATTAATTATTTTCTTACTCTTTTATTTTATTTATTTTATTATTTATTTGTTTACTTTTTTATTGTTCATTTACTAATTTATTATTTATTTATTCAGTGGTTCAACTCTAACACAGCAAACGCAATCCTAATAATTATTATTTTTAGTCACAACAGATTACAATTTTCCTAATAAAATTTACATAGATATTTTAAGTTATAAAGAACAGAAATCAAGCAAACATAATTTGCCTTAGTGCTAATACATACAAGGTGAAGTCCAAACTGAACAAGACTGAGCTCAAATAGAAACGACAGCAGCTTTGTTCTGATAACTTCGAGTTTATTTATTCAAAATAGTCCCAATCTGCTCTCGAAACACTGTTTTGCGCGATCAAAAAGCTTTTCGAAAGAGTCTTTCAGGATGTCGGCACAAGCCTTTTGGATGGCCTTTACGGGCGCAAAACGTTTTCCTTCCATGGTCAAATGCAATTTTCCGAATAGGTAAAAGTCACAGGGAGCCATATTAGGGGAATACGGTGAGTGATTGATGGTTAAAATGGGATTTCTAATCAAAAAATCAATCACACAAGAGTGGATCGATGAAATGGTGCATTTTCATGCAATAAGCGCCAGCTTCCTTCTTCGCGGTATTCAGGGCGAATTCGACGAACGCTCCAAAACACCAATATAGAAAATTGGCACGAACTCAAATGAGCATCGTTTCGATTTTTGACTTCTCCAAAGCGATAATTAATAACTAACTGTACGTTTAAAAAAATCCAAAATGGAGGCGTATCGTAGAAGAAAACCTTTAGAAGCTGAAGAACAGCGGAATAGATACAAAAATTGCAAACAATAACTACATCAAGAACAGACTTACTTACTTAGTTGACAACTACAACCACTGGTCGATCTGGGCGGCTACCAAAATGTTGCGGCAATCGCTTCTGCATTGCGCGCGTTGACGCCAGTTAGAAAGACCATCGACTTGGTTTTTCCAATGTAGATTAGGGCGCCCTTTTTTGCGAGTTCCACCGGTGCATTTTGAACAGAGCACCTTCTTTGCTGGAACGTTATTGACCTAGCCAGCGCAGCCGCTGAATTTGAATGCGCTTTATTGCGTCGATGGCGTCGTACAGCTCGTACAGCTCCTGGTTCCATCGTATTCAATATGTGTCATTCACGCAGATCGGGCCATTGATCTTGCGAAGAATTTTTCTCTCGCAAGCTCCTAATAACCGTCCATCGGTGTTCGTCAATATCCAGAACTCAGCGCCATTTAGTAAGACCGGGAGGATGAGTAATTGGTAGAGTTTTTTTTTTTTTGGTGTATCGAAAGAGGGCTCAGGAACCTAGGTAGATAAAGTTCTTGGTCCAATCTGGTTTCAGAAAGAAATATTCATGCGAAACTGCAGTAGACTACCTACTAAGGCTGTATGGTTAGACTTCAAAAAAGTTGTCGAAACAAAAGAAAGGGAAACACTGTCAGAGAAACAAAAAATTATACAATTTGAACAACGTCAAATGGGTAAATAAAATAACAGCTGTGAACAAGGCGAATTCATAGAGGTTGGCAGGAAGCAAGGCGAATGGAATACCTAAGGTGAGCCTGAAAACTATTACTTTATTTTTCGCGATTTCGCCAAGACTTACGTCATGCACCATATTAATACTTATACAAAAACAAAAAAGAGGAAAAATCACGTGTTTGTAAAAATTCAATGAATTCACTGTGACGTCATGCCCCGAGAATATATAAGTACAAACAAAAGGTAGGGAAATTACTTGCTTATGAAGAGCAATCGTAGGCGAAAGCAATAGAAACTGCCAAATTGAATCAAATTTTTCTTTATTATCACCATGTATTTACATCATAAGTTTCAGATCTAGAACAAAGATTTCCGAAGGTCGTACTTCTGCCATTCTTACAATCCGAACCAGGAGTTGGACATGCTTTGTAAATTGGGAAACCGACCCTATTCGTCGTGGCATAGTTGCAAGCGACAAGAACCGCTGGATTTGGCTGATTCGCTACTGTGTATGAGGCTAGAGTGCATCCCACACGAATATTTCGATCCGCCACCATAACGGTAAAGCGTTCAATAGCACTAAAAATAGTTAAGAAATATTTTTGTTAGACGAATGAATGAAATGTAATTTCAAATGCCCAAATACTCACGAGCCGTGATTATTATTTGGATATTTATTTATATCATCCATTGTGGTGTCCTTAATTTCATCATACCACAAATCGACGAAACTTTGTATGACTTGCTCAATAGTCGCTGTTAAGGGAGGAAATATCAAAGCTAAATTCTGACCCGAAAATAGGAAAGCATCGGTATTGTGGCAGGCATCGTGTTTCAGTTGGCATTGTTTGACATTCAGCTCCGCCAAAAACGCCAATTCGTCGTCCCATTGCATGGTCGCCATACGGCAGGCCGGCTGCAATTTGGTCTTCCCGCCAGCCACTAAATTGCGCTTGACATTGTGCGCATCGACAATGAATTTCATATTTTCCACTGTTAGAGGAACCAATCTGGGATCTTGGCAAGAGGACACGAACTCCTGTTAAATTTTAAGTTGAAAGTTTTTAATTAAAATACGTGAATATGCGCACTTTGGGCTTTAAGTATTTCGATGTATCCTTACCCCATTATTTCCGCAGGCGATATGCGTGCCCGAGCTGCACAAGGTCTTGTTACAGTAAATAGTGGCAGAAACGATTCCAAATGTCGTTAACCAAAAAACGAAGAACGTGATTTGCAACTGCATTTTAAATTATTCTATTTATTTATTTAACTGATTATTTATTTGTATGCTTGCGCTTCCGTATGACTGGTAGAGCACCAAGAGTTGGACTGTGAAAAATGCTGCGACAATGGTAGCTTTTTAAGGGATTTTCATTCACTTTCCATCCGAAAATCGTGTTTTTTCAAGGTATAAATATTGATTGACTGTGCACGAACTTGCAATTATGTGCCCTGAAATAGTAAAACTTCTATGGCTGTAGACGACATTTTAATAAATTTTTTCGCTTAAAACTTGCTTTTTATTATACCAAAGTTTTATTCGTGATAAAATAGCACGAAGAATGGACATGAAAATTATTAAAAAATACCATATTAAACCAAAACTCATATCATTCCATATAAACACGGATTTCTTGTGAAAAACAATAAAATTTAATAAAAAATTATTAAACACAGAAACTTAAAAAAAATAAACTAAAACAACTAAATTTAAAAAAACATTAATAAAAAAATTATAAAAAAAAATAATTCAAAAACAAAAGTATTAAAAAAAAATATATTTAAAAAATGAATTAATTAAAAAAAGGTAATTTAACAAAACAAAATGATTGCAAAAAATTTTATTAAACAAAAAATTATTAAGAAAAAAGTTATTAAAAATATTATTGAAAACAAAATTTATTAAGAAAATTAATTTAAAAAAAATTATTAAAAACAATTATTAAAAAAATTAATTTAAAAAAACTACCATAAATTTAAAAAAACATTACCAAAAAAGTTTAGTTTTTTTTTTAAATAAAAAAAATTAAATAAAAAGAAAATTATTAAAAAAAAAACAAATTTAAAAAAATTTAAAAAATGATGAATAACTAATTAATTAAAAATAGGTAATTAACAAAACAAAATTATTGAAACAAATATTATTAAAAAAAATTACAATATTAAAAAAAAAGTTATTAAAAATATTATTGAAAACAAAATTTATTAAAAAAAATTAATTAAAATAAAGTATTAAAACAAAATTTATGAAATAAATTAATTTAAAATATTAATTATATAAAAAAAATTTATTTATTTAAATGCACAAATAAAAATATAAAAAAAACCATTAAAACATAATATATTAAGAAACAAATATTAAAAAAAATTTGTTAAAAAACAAAAATTATTAAGAAGATTAATTTAAAAAAAATTATTAAAACGAAAGTTATTAAAAGTATTACTGAAAGCAAAATTTATTAAAAAACTTAACCAAAAAAGTAAATTATTAAAAAAAAAATTTATAAAAAAAAATTAATTAAAACCAAAAATTATAAAATAACATAAAAAAAAAATTAGTTAAAAAAAAAATTCATTTCCTTTCCTTTTCTTTTTTTTCAAATCAGCGCGACTCTTTCGCTTTAAATCGGCAAATAATTACAAAAAAAAAACGTATTAAAGAAACTTACTTTAAAAAGCATAAATAAAAAAAATTATTACAAAAATTAATTTAAAAAAATTTACTAAAAGAACAACATTTGTAAAAACAATGATAAAAAAATTATTAGAAAGAAATTTATTTAAAAAAATGTATTAAAAAAACGGTAATTAAAAAAAAATTATTAAATTTTAATTTTATTAGAAACACATTTATTAAAAACAATTAATTGAAAAAAAACTATTAAAAAAAATTTGTTAAAAAAAATATTAAAAGAAATTAATATAGAAAAATTTAATTTTTAAAACATTAACTGAAAAAAAAATTGTTAAGAAAAAATATTTCAAAAAAATTAATTAAAAAAAGTATTAAAAGAAATTAATTTAAGAAAAGTAAATACAAAAAAAATTTATTGAAAAAAAAATTAATTTAAAAATAATTATAGAAAAAATTAATTGAAAAAAAATATTAAAAAAAGAAATATTAAAAAAAATGTATTTAAAAAAAAAGCCATAAATTTAGTTCGGAAAATTAGTTTTATTCAATTTAAAGTAAAAAATGTGTGAACATAAGACAAAATTAAGAATTAATTTTAATTTTGCTCCATATGACCACCTTTTGCCTTGACTATGGCCTTGAGACGGTCCAGAAACGAATCGCAAGCTGCCCGAATGTGACTTGCAGATATTTTGGCTCACTCGCGGACAATGACTTTTTTCAGCGCCCCGAGACTGGTGAATCTTTCAGTTCAGACCCTGAGAATAATCCATCGGATTCACATTTGGTGAACTTGAGAGCCATTGTGTGGATGTTATGAAGTTCGGAACGTTGTTTTTTATCCATTCTTGGTTCACTCGAGCTTTGCTAGACGAGCTTTTTTAGAGACCAGTGGAGACCATTACCTGCGGCGGGTACTGCCTCCGGGTGGCCAATCGTTGACTTAAATTCTCGTACGAACGGTCGGTTGAATAAACCCTATCATTTAGGGAGTTTACGAATTGCTAAATTCGAAAAATTTTCTCGACAGAAAACACAATTGTCGGAAATTGACCGCTTTCGGCCCAGCGAAGTAACTCCTTCGCTGTCTCAAGTCTGATTTGTTGCTGCTTCGGTGTGAGATCATGCGCCTTTTGGAGCTTGTACGGCTTGACTTTGAGATAGTCAGATATTTTCAGTTCTTTCACCATTTGTCGGGGATATCGCTCAATTCGTTTCTCCACTTTTTGAACCATTTCACGTGACGTTGCAATCTTTTGATGACCACCTCCATGACGATTCGCGATGCTTCCAGTATCATTGTAACGAGTAATGGTGCGATCAACAAAAGCTTTATTTACTTAAAGATGCTCGAGCTCCCGAACAATCTCTGGTTGTGATTTTCCAGCCAAATATAATGGGTTTGAAATTCGTTACTGATTTTCTTTTTTCGCGTTTACTCTCGCCAAAATATTTCCGTGTCCTTGTAAACAATACTCTGGACTGTCATTTAGCCAACTAACAGACAGCTGATGCACAAAAGCAATTTTCGGCCAGGATTTAATTTCTTAAGATTGCCCAGATCATTAGAGATTACACTACTTGGGATTGTGTTGACATTATCTGCATCCATCTGGGCCGTTTAATTTTTTTTTTTGATCGCTGAACATGTCGTCCTTTCAAGTGGTCACTCGTTGTAAGAATTCTTTCGCGATTTTAAAACGTCTCTCAATTTCTTTTTGCTTTAAAGGTGGTTTAGAGATGCATTGTTTGTATTTAAGGTTTTCAGAAGACGCTGCCCCCCTTTTTCTTCGGGTACTAGGATGATCTACTATATTTCTTACTTATTCTTCAGATGTGGCCCGTAGAGATTTAATTGTATCGTCGAAATCGCGAAAAATAAAGTAACGGTTTTCTGAAGGCGCCACCATAGGTACTCAATTCGCCTTGAAGAAAAATTGCATAAATTCATTATCGGCCAAATTGCTGAGGAGTGGCTTCCAAATTATCAGAAAATTGTACACAAACCCAACAGTTGATTCGATCGACCAAAGGCATAAACCAATGAAAATATTTAGATGAAAGCGCAGCCGAGTTCGCAACCCATTTGCTGGTAACCAGTTCGAATAAGGCCAGCGTTCACAGTAGGAAATTTTTGATTCTCTCAAAAAGGCATTCAATTCAAAATAAAAAAAATTAATTGTAAATAAGATGCGCTTGTGCGCACACAATTAAGTCGCACAAACGTAAATTCATAGAATTTTTTTCGTAAATTTAAATAACAAGTTTAAAAAAATTTAAGAAAATGGCTCAAAATTCAATATATGATTAATAACTGATTATAACAGGTGGCGCAAAATTAATCATCATATTTTTATTCAATTTTGTTTAATAATTTTTTTAGTAAAAAAAAATTTAAAATTGGAATAATTTTTTTAGTAAAAAAAAAAAATATTTAGACTGGTGGAAATCTTCATTTTGACCTTTACGCGCTCCATTACTTGCCTGTTTGTATACTGCGCTGTTTAATTTACAAGTGCCAAATATAGTTGACAAAAATTTTAAATCTTCCGATAGGGTGATTAATTTTGCGCCACCTTGTATTTGGAATTGAATGAAATAAGAGCGAAAATAAAATTAAAAAAAAATGTTTTCGAGAAAAGTTTACCAGTATTCGCGTCAGAGTTTCCAATCTTTAATGAGTCTATGGTTACCTTTCTGTTCGTGTAATTGACTTGAATTATTTTATCGCCATTAATTCCTATATTCCATTTTTTGAACCAATCCAGAGTTTTATTTAGGTCGTTTTGTAAAATTGTTTGTGCTATGTTCGGGTCTCTATGAGATGCCATTAGTACAGTGTCATTTTCAAACGTCGCCATCTTGCCGGTTCCGGTAAGTCGGCGGTGTAGATAAGATACAGAGTGGGTCCTAATACACTGCCTTGGGGAATTTCTGCGCTCATCGGTTCAATGTATGAACATGCGTCGTTGTTGTTGTTGTTGTTGTTGTTGAGGTGGTTGAACATTTCTTAGCTGAAATGCTCCTAATTAGTGACCAGCACCGTTTTAATACCACTATCTCGTGAAATGATGAGTTGTTGTTATTTTTTTTTTTTTTTTTTTTTTTGAGTGTTTCCGAGTCAGATCCATTTAGTGAGGTCCAAGTATAGGAGCAAATCCTTTATCTCGATGGCTGAGATCTCCTTAATTTGCTGTAGGAAAGGCTTACCGAAGGATCGGAGTCGTGCCCTGGCTAGTCCCGGACATTCCCATAAATAGTGGAACAGACTTTCCTTCACCCCTCCCGCTTGACAGCTTCTACAGATAGGATTGAAGGGTAGGTTGAGTCTAGCTGCATGATCCCCTACTTTCCAATGTCCTGTAAGGGTTGCAGTGATACGTGAAATGTTTGGCCGAGAACATCCTAACAGGTCATTCGTCCTTTGGATTTTATATGACGGCCATGTGTTTTTTGTTGTGATACATGTAGGTATTTGCTTCCATCTTCTTTCGGCTAAAGCATGATAGTGTGAAGCAATAGATGCTTTTAGTGTGTTCAGTGGGGTGGAAACTGCCACCGCCTCTGCTATATCTAGTGTTGAGCCTTTTCTTGCTAGCTCATCCGCTATCTCATTGCCTCGTATGTTCCTATGACCGGGAACCCATATCAGGGTAATTTCAAGCCAATGGCTGAGCAGTTTCAGCTTCTCTCTACACTGTAGGACCAGTTTGGATGAAATGTAGTTGGAGTCTAAGGCCTTAATAGCTGCTTGACTGTCTGAGAAGATAGCTACTCTTGCACCAACTACCTTGTAGAGTTCTAGGGATTTGCATGCTTCTCTGATCGCTAAAAAGCCAGCTTCCACACCACAGTTCATCTCAGAACCATCGGTATAAATTTCGATATCGTGTCTTCTAATCACCTCTCCTTTGCTCCACTCGGCTCTCGGTGGAAAACGTACACGCTGTTCTTTGTATCTTGTTCAGCTTAGTTTTGTTGTATTTCCTTTCTGTTGCAGGCCACCAAACTAGTGCCGCATATGTTAGTATTGGCCTTACAATGGCTGTGTAGGACCAGTTGGATAATTTTGGTTGGATACCCCATTTTTTTCCCAACATTCTCTTACATGTGTGAAGTGCTATGTTCGCTTTCTTTACCCTGTACTCTACGTTGGACTTCCAGCTGAGTTTGGGGTCCAGGATAACCCCTAGGTATTTTGCCTGTTTGGTTAGCGTGAGGCTGACGCCGTTTAGTTTTGGTTGGTCGTTGTACTTAACATACAATTTTCTATCTTGAACATTGGAAAGTAGTCATTGGAGTTTGCGCAGTAATCCAGGGTGCCATACTTTGTCAACGGTTTTAGCTACGTCGAGATATACAGCGACTTGTTTATTGTTGAAGTCTTTATCAATTTTGTGAGTGATTCCTGAGCACTTGTTGGATTGTGGAATATTTTCGTCTAAATCCGAACTGTTGTTGGGGAATTAAATTTATTTTTGTTATAATGGGCTCTATGCGATTAAAGAGTAGCTTCTGAAATATTTTTGATATTGTCGGCAGCAGACTTATTGATCGGTACGACGATGCAACCGAGGCGTCTTT
>JAYXIM010021733.1:0-19573 GCA_037575425.1 Anastrepha fraterculus | reverse complement strand
TATCATAACTGGCTTTTGGTCTATCGGAGAATAAGCCGCCAAAATGGGCATCCTTCACAACACACATTGCTACAGTTGTAAACAACCGGAGAAAAAGGAAACAATCTTCCACTTCCTCTGTGAATGCTCTGCCTTATGGAGGGACAGAATGGTAACCCTGGGCAAACCGCTGTTCGAGGGTCTCGAGCAACTGTCTGGCTTAGATGTCAACAACCTAATAAGGTTCTAAAACTGCACAGACAGGATGTAGTCATGCAGTAAATAACTGGTAAACAAGTTGGTAACGAGGATGTGGCAACTAAATGGTGCGGAAGCGCTAGTTGGATTCTGGATGAATCACCACTCAAACCAACCAACATCAATATGAAGCAAAGAAAGAAGTGGGTCGCTCCAGAAGATACGTCAAAGCTGAGAGTCAAATCGGATCTTCATCCAAAGAAGATAATTTATTTGATGGGACTGGGAGGGTTTGGCGCACTGGGAAAGGCTCGCAAAGTATGCCACGGTCAACAAGGAGCTCTACATTGTCCAGCTGCACCACGTAAATGAGGGTATTCGACTGAACAGACCTGATCGACATGGCCAAACTGTGCTGCTACACGACTACGCCAGGTCCCATGGTGCACAAATCGTCAAAGCGGCACTCCAAGAGCTCGAATGGGAGGTCCTTTATCATTTGCCGTATTCTCCGGACCTTACACCGACCGATTACTATCTTCTCAGCTCCCTGTCAAGCCATATGAAGTGGTTACCTTCGATAGCAAAGATATCCTTAAAAACTGGCTCAACAACTTCTTTGACACCAGACCAGGCGATTTTAGGTGGAATGGCATCAGCAAATTGGTCGAGAGGTGGGAAGAGGTTGTAAACAGCAAGTGCTCAAATAAAGGGTGGTTAAATTTCTAGGGCCGATGTTGAATGTGAACCACACCTAAACGTCAACGACACCGTTGGACTTCTTTCTTTGAGGTTATTTGAAAGAAAAGGTGTACGTCGATAAGCCAGCAACAGTTCAAGAGCTAAAGGATGAGATAATTCGGCACATTAATGGCATAGAACCTCAATTATGCCTCAGCGTCATTGAAAATTTGGACCATCGGATGGAGGTGTGCCGCCGAGACCGCGGCGGCCATTTGGCCAATATTTTGTTCCATACGTAATTGAGCCATACCCATATTATCATAGTAAAGATAAATGACAATAATTTCCTAAAAAAATTGTATTTTACTCAAAATCAACACCGGCCCTTGAAACTTAAACCGCCTTTATAATTGATTAATCTATATACAATATATAAAAGAAAGTCATGTTAGTTACACTATTTATAACTCGAGAACGGCTGAACCGATTTGGCTGAAAATTGGTGGAGAGGTAGCTTAGAACTAGGAGACGGGCATAGGATACTTTTTATCCCATTCGAACACGTTTTCGTGAAGCCACTATAAAATGTGGTGTAACAAAAACGCATCTGATATGGAATAACGAAACGCAAATGACAGCTAAACGTAATTTTGTCTATGGTTAAGTAGAAAATTTTATAATATAAATTTTGTCAGAAATATATAATCACAGTAATTTGTATTCTCTTTGAATCATCATTGTCAACGCCGCGACCAAGACGATCGAATCTTTCCCGACAAAGCCGTAATGCAAGAAGGATACGAAACATTGCGAATGAATGAAACGACTGAAGAAGCACAAGGAATTGCCCGTGAAGAGCGCCGCGTTAGTATGGCTTGACTTCGTGCTTCTCAATCACAAGAGCAAAGCGAGGCAGCCCGTGAAACGGCTCGGTTGGCAATGCGAAATCGTCGAGTGAATAACAGAGATCAACAAGTAGATCACTTTCGACGCACAAGAAGATTCGATATGATTGCGAACTTATCAATAAAGTATTCCCAACCATCATTAATAACTACAAAAATAATGAATGGTTGAATGAGCGAGCAATTTTAGTGGCTAAGAATAAAGATGTAAATGACCTAAACTATATAATTCAAAATGATATCATTGGAACAATGCATTCATTCAAATCCATTGACTGTGTAACAAATGAAGATGAAGCCACCAACTATCCAATTGAATTTTTAAACTCCTTGGATGTGCTAGGCTTACCACCGCACAATTTACGCCTAAAAGTTGGCTCCGTAGTAATCATGCTTCGAAACATAAGCCCACCAAAACTTTGCAATGGTACGCATTTGGTGGTAAATAAATTGATGAACAATGTGATTTACGCGACGATACTCAAAGGAAAATTTGAAGGTGAAGAAGTTCTCATTCCGAGGATCCCGATGATCCCAACCAATCTTCCGTTTGAGTTTAAAAGACTTCAATTTCCGATGCGTCTTGCAATCGCCATGACCATTAACAAATCTCAAGGCCAATCCGAGAAAGGTTGTGGTCTGAACCTAGAAAATCAATGATTCTCACATGGTCAATTATATGTGGCATGTTCACGGGTCGGAAAACTATCTGCGTTGTTTGTTCTTGGACCTGATAATAAAACAAAAAATGTCGTGTATCTCAAGGTGCTTAACTGAAGAGGGCAATCTATTAAAGTTTCATTGAAATACTTGATTAATAAAAAAATGAACTTAATAAAATCAAAAATCTGCTTTTTTATTGCCTCTAGGGCGGAACAAAGTTCGCCGGGCCAGCTAGTTTATTGATATAATTATTGCTTTTTGTTTAAATAAAAGTCTTCGGTAAAAACGCTGGGAATTTATTCCCCGACCTAATAGATATTATCCCAATTTCAAGTGAAACTTCATCAGTTGTCTGCTCACTGCACGATGGGAAAATTTTCTTAGTTAGATAGATATGGATGTACATATGTACTCACATACATATTTTTGCCGCAACTTACTATTCCTTTACTAGGCATTGAACTTAACTATCTGTTGTTGGTACTCGTATGCGGAGGCAGTCAGTAGCAGAAGTTTACTTTATTGATTAGGTGCGCCATAGAACAACGAAAAAAATCTGAGAATTCAGCTAAATTAGTTGCTACAAGCAGCAAAAATAGATTTGGTAAAAAATATGTGCATGTGTATGTGTGTGCATTTGTCTGCCCCTTCGCATCGCATTACTGTTTAGTCAACTTTTAAGCTGCCAACTGCGAGTCATTGCAATAATTACGCGATCAATTAATTACTGTTGTGTCCAGTAAACGAACACTGGTCCACCGAAAATTTTGGTCAATGGTCGTTGGTTAGTATTGGGTAATCAAGAATAATTGCCTCACCACCGGACGGCCCAACAATGGAATAAGCCATAAAAAAGAAAAATATTAAAAGAAAAAAATGTGAAATAAAAAACTCAACGACAAAAAATGACGACATGTGAGTGAGTACGCGTAAACGCTGAACGAAATAGATAAACTTGCGGTATGCGTATGTATGTGTGTGTGCATGTGTGTGAGAAAGTAAGAAAATCGCGCGCTGCAGTCAACTGCCGCGGTGGTATTACCGAAAAAAAATTTATATATTTTTTTACGATTATTTATTGGTTCATTTTTCGTTTCACCTTTTATGTGCGCTTTCCATGGACAATACATTTTGTGCTGACTTCATGTAAACAAATCACTGGCATAATAATAAACCGTTGACAGGCAATAAATTCAATTCATAGCGCACACACTCACACATACACACGCCAGCGCAGCGCAATCAAAGGACGAAAAGTGGAAGTGGAAACAAATAGCAAAAATAGCAACCGAATTTCCTTCCTGCAGTCATCAACATCTTCCTTTGTAGTTAGTATTTCCTGCTGTCTGGCGGCCATTGTCTTCAAACAAAGGCAACTGCAGCGAAAATTTACCAAACAAATTCGAAACAGATCACTGATCGGCAATTGAGTTGATGGAAAGTTGAGTTTGCTGGCAGAAGTATAGCAAATGCTTAGAATACACAAATCAAAATAGAAATCAAAATAAGGTGGCGGTGACCTTTGAGCAACAACAGCGTACAGCGCGCAGCATAACGAAGCGATTTCCTCAGCTACAATTAAGGGCTAAGCGGCAAATGATCAGCCCCGACTCAGCACCGATTTCACACCGAGGCAGTAAAAAAGTATCGATTACGCTTTCTCCAGCAGTCTTCTAAATACACACGCATATATAGCCACACATACAAGAAAACCAGTCTAATATGGTGAACCGTGTATCGAAGAGCTATTTAGAACACCAACAACATTCACCAACTTAGTACCAACTTGCGTGGCGGTGACCTTTTGCTGCGCTGTTACCAATTTGTCGGGATGACTTTGATTTTCGGTGAGGTGACAATTGTTGAATTAGTTTGGGTACAAACGGCAATCACCAACGCCAAAGATTGTTAATGAACTGAACTAATTTGCTGCTGAATGACATGAATGAACTGCATGTACACATTAGGGTGACTCACAAAAGTTATGATAGTTGATTTTTTCCATCGGCAGCAGCAAATGTATGGCATTCTAAGACTTTTGCCAAAATGGTTTGGAAAAAATTTAAGACTTACGTGAGCTGCAACGTTTGGAAAATCAATTTTCAAAAATCGGTTTTTAAACATATTTTTCCAAAAAATGGAAAATACTTCTAAAAATCGGTTTTTTATCGATAAAATTATTTTTTAAAACATTTTTCCAAAAATCAGCTCAGAGGTTTAAAATACTTCCAAAAATTAATTTTTTATTGAAAAACTTATTTTTCAAACATATTTTCCCCGAAAATCAACACAGATGATAGAGGTTGGAAAATACGTCCAAAAGTAGATTTTTTATAGATAAAATAATTTTTTAAAAATATTTTTCAAAAATGGAAAATACTTAAAAAAATCGGTTATTATCCATAAAATTTAAAAAAATCAAATATTTTTCCAAACATCAGCTCAGAGGATGGAAAATATTTACCAAAATCGATTTTTTATAAAAAAATAATTTTTTATCAAATTTTTTCCAATGATTCAGCTCAGGGGATAGAGGTTGGAAAATACTTCGAAAAATCGATTTTTTTTTGTAGATGAAATTATTTTTAAACATACTTTTCCCAAAAATCTCTTCTGAGGTTGAAATACTTCCAAAAATAATTTTTTTTTTAATTTGGGAAAAATATTTTTTCAATAAAAAGATTATTTTTAAATTATATTTTATTCCAAAAAAACAGCTCAGAGGATAGAGGTTGGAAAATACTTTCAAAAATCGATTTTTTATCGATAAAATTATTTTTCCATAAAAAAGCTCAGGGGATAGAGATTGGAAAATACTTCCAAAAAATCGATTTCCTTATGGATAATAGATACAATTATTTTTAAACGTATTTTTCTAAAATCAAAAAATCAGCTCAGAGGATAGAGGTTGGAAAATACTTTCAAAAATCGATTATTTTATAGATAAACTTATTTTTCAAACATATTTTTCCCAAAAATCTCTTCTGAGGTTGAAAATACTTCCGAAAAATAAAGTTTTTTTTAATAAATAAAAAAATTAGTTTTAAATATTTTTTTCCAAAATATCAGTTCAGAGGATAGAGGTTGGAAAATACTTTCAAAAATCGATTTTGATTGATAAACTGATTTTTTAAAATATTTTTTCCAAAAAGTCAGCTCAGAGCATAGTAGGTAGGAAAATACTTTCAAAAATCGATTTCCTTTGTAGATAAAATTATTTTTTAAACAGAATTTTCTCCAAAAATTAGAAAATCAGCTCAGAGGATAGAGGTTGGAAAATACTTTCAAACTCGATTTTTATAGATAAAATAATTTTTCCAAAAGTGAGCTCAGAGGATGGAGGTTGGAAAATATCAAAATAATTTTTTAAAAATATTTTTTTCCAAAAAAAAATCAGCTCAGAGGTTGGAAAATACTTTCAACTGATTTTTTATCGATAAAATTTTTGTTACCCAAATCAACTCAGAGGATAGAGATTGGAAGTATTTCCAAAAATCGGGTTTTTTGTAGCAAAAATTATTTTTTTAGACGATTTTTTTCCAAAAATCAAAAAATCAGCTCAGACGATAGAGCGTTGAAAAATACTTCCAAAAATCATATTATTCTATGGAAAATTTTCTTTCAAACATATTTTTCTCAAAAAATCAGCTCAGATGATAGATAAAATTAATTAAAAATATATTTTTTCGAAAAATTAGCTCAGAGTAGAGAATATTTTAAGTTTAGGTAGTTTGCATACAAATTTTCAAAAGATTTATCAACAAAATCTACGAAGCGGAGCCCTGTAGATATGTGCGAAATAAAAAATTCTGACGTGAGGGGGTTAATTTTCGATAGTAATGAAAGGTGCGAGAAAATAACTTCCAAAAAATAACTTAGAAGCCTCGGTTAACGGCTTATGTTTGTAATGAGTAGCCATTTAAATTTTTCTTAAATTTATTTTGTATAAAAACAAAAGTAGCAAAAAAAATTAAAATATTTCGATTCCGTTGATAAATTTTTTTTTTAATTTTTATGCAGACTGCTTTAAGCTAAAACTATTATTAATAAGTGGTTGGTTACATTTTTGATAAAAAAAAATAATATTTCAAAATTAAATTTATTTATATAAAATTTGCTAAAAAAATTGGGCTGCGAACGGGTTAATTTTCCTAGTAATGAGAAGTGTGAGAAAATATCTTTCCAATAATCACTTCGAAGCCTAAATCGGTTAAGTTTTTGCTGAGTAGTCATTTCCGTTTTTCTTAAATTGTTTCCTAAAACAAAATAGCTAAAAAAATCCTATTATTTCGATTCCGTTGATAAAAATTAAAATAAAAATTATAGCTCAAAACTCTGACTATTATCAGAGGATTATTTTTGAACGAAAAAAAAAGATTTTTTTAAACTAAATTTCGTTATAAACATTTTCGAGATAAACTTAGGATGTGAATGGGTTAATCTCCAAAGTTATAAAAAGTGTGAGAAAATATATTTGAAATAATAACTTAGAAGCCTTAACCGGTCAAATTTTTGTTGAGTAGTCATTTAAATTTTTCTTATATTTTTATTTATTTTTTATTTTTCTTATATTCTTATATCTAAAAAATCTCGTTTTTCGATTTATTTGGTAATATTTTTGGAAAATTGTATGTAGACCTTTGAAGCTAAAATTTTTTTAGTATCCAAAGTTATGATTTAAAAAAAATGTGAACTACATTTATTTATAAAAAAATTACGCAAAAAAACTCGGGACTGTGAATGGGTTAATTTTCCATAGCAATGAAAAGTGTGAGAAAATACCTTTCCAATAATAACTTCGAAACCTAAATCGGTCAGAGTTTTTGCGGAGTAGTCATTTCAGTTTTTCTTAAACCAATTTTCTAAAAAACAAAAATAGCTAAAAAAAATTAAATTATTTCGATTCCGTTGATAAATTTTTTTTATGCAGACCAAAATTCTATTATCTGTAGTTACATTTTTGACAAAAAAATTCAAACTTTCAAAATTAAATATATTTATATAAAATTTGCGAAAAAAACTGGGTCGAGAATGGATTAAATTTATGCAATGTGAGAAAATAGTTTTTCTACTTAGAGGCCTAAATAAATTTTCTAAAAGAACAAATTCGGTAAAAAAAATCTCATTATTTTGATTCTGTTAATGAAATTTTTATTTTTTTTTCATTTAAAAAAATTAAAATTAATTAAATTAAAAAAGAAAAAATTCCAACTAGAAGTCTAATTAAATTTTCTGAAAGAACAAAATAGCAATGCCATTATTTCGACGCAGTAAAAAAAAATGTATTTATATTTTTTAAACTAAAAAATATTTTATTTATGCTTTTTAACTCAATTTTTTTATAAAAACTTCGAATCATTCCAGCAGCTCACGTAGATCTCAATATTTTTCCAAAATATTTTAGTTAAAAGTCTTGAAATATAATAAATTTTATAGCTCCGGAGAAAAACTGCCAAATTTGTTGGTGACGCACCCTAATGTACTCACATGCCTGACTACATATTAGAAAGGGGAGTGCTGGAAATGTGTGAAAGTGAATGAACAACGAAATCCAGAAGCCAATTCAGCAGCCATCACAGGTAGATACTAAATTGTTTCTGGCCCACACAATCATCGATAGGAAGTGTGAAAGGAAATGTTGGTGAAACTCCTAGCGAGCGTCTGGAGTACACTTCCTTTGTGCCGTGCACTATTTGACAGGTAGTGTTGTTGTATACGCCAGCAACAGAGTGTGGGAAACTGCAATTCCTCGAATAAAAAACACAAAAACATTCATACGCACTTTTGTAGATATACAAAATAATTTAAAGCATCCGAAAAAGTGGTAATAAGCAAAGAAAAAAGACCGCAGGAAGAACTGACAAAGAAACTATTATGTCCTTAGATGCCAACAACGACGAGGGTGACAGGGGTAGCCGTAGTAGGTGTATCATAAAATACTATTGTATTGCTGCGTGTCATTCATACTCGCAGTTGAGCAGTTTTCTAATAGAATATCTGATGACGTGTGTGGGTTGCGACAACGCAGACTTCGCCTTTAAGAAACGCCTTCAAGGAATGCTGGGGGAACATGCATTTGCTTCAATTTCGACTTGGTGGAGCATTGCAGCGGAATGGTTACAATTTAATGGGCCTAAAATGCTGTCAAACGGAATAATAAATGCAATAGTGATTTTGGAAAGACGACGAGCAACAATGGCTACAGAAATCTTTGATGGCTTTGATATCAAGGGCTGCAAATCGAAAAGGAAGCAAAAACACAAGCAAAATTTCTCTTTAAGAAATATTTTTTTTTATAAATTATATTGCATAAATATTCTTGTAAGGGCACGAGGTGAACATTTAATGGCATTAAAATTTTATTATTATAAAAATAGTTCATTATTTTTTAAGGCAGCTTAGAAAGCTAGTAGCCCACATTGCCACAGTTTTATTACGAAAAACCCTCGAAAATAGAGGAGTTTTTAAATTATTGGATATGGGAGTAAGTTTTCGCCCTCGTAAAAGAGGTGCCGCTGCTGATACTATTTTGAAGGTGGCTATGTGAGGTCTCGATCGCAGTAGTTGACATTCGTTTGAAGCGTAAAGATTTTTTCTTATCTAACGTCAAAAATGTCTGCTTTCGTCCCGAAAAAACAGCATTTGCCGGAAGTCGAGTTTTATTATTACCTTTTAAAGAAAAGTGCGGTTGAAACATGTCGTATATTGAACAATATTTTCAATTTCGACGGGTTTTTTTGGTTTCGACGCTTCCAAAGTGGCAATTTCGTCGTGAGTGACAAAGATCGAACGAGCGAAGGGGCACCGACAAAATATTCGAAGATACTCAACAACAACAATTACTGGATGAAGACGCACGATGTCGAACCCTTGATGATATGTCTAAAGAGTTGGATGTTGACAGATCAACCATCGCTAAAGGTTTGCACGCTATGGGAATGGTCCAGAAAGCAGGTAACTGGATGTCACATCAATTGAAGGAACGAGATATCGAGAGACGTTTGGTGTGAGATGTTTCTTGAACGGCAGAAAAGAAAAGGTTTTCGGCATCGCATCGTCCCTGGCGATGATAAATGGATATATTATGATAACCCTAAGCGTCGAGAAAATTTTGGAGCTTGGCAGGTGAACCAGGTTCATCGACAGCGAAAAAAAATACTTATACTTCAAAGGTTATGTTGTGCATTTGGTGGGATCAGAAGGGTGGTGGGATCATCTATTATAAACTCCTTAAACCATCTTAGTCCGGGAGCCAGGGGTCGATTTTGGCCTGCGTTTTTATACCGTTAGATTCTTGACTTTACTTGTGATTTAGCTTTCATGAATAACGAAAGTGAACGTCAGCTGGCGCACCCGCGGTGAATGTGATTGTGGGAGGGTACGAAACGTGTCGAAATAAAATTTCTACGAACTCATTTTACACCGGCTGAAATTTTTTTCATGTATTGTTGACATTTACCAGAATAAAAAAAAAATAGTCAGCTACGCGGTAGAGGGGGGAAAACATGTCAGCTGAACAGGCGAACTTGTAAAATATTGGTGGTCGAAAAAGTCTTTTCGTATTTCTAATCAAACTTCAACTCATTTTTTTATATTTATAATGAACTTTATTAAACCAAATATGTACCATTTTGGTCGACCACCCTTTGCCATTTTTTTTCTAGAGACATTATTCTATCAGTGTAAAACTTTTGTGGTTTCTCGGCGAAAAACTGCGACAAGTAATTTTCACAGGCTTCTCTTGAAGCCAACTTTACTCCATTAAGGGAGTTCTGCATTGACCGAAACAAATGGTAGTCCGATGGTGCAAGGTCAGGGCTATATGGTGGATGCATCAAAACTTCCCAGCCAAGCTCTCCCAGTTTTTGCCGAGTCATCAATGATGTGTGTGGCCCTGATGGAAGACGACGCCCTTTCTGCTGATCAGTTCTGGCCGTTTTTTTTCGACTACTTGCTTCAATCTCATCAGTTGTTGACAGTAAAGTGTAGAATCAATCGTTCGAGCAGGCTGGAGCAGCTCATAGTGGATGATTCCTTTCCAATCCCACCAAACACACAGCATAACCTTTCGAGGCGTCAATCCTGGCTTTGCGACCATTTGTTGAGCTTCACCACCCTTGCACCATGATCTTTTTCGCACATTATTGTCGTATTTGATCCACTTTTCGTCTCCTGTTACCATTCACTTCAGAAATGGTTCGATTTCATTTCGTTTCAGCAAATAATCGCAGATGTTAATTCGGTCCATTAAATTTTTCACAGACAATTCATGTGGTACCCAAACATAGAGCTTCTTTTTGTAACCAGCCTTTTTTAAATGGTTCAAAACCGTTTGATGATGAATGTTTAGTGCCTTGGCGATGTCATGGCAGCTTATGTGACGGTCCCGGTCAATCTTTTCCATAATTTCATCGACTTTTTCAACGATAGGTCGACCGGAGCGAGGTGCATCTTTCACATCGAAATTTCCACAACGGAAGCGAGCAAACCATTGTTGTGCTACACGAACTGATACAGCATCGTCTCCGTAAACTTCACAAATTTCATTGGTGGTTTGCGTGGCATTCCTCCCTCTTTTATACAAAAATTTCAAAATATAGCGATTTCTTCATTATTTTCACTCATTTTTGAACAGCTATAACTTTTATTCAACTTCTCCGAATTAAATTTTTTCTTTGTTAAATGAAGCTTAAAATGTCACCTTTCTAACACCATATGATATGACACAATGAGATTGGTAGCACTGGAGATAGATGACTCCAACGACATCTATTGACAAAATACGAAAAGACTTTTTCGACTACCCAATAAATTAAAAAGTAAAACTACTTTATGTCGATTGAAATTTTTTTACATAATTTTGGACACATATGAAAATATAATAATGATGGTCCACTGCGTTTATAGCGGTGGGAAGACTGTCAGCTAAAAGGCCAAAAACCTTCGAAGACGCTGAATTGGAGGCATTGCTCAATGAGGAGCCGTGTCAAACGCAAGAAGAGCTTGCTTCAGTGTTAGGAGTTACCCGCCAAACCATTTCCAAGCTATTGCATGCTTTGGGAATGATTCAGAATTCAGAAACAGGGGACTTGGGTTCCTTATGAGTTAAAACCAAGGGATGTTGAACGTCGTTTTCGTTTTTTCGCCTGTGAACAACTGCTCCGGCGGTAAAAAAGGACGGGCTTTTTTAATCGCATCGTGACGGGTGATGAAAAATTGATTCATTACAACAATCCAAAGAAAAGGAAGTCATAGGGACTACCCGGTCATGCTGCTATGTCGTCGCCTCGGTCGAATATTCACGCAGCGAAGGTTATGCTATGTATTTGGTGGGACCAAGTTGGTGTTATTTATTATGAACTGTTAAAACCAAGCGAAACCATCACTGGGGATCGGTATCGACTTCAGTTGACGCGATTGAGCCGAGCACTGCGCGAGAAGCGGCCGCAATACGCGGAGAGGCATGTGATTCTACAGCATGACAACGCTCGGCCTCACGTTGCCAACCCCGTTAAAACCTACATGGAAACACTGAAATGCGAAATCCTACCCCAACCGCCATATTCTCCAGATATAGCGCCGTGCCATTACCACCTGTTCCGATCGATGGCACGTGGACGAGCTGACCAGCAGTTCCATTCATATGAAGACATCAAAAAAATGGCTTGATCAGTGGATAGCCTCAAAAGATGAACAGTTTTACCGGGACGGTATACGAGATCTACCAGAAAGATGGGAAAAAGTTGTAGCCAGCAACGGGCAATACTTTCAATGATTCACTTGTAACCATTTGTTCGGAATATAGTTTTTTTTCATCAACAGCGAGAACTTAGTTGCGCACCTAATATTTTATGAGGTGCAAGTTTGGGGTGTGGATGAATGCGTTTCGTTGCCGCCAAATACTCCGAATTATATGATTCGCATCAAAACATATTTGCTTCCGCAGTATCTCCATATATTCCGAGCACATCTGGACCTTGTCTTGCTTCGTTTTTCTTTTGCCTAGTAACAGGTTTTTGCGCATCTTTGCTGAGGAGACTGTAAGCCTCGGCGGTCATTGGGTAAAAAAATGGAAGGACATCTCGCTAATGCTAAATATGGAGCCTCTTAATGCTTTTACTTCTGAGTCCTTGTCTGTGTTCATACCTTCGGTTTTTTAGAACCTTAAGAACAAAACACTTACTTTTCTGGATTCTGCTGTTAAATCAGAAACACACGATTTGTATGCTAACTTAGCACTTAGAGATATTACTTGTAAATATTTCAGTTGTGATTTTTTTGGATACGCTATTAGCTTAATTTTTCGTGTAAAAGGAAGTCTTCTTAACCTAAATACGAGACCATATTGCAAAATGTATTTATGTATGTACTTTAGGCCGGGTCGATTTGTGGGGAGGCAAAAAAATCGCCCATTGCTCTGTGAAAATCATATTCTAGGGATCAAAATAAGAAACTTTGCCGAAGGAACCGTACCTCTAAAACGAATTCTTATGTCCCCCAATTTGGGTCGAGCTTTTTAGTTTCTAAGGCCAAAAATGGTGATATTTTGAAATGATTGTATGGGGAACCCCCCAGGAGAGTTCCAGGGGGTATGCCACTGGCATGGGTGGATCGGCCGTCCAAAGTTAGTGGGGGTCGGTCATACATTTGGACTCGATTGAAGCACTCTAAATGGGTTAAAGTGGGATTTTTCGTTCGACCCAAATTGGGGGACATCAGAATTCGTTTTAGAGGTATGGTTCCTTCGGCAAAGTTTCTTATTTTGATCCCTAAAATATGATTTTCACAGAGCAATGAGCGATTTTTAAATCGACCCGCCCTAATGTTTACTTGTACTTCCTACAATTTTCTTTCTCAAGTAGTCTGCGTTTAATTTGTATTGTATCACTTTTGGAGAACCCTTTGCTATAAATTCATTTAATCTGCGCTAAATAATAAAAAAATTAAGCGAGAACAAAGTTGGTGTACCTGAAAAACGCTGCGACAATCGAATTGAGTTACCGCCATCTCTTGGAAAATCCATAAAAAAAAGCCCAAACGAAATAATAACAAAGAGATGAAAGACGAATGGAGATACCTAAATAATAGATGTAAATAAATGGAAAATAAAATGCACAAAAAAACAAAAAAATATTAGACAAGCGACAAATGTTGAAATCTTGAAACGAAACTAATGAATTTTCACAAGTCCTTTGGGAATTCCCATCTCAAATTAACTCGAGCTAACCGCCCAGCGAGTTACCTGCTCGTACCATCATAACGTCACACAACAACAATACGAACAACAACAAGTGTACTACTAACGAAGCCACAAATATGTGAGTATATCAAATAAAAGCTGCAAAGTTTTCCAGTCACCACCCCCTCCCATTACTTCGCTCAGCCCAATTCGATGGCACTTCTAATGGTAATTCAATACTTTTGCGTCAACAGGAAAAAAATTAAATAAAATAAAATACTGTAAGTATGACAGCGACATGCGGCAAATGTGGCAGACGGCAGACGTTACAAACGCAAAACAACAACAATTGCCAATAACAAATACTCGCAAATGCTGGAACAAGCAGTACGAGTACTTCAGCTACATACATACATACATACACACACACACATACATGCATCCAAATTGAAAGCACATTTTTACTGTGCAATTACTAAAGTAGAGCACACGACTACGGGGGTTGGCCGGAAGATGCTGTATGCAACCGAAGGAAAAGGGCATAATGAATAGATAAGTACACGTGCACACACACATACTCCTATATGGATGATTGCAGGCATTCCCTGCAGGAAAAATCTGAGCTAGTGAAATTCATTTTTGCGTCAGAACTAGAGAGATTTTGTATCACGGAATGCTACAGTTGGATTATATTAGATTCTTTATGAGGCTTGCCTTCGTCCTCATGGTCTTTTGTGCCCTCTACTCATCACAGTACCTCATCCAGAGCCAGTTCTCTTATTAAACCTGAGATAGAGCCGGGTTGGAGTGAACGGATGTGCCTTTGCTCTGGCTGCAATTGGCCGAGATGTCTCAACCTTCACCGCCCTATAGCGCTGCACTCAAGGAGAGGGTGCATTGGAGTCTACGGGGAGATCGTGAGCATTCTCAGTTTATTATTCTTAGGGAGGGTTATGCGTTTTCTAAACCTCTTTTGATCGATCGCCTCCTAGTAAGGATTTCGCCTGTGTAGCCTCATAGTTTGGTGTTAGTTAAACTCCCTTAGCATTAGCTCCTCACTCCTAAGTTTCTTCTTAATTGTGTGTTGTGCCATTGCAAAGAAGGGCTCGGCTCCTATTACAGGCGTGGTCGCAGCCTCTCTTACCAATACGTCTGCTATTTCATTTCTAGTTATACCCCTGTGTCCTGAGACTCAAATTACCTCACTGCGATTGTGTATTCCTACTAGATTCAGTTTCGCAATACACTCAAGGACCAGTGAGGACTTGAACTCACAGGATGATAGGTTATGGCCCTAACTGTTACCCGCCTGACTGTTACTCAAAATGCAATTCGGTCATTCCGGAAATTTCTGTCTAAGTTCAGAACTTTGATATAGTTAGAACTTACATTTCGAACTTCCGAAATTCTGATACAAAATATCGACAATAGTATCAATCTTAGAATCTTATTTAAAACCGCACTAGCGGACTCGGAATAAGTTAAGGCCTGAAGCAACAAACAGACAAGTTTAATATGTAATGAGTGTCTGGGTAGCTCAAAAGAATCAGAATTCGTCCATTGTGACGCCATAGAGAGAAATAAAAAAAGAGGGAAAAGAACCAAACGTTGAAGAAAGTATCTTGGTCCCAAGATAGATCTGAACAGAGACTATAAAATACGAATACCTGACAGGAAGGATATAGGCAGACCAGAGTCATGTCAGATGATCAGGTGGTCACCATATTTATACTGACGGCTCAAAGATGGATAATGGCACTCGGAACAATTAGCCTTAAATTGGTCCTTTAGACTCCCAGATCGGTGTAGCGTCTTCCAAGCTGAGATCTACGTTTATTTTATTTATAATTGGCGCGTACACCCTTTTGGCCGAACTTCTCCTCCTATTTATAGCGTGCGTCTTGATGTTGTTCCACAAATGGAGGGACCTACAGTTTCGCTCCGGTTCCGAACGGCAGATATTTTTTATGAGAAGCTTTTTCAAGGCAGAAATACACTCGGAGGTTTGTCATTGCCTGCGGAGGGGCAACCGCTATTAAAAAAATTTTTTCTTCATTTTGATGATTCATCGAGTTTCGAACCTACGTTCTCTTTGTGAATTCCGAATGGTAGTCACGCACCAACCCATTCGGCTACGGCGGCCGATCTACGTTATAGAGCAGCAAGCTCAATAAAATTGATGGACTTTCCTCAAATCCTTAGCATTTTTGTAGATTCAAGCAGCGATCAAGGCAACAAAACACCAACTGAAGATGTGTTAAAGAATTCGGGAGTCCCTTATTCTTATCCAACAACTCAACGCCCCACTTTGTTGGCTCCCGACCGCTCTGCAGTGGAGGGAAATGAAAGAATCAGCAAGGAAAGGCTCTGAGCTTGACTTTCAGCGAATGGTAGATGACATAAGGACTCCTCTAAACGAACTGTATACTGCGATTGACTTGAGCGTAATCGCGAAAGGTGATCTCTGATTACTAACTGGAAGGTCTCCAAAGCTCTCTGACTAAAACTGAATCTTAAAAGGACAAAATGTCTGCTTGGATACAACAGATGAACTACCGGGGTCCTCACAGATGTTATAACTACATCTATAGGCACCCTAGCCAGTACAATGGGTGTACCTCACAATGACTTCTGTAGGAGTTATCGAAATGAAGAAGAAATTGAGTCGTTGCAACACCTCCTCTGTGAAGGTCCTGCACTTCAAAGAAGTCGTGGGAAATATCTTTGGTATTATTTCTAAGAACGCCTGGGAAATTTGTAAAATGACTCACTGTAGGGACAAGTTACCTTCTTAAAAAGATCTAAATGGTTTAAGCAACTTAGTGAGGGGATAGAAATCTAATGTAGGTTCACAATGGCCCTTCGAGCCACTGAGTGTATTGTCTTAGACAAGCAACCGGGCTAGCCTAACACTTTCTGGGACGTGGCCATGTAAAGGGTGGTTAAATTTCCAGGACCAATGTTGAATGTGAACCACACCTAAACGTCAACGACACCGTTGCACTTTTTTCTTTGGGGTAACTTGAAAGAAAAGGTGTACGTCGATAAGCCAGCAACAATTCAAGAGCTAAAGGATGAGATAATTCGGCACATTAACGGCATAGCACCTCAATTATGCCTCAGCGTCATCGAAAATTTGGACCATCGGATGGAGGTATGCCACCGAGGCCGCGGCGGCCATTTGGCCGATATTTTATTTTATACGTAATTGAGCCATACCAATATTCTCATAATAAAGAGAAATGACAATAATTTCCTAAAAAAAATTGTATTTTATTCACCGGCCCTTAAAACTTAACCACCCTTATAAAATTCGCCAGTAGAAGAATCATTCACAAGAATTATTCGCGATTCTACAAAGCACTAGAAAGCCTAGTAGTTCCTAGTTGATTTCCCTGCAGGGCTTGCTTGAGTATCCATCTGCCTAAGTTTACTGCTATGTCCAAGCACTTGCCCGTCAATGCACCGCAACAGCCAACAGGTTTCTCAAATTACAGCCACTGGTTGGAATGACGTTCAAGTGATTGCATGAATGATTGAGTGAATGAAAGGGCGTGCTTGATGGGCGGTTGCTTTGTGTGGCATGCAACAGAAGGCGCTAATAGATTTCTCATTAAGGCGAGACGCCCAACAGCGAACAATAACAAAGAGCAAAACACAAACATAGAGCAGAAGCGAGAGCACAACACGCTTGGGCGAATTTCCTATTTTCGATTACGCCTGCTAACCGTGGACCGGCGCTGCAGCGTATCTAGTCTCAATGGAATTGATTTGTGGAATGGCTGTTGTGCAAGGGTCTTCTTGGACGTCAGTTGTTGAAGTGCGCCAAAACGATACTTCACCACACTGCAGTCCCTTCGCGCTGCGGGCTAAACCACACTTACCACATGCCCGGTC
Source organism: Anastrepha fraterculus (assembly GCA_037575425.1). Lineage (NCBI taxonomy): Eukaryota > Metazoa > Arthropoda > Insecta > Diptera > Tephritidae > Anastrepha > Anastrepha fraterculus. Next base: position 2,068 of record JAYXIM010021733.1, on the reverse strand, counting down.
CGAATGCGTGCCACCCCACTGGCAGGCAGCCGCAAATGGCGAACCCCAACCACCGACGCACACGCACTCATTGCCTGACTGAGTGACTGACGGCTATCAATACATTCGCCGGCTAGTACTTTCGTATCTATTTTATTATTGCAACAAATGCCATTATTAAATTTATAAAGTTAAATGCGTGCGCTGAGATTTGCCGACAGGCGTCTCAAGGGCGAATATTAATGATGACTGTATTCGCTGAATAATATTAGTTTTTCAACCCACCCACCCCCGCCTGTGCGTGTGTGAGTTCGTACAAAGTAATAACATTTATTTTGTATGCAATGGATTTTTTGTTTTGTTTTTGTGTCTATTGCTGCTGTTGCAAGTAATGTGTGGCACATGTTGCAAAGCGTATAAAGCAATGAAAGGAAGAAAAAATCAAAAGAGGAAAATAAAAGAAAAAAAAATTAGTATCCTACAATTGTATTAACCCCTTTTAAATGGGTAATCAATGAAAACGAATCCATGTCAACACGCAGATTAATTTGGTAATCGGCTCAGCAGCCACAACTGACGAACTTCGCTCTCGCACCATTCTCGTTATTGTCGTGCATAGTGATGCCACAGCAGCAACAAAAACCACGGAATTTTTCCATGCGGTGTTGTCTAGGCAGCGCATTGACGCCGCCCAACTAGAAATTTTCTCATTATTGCAGCAAATAAGCAGGAATGCTACATTAAACTAAATCAACAAAGGTGACAGCTAGGCCAGGTCGACTCGCCCACTCAAGCCCTAAAATACTCCAAGCAAAGCAAGTATTTTTACTTTGCATTTCTACAAAGCTCAGAAAAGTTTTACAAGTACCTTTGAGTTCTGGTCTGCATTTTTTTCTGTTTGTCTGAGCATTACCGTTGTCGATTGGCTGTGTGCCTGTGTGCCCGTGTGCTGATATGTGATTGCTAGGCAACGAAAACAAGCGAAATTCATTCAAAGTTTTTTCTACTCATAAAAATATTCCATTGTATTATTTAGTGCTATTTTGTGTACCACCGAAACCGATTTGTTGGCCGAAACTGAATAATTCAAACATTCGCAGATCGGGCTTCAACATTTCGAATAGTGTTGTCAATTTACAGGGTTCGGCACTCGAAGAATAACCAATTAAAAATGCCATAAATTTAGTTTGGAAAATTACTTTCATTCAATTCAAAGTAAAAAATATGTGAAAATAATACAAAGTTAAGGATCAATTTTACTTTTGCTCAATATGACCACCTTTTGCCTTGACTATGGCCTTGAGACGGCCCAAAAACAAATCGCAAGCTGCCCGAATGTGACTTGCAGGTATTTTGGCTCACTCGCGCACAGTGGCTTTTCCATCGGATTCACATCTGGTGAATCTGAAAGGCATTGTGTGGAAGTTCGGAACTTTTTTTTATCCATTCTTGGTTCATTCGAGCTTTGTTAGATGGTGCCGAGACCTGTGGAGACCATTACCTGTGACGGGTGCTGCCTCCTGGTGCCCAACCGATCACTCAAATTCTCGTATGAAAGGTCGGTCAAATAAACTCTATCGTTTTGGGAGTTTACGAATTGTTCAACTCTCGTCAGAAAACACAATGTTCGGAAATTGACCGCGTTCTGTAAAGCAAAGCAAGTCCTTCGCTCTCACAAGTCTGACTTGTTGGTGGGAGATCATGCGCCTTTTGGATCTTGTAAGGCTTGACTTTGAGATCATTTCTCAGTATGCGGCGGATGCTACGGTCGATATTTTCAGTTCTTTCGCCATTTAATTGACACTTCTTCGGAGATTTCGCTCAAGTCCCTTCTTCACTTTTGAACCATTTCACGTGACGTTGCAGTCTTTGATGACCCTCCAGGACATTTCGCGATACTTCCAGTATCATTGTAACGAGTAATGGTGCGATAAGCAAAAACTTTATTTACTTTAAGGTGCTCGAGCTCACGAACAATCGTTGGTTGGGATTTTCCAGCCAAATATAATGCAATCACACTTTTACGATTGAAATCCAATACGGATTTTCGTTTTTCGCGTTTACTCTCAGCAAAATGCTTCCGTGTGCC
>JAYXIM010021732.1:0-14947 GCA_037575425.1 Anastrepha fraterculus | reverse complement strand
AATTTGGATAGTTTCAATGAGTTTTAACACTTTTGAAATGTTAGGAATTTCGATTTCCACAGTTCGATTTTGAAGTTGACATTTAAAGCGGAAGTTTTTATTGCTGTTTTTGTGCGCCAGTCACTGTTGTTTTTGCCATTATCTTGTCGATTGTTTGTTTGACAGTAGCTGACGTTTGCATTGGGCAGACAAGGCATTTAATCTCCCCCCTTTACCCCTCAATTTGTCTGCATGCAATGGAAACCAGAGGAATGCAGAACTAGAAATTCATTGACATATTTTTTATTTTGTGTCACATGCACACGCATACACATAAGTAGTGCATATACATATATATGTATATGTATGTATGTGTATACCTTTTCTTGTGAGGTTTTGAATTACGCGCTGATGCCTGCACCCACCCAACTCGCTTTCTTCCATGCACGTCTGCACTCAAGGTGTGAGTCTGTCTGACTATTCATTTGGCCGCATATCTAACCATGTCCGTCAAGCTTTCTGCCATGGACAGCGCGGCTTTGAAGCTTTTCTAAACTGTCACATGTATACTTATATATGTATATGTATGTATGTATATGTGTATGTATATATTCGTATATATCTAATTTTGAATTGGCTGGTCAGAGTTTGAGTTTGGTGTTTCGAGTTTTGAGTTTCGAGTTTGTTATTGCCTCGAATACAGTCTGGTTGAAGTTTTGATGAGGCGTTGTCCAGCGTTGTTGGTGTGTTGAACTGCGACTGTCTGTGCCGAGCCGAGGCCACGACATGCAACCGTAGACAATAAAGGAAGAGATTAAAATTAATACTTTGGCTGCTTATGCTGACTGACTTGTTGCCGGCACCTACGGTACTTATACGATGCATGAATATATATGTAGGTATCTGTGTATGTATGTGTGTGTGTGCATGTTTGATTTTGTCAACTACCGTAAATATATAAAAATAAAAATGTATAAACGCACATACACTTTTAAGTGCGCATGCACACGCTCCTTTAATTCCGTCACACAACTGTCGCCTCGTCAGTTTTGGAGCAGCAGCAGCAGCCTGTCGACCTTCTGTCAACAAAAATACGACTTACGATTTACGCTTTTGTTTCTATTTTATTGTATTCAATTAAAAATGCATTCATTTTCAGACATGCAAACTGTTACTGTATGTGTGCCTTAATACATACATACATGCATACGCCATTTTTATAATCCTTTGCTTTGTCACATTTCAGTAAGAAGTCCTGCTTCTCTGTAATGGCACCTTATAATTTTTGTGTGATCTCCCAACTCAAATTCAGCCGGGGTCAAATGGCTTGACAGTGAAAACAATTCAATTAGGTAATTTGCTGTAACTTTCGTTACATACTAGGTTGTTCAATAAGTTTTGCGGTTCGATAAGAAAGGGAAATGCTACTAGCTTAAATTTCTTTTTTTATTATTTGTTAGTACACTCTTGGAGTCATCAGTGACAGTTAGGCTGCATTGAAGGCCCTCGAGAACGCGAAGCAAACCTCAAGGATTGTTCAAGAATGTAAGAAGGAGCTTAATTCTGTCGCAAGACAAAACAGGCTTGTACTTATATGGGTTCCGGGACACTCCGGTGTTCAAGAAAACGAAATTGCCGATGAATTGGCCAACCGTGGATCAGCGGTGCCCCCACAGGGGCCAGAGCCAATAATCGGAATCAGTCGCGCAGGAATCAAGAATTGGATCAGCGATTATGTAGGCAATCTACATAAAGAGCGATGGTCCGGTTAGAAACGCTGCAGAACTGCAAAGTGTTTTGTGACAAGTCCAAACAGAAAACTGTCAAACTTTCTACTAAAACTTGGAAGGAAAGACGTTAGGTTCATGGTCGATATCATTACAGGACACAACCCATGGGGTCAGCATATGACCACCATTGGAATCATCGAGAACCCGGTATGCCTGTCATGCTTGGAGGAGGCGGATAGCACTGAGCACTTTCTCTGTGAGTGCCCTGCCTTTGCTAGAGCAAGGCTACGAGTATTGGGTTCCGATGTCATGAGAATGAGTAATATTCGTTCTCTAAAACTGGAGGATATTTACAGATTTGCCAAAGAATCGGGAAAATTCTCACAGGACTAACTATCTCCATTTCTGTCTCTATTCTTTCCTATCTCTTTCTCTGATACTTTTCTCCTTCCCTCCTTGACTATCTACCCCCTTTCCAGAGCTTTAAATACAATGGGCTCTTTAGCCTGAGTGTTTTAGGAGCCACCAAATCTCCTGGTGCTCCTTGGCTCGACCTGTTCAAATTCAAACATCGCTTTGAAATCGCTTTCAATTTGTCAAATAATTTTTTATTTAAAAAGGCAATAAATTTAGTTTGGAAAATTACTTTTATTCAGTTCAAAGTAAAAAATTTTTGAAAATAATACAAAATTAAGAATCAATTTACTTTTGCTCGATATGACCACCTTTTGCCTTGACTATGGCCTTGAGACGGTCCAGAAAAGAATCGCAAGTTGCCCGAATGTGACTTGCAGGTATTTTGGCTCACCCGCGGACAATGGCTTTTTTCACCGCCTCGAGACTGGTGAATCTTTTAGTCCGGACCTTGCCCTCTAAAATGGCCCAAAGAGAATAACCATCAGATTCGTGTCTGGTGAATTTGAGAGCTATTGTGTGGACGTTATAAAGTCCGAAACGTCGTTTTTTAGTCATTCTTAGTTCACGCGAGACTTGTGAGACGGTGCCGAGTCCTGTTGAAATATCCATGGTCTGCCACCGAAATGTTTGTCTGCCCACGCTTCAAAGCAACCTTCAGAATACTTTCCCGATAATATTTTGCATTTACCTTGACGCCAGACTCGATGAAAGCGATTGGAGAACGCCCAACTGCGGTTACAGCGGCCCAAACCATTACCTGTGGCGGGACCTGCCTCCTGGTGGCCAATCGATGACTCAAATTCTCGTATGAACGGTCGTTTTGGAAGTTTGTGAATTGCTCAATTTGAAAAATTTTCTCGACAGAAAACACAATGTTCAGAAATTAACCGTTTTCGGGGAAGCGAAGCAACTCTTTCAATCTCTCAAGTCTGACTTGTTGCTGCTTTGGTGTGAGATCATGCGCCTTTTGCATCTTGTTAGGCTTGACTTTAAGATAATTTTTCAGTATGTGGCGGATGCTACGCTCAAATATTTTCAGTTCTTCGCCATTTGATTGGCGCTTCGTCGGGGATTTCGCTCAAGTCGCTTCTTCACTTTTGAATCATTTCACGTGACGTTGCAGTCTTTTGCTGACCACCTTCGAGACGTTTCGCGATGCTACCAGTATCTTTGTAACGAGTAATGGTGCGATAAACCAAAACTTTATTGACTTAAAGGTGCTTGAGCTCACGAACAATCGCTGGTTGTGATTTTCCAGCCAAATATAATGCAATTTTGCACTTTTTCGCGTTTACTCTCAGCGCTTGTAAACAATACTTTAGACTATCATTTAGCCAACTAACAGACAACTCATTCACGTGCATCAGCTGCGCGAGTGGTCTGAAGTTGGTTGCACTACAAGTGCCGGACCCTGTACAGGCCATTTAGTATTGGCCATTTTAGAATTTTTATTTTTGGAAGGTTTAAAAGCAAGCGAAGTTTATAAACGAATTTTAAAAGTGTAAAGGGCTTTTCGCCACCAATTAGTACAATAGAAAAATGGGTTGCTGAATTGAAACGTGGTCGTCAAAGAGGTCCAGAAACAGCAACAACTCCAAAAATCATAGAAAAAATGTAGGATATCGCATTGAGAAATCGTCGAGCTACTGAAAGAGATCTAGTAGAAATTCTAAGCTTCTGTCTCATTGGGCAGTGTAAACAATATTTTGACTGAAGTATTAAGTTTCGTTAACAATGGAAGAAAAATACATTCGAACGCGACTTTCTCAGCAACATTTAGAGAGTTTTCGAATGGATAAAGTGCCTTTAGTGCATCGATTCAGCACTATGGATGGGACTTGGGTCCATCGTCATAACCCTGAACCAAAACAGGAGGCTAAAGAGTTGTGTGGACCTGGTTCTTTGGCTCTGAAATGTGTCCAGAAATCGACCAAGAAGTTGTTCGCATCAGTTTTTTGGGATGCGAAAGGAATTTTGTGTGTGGATTACTTGCAAATTGGTAAAACAATGAATTCTGAGTATTATTGTAACCTTTTAGACCAGTTGAAGGAAAAAATTCCTGAAAATTAGAACACTGCGCTGGGTCACAAGAGCATTTGGACAATGGCCTAAATCCATGAATTAAAGTTCGATTTGTATTCACCAGATTTGGTCCTAAGCGACTTCCATCTATTTCCAGACCTAAAAAATTCTGAATTTTCTCGAAGCGTATTTTACAGCCCTTCCAGATTCTCACTGAATGGATGGAATTCATAAATTGGAATCTCGTTGGACCAAATCTCTTAGTGTTCAGTGAGATTATATGGAAATGTATTTGAAACCATTAACTAGTCTTTTTCTTATCCAACCGCAAAACTTATTGAAGAACCTAGTACATATGTACTTATGTATGACGTGTGACTCATTTTCCTGAAAAAAAATTTCATTTTCATAATTGTACATTAGCAGACATTTCGTCTAGTTCGGCCGTGAATTTGATTTTCTTTGTGTCATCCGCGACCCTTTGTGCTACATGGCTTTGTGGATGCTTTACCTGCCCCTTTTCTTTTTATTCTTTAACAGGTTATTTGAGTCTTTTGAGGCCACAACATTTTTTATCTCTTAATCAATAAAATTTGTTAAGTCTTTTGGATTACTTAATGTATTTAGAGCCATCAGTGCTGGGATTTACTGCAAGTGTTGTAATTTGATGTTGAGGAATTTTACCCAGCAAAAAAACACGAACATTTTATCACAATTTACAGTGGCTGCACAGACACATACAGCCAAAGAAAACCATTGTTTTATTTCAGATATTCATTTTTTCGTACCAAATGGTTGCACTTCTAAAAATATTGTCCACTGCTAGCCACAACCTTTAATAGCTTACAAATTAAGCATTAATTGTAATTTTGCGATCTAGAGGCCAATTTATATTTATGTTAAAATTTGGAAGTCGCAGCTGCTATTTTTAATATCTTTATTTGCTTCCGTTTCAGGAATCCATAAATCTAAAATGAGTAGAGGATTAGCCCTTTGTACTCGAACCTGACACCGGGCTGGCAAGACGTAGGAATTTCTTCATCGCTGATGAAAAGGTTATACCGCCTTCAATCTGTCGACAGAGGTTCGTTGGCAAAGGCAGTGGGTACCAAATCCAGGAGAAGAAGTCTAGGATAGTGGGTAACGATTGTTGTTTGAAGAGGAGGGTCTGTTCTATTTGCATCACTTTCCCAATAAGCTCATTAAAAAATTATTAGCCTGATAAAATAATTGTACTCGGGTGCTAGCTGCCGTGTGAAGCATGAAAATGCTCTGAGTGCCAGCATTGGGGTCCGAATTGGCATCACACAGGGCTGTGTGCTATCAAAGAAGATACATTCGTTAGTGATTTTGCAACGCAAGGCTTCTTTGAAGTGCACGACATTCACAGAGGAGGGGTTATACCGATTCAATTTCTTCTTCATCTTCAACAACTCCTGTAGACGTCATTGTGAGGTTCACCTATGTCTAGTGTGCTCAGTGAGTGACCGTTATAGCATGGAGGACGCTGCTAGTTGATCTGTTGAATCCAAGCAGACATTTTGTCGTCTGAAGATTCAGTTTTGGCCAGAGCGCTTTGGAGACCCTGCAGTTAGTAGTCAGAGACCACCTTCTATTGGTTTTCGCGATTACGTTCAAGTCAATCGGAGTGTACAGTTCGTTTAGAGCCCTTTACCACTCGCTGAAAGTCAAGCTCAGAACCTTTCCTTGCAAACTCATCCGCTCTTTCATTTCCCTCCATCTAGAGTGGGCGAGGACCCAACAAAGTATGGTGTTGTGTTGTTGGATGTGCGAGAGCTACCTCCAGATCTTTAACACATCTCAAATTGATGTCCACTGAGACTAGTGCCATGGCTGGTGCTTGACTATCAACGAAAATGGTAAGGTTTGACGGAGCTAAATCCATTAAGTCCGTTATCTTGGCCGCATCATTACAAGAAATGGCGGGTCAGCAGCAGACAAACACACTCGCATAGCAAAAGGACGAGCTACCTTGGTGAACGACGCACATATCCAGATAGACGAAGTCACGGGACTTCTGATGCCCACGTGAAGTCAGTAGTACTAAATGGTTACGAAACGTGCAACCTGACGCCGAGCGTCCTGCAATCGTTACAATCCGTCTTCAATCGTTGTTTTCGGAAGATCAAGCGGATATTTTGGCCCAACTTCACAAGCAACACTGCCGGTTGGGCTGCAACTAAACAAACAACAATCCACCTCGAAGTATAGCATCGCAAATGGAATTGGGTCGGTCAAGGGTTGTGCAAACCCCAGAAGGATATTACAAGAGTAGAGTTGCCTTAGACTGGAATCCCAAGGGGCGTAGCCGCGGAAAACCAGCCAACATTTGGAGATGGCAGGTTGAAACGGGAGAGCAGAAAGCAGGCTATTCCTGGTGAAAAATTAAATTTTCTGTGTTTAAATAAATCAAATTATAATCTATTTGTTGCGGCTCTACGTTCCACCTAGGAATCATTAATACATATCAAGCTGCTATTTCGGAGATCACCACATCTTCTCATTAGACTTCTTTCTCTTTTCTTTTTTTTTTTTAGTAACTAAAAACTCGTTGGTCCATTCTGTCGTTTAACGGCAAACAAAATTTAGAAAAAAAACTCGAATGCGAGCGATGTTGTACTCATTTATTTACAGAAGCAACAGAGACGGTCTTAGGAAATGAAAGTTTGACACGATCGCTGACGTTTCACTCAAGTTTATTTCTTTCCCATGTTCACTGACTATAGCCGCATCAGTCTCATTAATTGATAGCTCCACCGCGTAATCTTGGAGTCATTGGACTTGAGAAAGAATTGAGATTAGGCTTGACCAGCTCCTAGCTTGCATGTGGTTTTTATGGTTTTATGTAACTTGGATGGTTTATTTTTGGCTCATGGCTCGTGCATAAGTGTTTTTAAGCCGCATTATTGCTGCTATTTGTATCTCGTCATGGTGGTTCTTCCAATTTTAACTTATGGATGCCTGATTTAGTGGGAAGCTATTGTATAATATCACTAAACTGGCGAGGGTGCAAAGGACTGCTCGTATTGGCATCACCGAGGCATGTAGCACTTGCCCCAGTGCTCCCTTTAATGTCGTTTTGCACTTACTTCCCATCGACTTTTTCGTCATTTCCATCACTAGCTCAAGGTGCAATCAGGTTAAAGGAGATTGTCCTCTGGAGGCTCACGACACATGACAGCATTTTTGCGCAGCTCACACCGTACAGTTATGCCCCTGAACTTAGGAGAGATTTATCTATCAGCAAACCGGAGTTTGAGGGTCGTTTTAGAGCAATCTTTTCAAGTAGGCAGGATTGGAATGTGGGGAAAACCTGTACCGATGCAGATATCTCTGTTTTCAGTGACGGTTCCAAGATGGAATCGAGAGAAGAACCACCTTTTTTCTAAATCAGCCAATTTATCTTTTACCAAATACTGCTAATGTATTTCAGGTAGAAGCCTTTGCGATTCTGCAGGCATGCAGAATGCTTAAGGAACGCGGGAGCGAGGGAGATATTAACATTTTCTCCCATAGTCATGCCGTGATCAAGGCACTGAGGACACCATGGTACAGATCCAAAATGGTCAACTTCTGCAAGGGGGATATCAAATTTCGATGTAAAATTTCTCTGATTTGGGTTCCAGGACATAGGAATATAGAGCGAAATGAAATTACTGATGAGCTTACCAGGAAGGGGTCGACTGAATTGTTCTCAAAGGTCTCCTAACCGGTCATCGACATCTCTCTGAGTGTTGTTAAAAAGGAATTGCGCAACTTATTTCTCAGGACAGCGCAGAAAAGATGAAGCTTGATTTCTTCGTGTGCTATTTCGGAAACACTTTGGGCTCAATGCAATGCAATAAATGGAGGACTCAGAAAGTCCTAGCGACTCCACGCCATTCAATTTCCAAACTCGTAGCTGGGTTTATCGGTCATTTGACTATCGGCACACAGGTGTAAAAGCTAGTTTTTGTGTGAAAGCTATCTTTCTGAGCAGGAGACTGTTGATGAACTTTCTCTGTAAATATCCTGTCTAGCTAGACGATGAAGGTCACTGGGTACTCCTTTCTTCGCCAGGCTGGGGCAGTGGTCCAACCTAAGTCCCATCAACCTTCCCCGTCACATCAACAGCTCTTGTTAACTGTCGATATCTCACCTGTTGGAGGTCTCAAAATGGTACCAGAACCCCACTTTAGTGCTACTTGGGGAATGCCAGAGTGGTACTTCAACCATTTCACCTACCTACTTCGAGGTGGTAATGCGACAGGTAGGTAAGACTGCACTATGGGTTGATGGTTTCGAAATGTACCACTACTGACTTGCTGGATTTCTATCTGTACCGGAAAACAGAACCAGTCCTATTAGCTTCGAGCAGCATACCTGCCTTTTCGCCTTCTTTGTCAAAATGTGGCGTTAAAAGGATTGCCCGTTTACATCCAAACAACGGAGAGTTGCTCGATTTGTGTATCGAGTTTTCATTTCGTTGTTTGGCGAAAGGTTTTTTATTACACATAAACTAATTGGGGATTAGCTCAATTAAGATAATGGCTTTTCTTCTGTCGATCATTTGAAAAATCTGCGGATCTATTCCAGTCTGGAATGAATAGAATGGCACTGTCAAAGTTTATTAGAAAGGCTGATTGTACCCACAGAAGCTTTCCTTATGATGTTGTTTATGAGATGGTCAAAACGATGGGTTTCCAAAAAAATGCCTGGAAATGTTCCGAGCTTTTCTGGGTTTCTCCCTTAAGACACAAACAATCTTTCAGCTGCCGTGATCGGAGTTTTATTGTAATTTGTCCATTATTTTCTATTCTTCTTGGCCGATTTTGGCCGAGTTTAACAAAGCGCGCCAGTCGTTTCCTTCTCGTGATAAGCGGCGCCAGCTGGACACACCAAGTGAAGTCAAACCCTTCTCCACCTCCACAAGCATTGGAGGCCTTCCTCTTCCACCAGCTGGTACTGCATCGAATACTTTCAAAGCCGGAGCGTTTGTATCCATTCGGACGACATGACCCAGCCAACGTAGCCGCTGGATCTTCCATTAAGTGACTGAAATTTTTAGCAAAATGAGCAAATAATTGACATTTTTGAATAGTATTGAGAAATTTCTGTTCGTCTTGCTATAATTCTTCATAAAGGGTGAGTTTTTTTAGAGGTTAGGTTTTCAAGATGAAATAAAACGCATATAATTTACATGTTATGGCCAAGAATTTAGCTTTATTATAAAGCATAAGGGTTTGCCAGTTATGTTTTAGAAATGATTTCAGGCAAGTGGCCGCGGCTGGCTCGAATAAACTCCAGCCGAGAGGCCCAATTTTCGACCACTTTTTGCAGCAATTGGGGCCGCATGTCAGCAATAACGCGCCGAATATTCTCTTCCAAGACGTCAATCGTCTCGGGCTTATCTGCGTAGACAAGCGACTTCACATAGCCCCACAAGAAATAGTCCAGCGGTGTTATATCGCGTGAGCATGCTCAACGAAGTTTCGTTTCCAAAAATTGAATGATGCGATGACATAGTACGACATTTGGCTTCAACTGGACGGAACAACGGTCGTCCACACTGCCAACATCGTCCACATTCAGGCACTTTGACAACAGTCATTAATTCATGGCATCTATAGCGCTCTCCATTGAGCTGTAACATTATGGCCCGTTGGACTATCATTTTGTAAAGAACCATTATGGACCAATGCTATTCAAACCATCCAGCGCCGATAGATGCTTTACAACACGAAATCGAAGTTGACATTCATGAAATTGGAGCCGATGTAATCGAGAACGTGCTCAGCAATTGGCTTGATCGGATGGCTACTGTAAAGTCAGTCGTCGCAATCATTTGAACGACATTATTTTGCTTTCATAAATGACATACCCATTCAATCTACAAAAGTGAGCTTCATCGTCTGAACAAAATTTTCTTCGATGCGTCGTGTGATACCGAACCATGCTAAAAAGCAACACCCTTTACAAGTGGTGATATTCTCTAGACAAATGTCATATACGTAAATTCATTTTTTTTCTTTGAGTTTTACTTTTAAAAAGAGGTTTTCATTTAGACACAATTGATCATGATCTGAAGACAAATCCACTTTAACGGTTATCACATTTCGTTCGCCTTCCACTATGAACTCTCGCCCGCTTGTCCGCAACGCAATCAATTCGTTTTCGGCTATGCTTCTAATCTGTCTGCAACCTTACATCGATTGCATATCTGTTGTACTACGTTCGGTCCACAATCTATCCTATTTATCTGGAGTATTTAACAATTGGACAGATTAATCCTGCCGGACATTTCAGATACATATCCGAAGCTCGTTGTTATTAGAAGATTGTTTGTAGAGATCATTGCCACCAAGCCAATTTTTAATCATCCAAAAGGATAATTAGTAGAAACCGGAAGTTTATGAGATGAGAAGAACCTTACTAGAAGCAACTTTTTCTGGTCACTGAAAGGTGGGTGAGTGCAAGTCAAGAGCTTCCCTCCAGTATTACGTTCGCACGCGACACCATTGACTACATTTTTGAAAGCTCAAAAGAAGCAGAGTACTTAGGTAGTATAATTTTTTATGAAATTAGAAATAAAATCATGTAATGAATTTAGTGAATTCATGAGCATTCTGCCAATCGTTTGTTGCCTCTAAAATCGGTCATTCAATTTATTCATTCCTTTTTTCGGGCTCATTATGCTTATCATTTCGAAAAGAATCATGCCATATGCCTTTGTTATCGTTGCCGTGACATCTTTGGGCTTAACGTCATTATTATAGTTGTTTTTGTTGTTGTTGCTGTAGCTGTTGCTGTAAGCGTTGCATCATTAGCGCAAGACGTTTGCTCGTTCATTGGAAAGGATCAACCGTGAGGAGACTTTTAGCCACCATGGCAACCGCAAGTGGCGTATTGTGCGCTAAATTAAATGGTTGCCACAAAGCGGTGAGCAAGGCCTTGCACAAGTTGAACGCAACAACAACAATAACAACACATTTACAACAAAAAATAATTACACTCCCAGTAGCAGCAGTGCAGATAAAAATGATGCAGCGGCAAACTGTGAACGCTGCTATCTAACTAAATATCTACGAACAAAGAAATAAGCACAGGGTTGCATAGGAAGCGACGGCAATGCACGGTTACATGTATTTGACCTCTGCCTGCAGTTTACAATGATAGGTGGGTGATTATTTGTGTTGTTGTGCTGGTTAATGGCCGCAGGCTGCGGATTTACATTGGCTTTTTCGCTCTCTGCTCCTTTTTGTTGTTTTTACTTTTTATTTAAGTTTTTATACTTTTTTTTATGGAACGGAAAAATTTTCGCAAACACATCATAATCAGTTAGAGAGCCGTTGTCATGGACGCTCATTTTGCTACGGTGAGTTGGCGAAAGGTAAACTACATAGAGCGGATGGCAAAAGGTGAGTACGATGGTGGTAGGAGAAGTGGAACGAAAAGGAGGAATTTCATGCTCTTCACGTGGGACCGGTAAATTTATTTAATTGAGCATATGCCAATTAGCATAACAGCATAGCACTCAATACTCTTCAAAGTCATCACCATTGCACCGGCAAGTGGGTAAATGAAGGAGTAGTTATCATTATGGGTGTGTAGTTGCTTACCGTTTAACTTTGCGTTCTCAAAGGTTGCGTCGCACACACATACGTTTTAAACTACCCTTGCGGCGTGGATAATGATTAACAACGCTCCAGCTTTACTTATGCAGTTCACTCCCTTTTATCTCTCGCTTGCTTCTTGTCAATCCTTGGCATATCATTGGCACTGTGAATAATGTAGCAGAGTAATTCTTATTGTTGTTACTACTATTATTCTTCATTATTGTTATTACCACTCGCAAAAAGGGCGAACAACAATTGTCAAAGAGACGAATTGGTATGAAAAAAAGCTCGAAACATCCAAAAAACCAACGGAGTGCTACTCAAATACCAAATATTGATCGGTTAATATAAAAAAAATTATGTATCCCATATTTTGTGATCGTCACTTTACAAAGATGGGGGTAGTCAGAAGCCCGAACAATTAAGAACAATTAATTCTTAAAAAAAAATTGAAATTTTTGAAAAAAAAATCCTTCTCTCAGGCACGGGTTTTTTTTATGTTTTTCAAAAGCAGTATACATTTTGTTGAAATCTATCAAGCGGTTTTTAAGTTACAGTGATCACCAGTTCTACAAACACAGTTTTGAGAAAAACGCACTTAAAGTTTTGCTATCTGCTTCGGAGCGCCTAAGCGCCCTTTGTTAATTGTTGAATAACTCGAAAAGTCTTGACAGATTCATCAAATTTCACACAATATTTTTAAGATATTATACTTTAGGAAAATGCAAAAAAAGATCCAACTTTTTGAAAATTCTGACTATCCCTAACCCCTTATATTAAATGAAAGCTATCACTTGAACCGCACCGAACATGCCTCGTTTGCTGGAGGAATTCAATCAGAAAAATTGAAAAAAAAATATCGAGCAAACGGCTTGAAAGTAGCAGTAAAAAGCATTTGTCTCTAACGAGATCACTTTTTTTTTGTTTTTTGTCGGGACAACTAGCAAGTACAGCACCCAGCACAATATTAAACCCATTGTAATACACTCGGGCTCCCTTTTCAATTTTCTTTAAATCTTCACGATCTCCGCAGAAATCTGAGTAGATCTTGAGAAGCCCAGAAGCCAAGGTGATCGCTTCTTAATACATCAGTGCTAAAGACCTCAAGCCTGATTCGAGCGAAGGCGGGCAGACGCACAGAAAGTGGTCCGCAGTCTCATCATCTCCTCCGCATGCAGGGCAGAGTGCATTGTCTGAGATGCCTACCTTATCTATGTGCTTCGCCCACAGAAAGTGGCCCGTCATCAGTCCAACCAGCCGTCTGCACTGCCCTCTGCTTAATGACAGAAGGGTTTGCGGCAGTCGATCGGACATGACAGGTAACATCAGTTTAGTCCATCTGCAGCCTATCTCAGCCTGCTAGGCTCGCTTGTGGGTTGAAGTAACCCTCTTCCAAGCAGAAGGGAGTGGCCGAACGGGCTCTGAGACCAATTTCTTTGGCCCTAGCTAAAGAGCCCACGGTCTCGTTACCCGCGATACTCCAGTGACCGTGACCCATGTTAGCATCAATCTATTATGTCTACTGATATAGGCACATGCAGATCTGCCTCTCAATTTGTTTTACACAACAAAGTTCATTGCCTCTTAAATAGCTTACACCTCCGCTGGAAACACAGATGCGTGCATTCCAAAAGCAAAGTCTAGTTTTGTCTCACTCAACTACAAAGACGGGACTGCGATGGCTTTGAGACCGAAGGAAACCCGCAAAATCCTTAGGGTATCCAATTCCGTACTTTCAGCTTCAAAGATTAAAGAAATTGTGAATGTTGCAGCCAGAAAATCCACTCTTCGATGGTCTTTTCTAAAAGCGTCACATCTGAAGCAAATAACAGCCCCAGTCAAATAACAAAAGTAGCATTTAGCAGCGAAAAGAAATTCAATCTGGATGGGCCCGTTGAATACAGTTACTATTTTCATGCCTTAAAAAATGAGAAAAGGTACTTGAGTCGACATCACGGCCTTGAAGGTGGATTTCTAGCGAAGAACTCTTAAAGCGAAACAAGCAAAAACCGCTCAATGTGCTAATCAGAAAAAGAAAGTGATGATGGATGGAACACCCCCTACGAAGCCCGAAATCTCTCTTAGTATAACGGCATTAGAATGGATCCGTGTACAAAGACGGCCCAAAAGGATCCTGTCGATTGACAATGAGATTGTTAGCAGTTGACCGTTCTTTATCCTCGAACCAGTTGAGTGCAGTAGCGAGAAATGAAGCACAATGGGAGTATTTTAATGTTTATAATAGTAATAGTCAACGCCGCTCAAGCCGAAGTTGGAGCGTGATTATCATTGGTAGTTAAGAAGGTCAATATAGCCTTCTACACCTGTAAGTCTAAAAACAAAAGGACAAAACATGGGGTCTCAACGTGTCGTACTTTGGATGCACAACTTAGCGGTTCTGCCAATTTTAACATACGGTCGCCTAGTTTGGTGGGTTGCTCTTCAGAAGGGCTACAACACCACTAAACTAGAGAGAAGGCAGAGAACTGCATGTGTGGGCATCACTGGTGCTTATACAACATGTCCCACTGCTGCACTCAACGTTATTCTGCACTTACTTCCTGTGGATCTGCAGGTTAAATCCATTGCTGCTCAGAGCGTTATTAGGTTGAAGAAGATTGGCCTTTGGAGACAACCCTTGCCATCTTACCTACCTACCATTCGTAGTAAGTAGGTTCGAACCTCCGTGCATGAAACAGCAGCCGGCCTTCGGTAGGCAATGCAAGCCTCCGAGTGTAGGTATTTCTGTCAGGAAAAAGCTCCTCATAAAAAAAAAAAAATATTTGCCGTTCGGAGTCGGCTTGAAACTGTAGGTCCCTCCATTTGTGGAACAACATCAAGATGCACACAAGAAATAGGAAAGAGAGAAAGAAAAAAACAGTGTAAGAGCCCATTAAAAAAAAAATAGTAATATTAAATATACTGGCGAATAGTCTTAGTCTAACACAAAATCCGACTTTATTTTCAATGTTTTCATAGTCAATTTAGTATATGGCCTTAACTAGTATTGAATTGCTGAATTAAAAAATACACCGCAGTGGCAACGTGGTAAAACCAACCATTACGGTTCGGGTGTTTCTCTGAGTCGTGAATTTTACTGTTTTTGAGAAGAAACACACAACTTAGGCGCTCCGAAAATGCCCATAGCCACAGATTTTACTTAGTTTTATTGCTACAATTTTC
>JAYXIM010021729.1:0-32020 GCA_037575425.1 Anastrepha fraterculus | reverse complement strand
AATTTTTTAATGTTAAGGATTAAATACAAGAAAAAAACTTAAAAAGAAAACAAAAATATTAAAAAATTAATTTTAAGTAAACAAAATATGAAAAAATAAATAAATGTTTAAACTAAAAGAAAGTAAAATTGAATTAAACAAAATAAGAAATTATATAATTCAAATTCGATTAAATGCAAAAATAAGATGTAAATACAAAAAAAATTTACTAAAAGAATATTAAGAAAAAAATAAAAAATAAAATAATTTAATGTAAAAAGTTTAAATGCAAAAAAATATAAATAAATAAAAATAAAAAAAAAGCCAAAAATAAATATAAAAAACTTATATAAATCAAATTCGATTGAATATTAAAATAAATGTAAAGACAAAAAAATTTGTTAAAATGATATTTAAAAAACAAAACATAATAAAAAATAAAATAATTTTATGTAAAAAAGTTTAAATGCAAAAAACTCAAAAAGAAAAATAAAAAAAATAAAAAACAAAAAAAAAATAAAAAATAATTTTCGATAAATATTTAAATAAACGTAAATACAAAAAAAAATTATTGAAAGAATATTAAACAAAAATATAAAAAAAATAATTGCAGAGAAATGATATGAACGAAACAAAGTAGAGGGTGGCTCCAGGAGATACGCTAAATACGAGAGTCAAGGCGGATCTTCATCAAAGAAGATCACGAATTGTGTTTGGTGGGGCTGGGAGGGCATGGTGCACTGAGAAATGCTCGAAAATAATGCCACGGTCAGCAAGAAGCTCTACATCAACCAGCTACACCGCGGGAATAAAGCACAAGTCGCTAAAGCCGCACTCCCATTGAATGGGAGGTCCTTTAGCATCCGCCGTATTCTCCGGTCCTTGCACCGACCGATTACCATCTTTTTCGCTCCCTCACTAATCCGCGTAAGAATCGTCTGTCGCATTACAATTTTTATTCCGATTACCACCGCCGTCTGTCTAAGCTATTATAACTGAACCGAATGTCAACACAGTTCGAATCGAATGTCTTTAGATCTGATGCAGCTAAAACACGTCCGATATAAGCCACAACTTGACTGACAGCGCTTTGAGTTGGAGTTTGAAAAATTATACTAGCTTAGGGAAAAAGGAATCATTTTTTTATTTTCGCGCAAATGGTTTAAAACTATTTTATGGACGCTCTTTAGCACTTGGGCGATGCTAAGAATACTAAAATGCGCGTAATTTTCAAGCATTTAGCATCAAAAGTGCCTGAATCGATGAAACCAAAATTTTCGCGTAAGTGGCTGTTACACTAGCGGCACCATAAACAGCACACACCATTTCAGCGGACTGGCTTCCATTTTCGCCTTTACCAAAGGAAAACTGTGCCTTGAATTTTCTCGTTTTTGACTTCCATTGCTAACACCCTTTAACACACAAGTGAATGGAAAAAACAAAAACCAGCAAAGGAATTTATTTACTATAGTGTCGAATGTCACCTTGACAACGAGCATAAATTTTTGAATTTTTTTGATCGATACTTTACGAGGTGTCATCACCTACAGAGAAACTCTTTTTTCCCAAACTAAAACCAGACTGAGCTAAAATAGAAACGACAGGAGCTTTGTTCTGATAACTTCGAGTTTTTTTATTCAAAAAAGTTTCCTCTGGCCTCGATACACTGTTTTGCGCCATCTAAAAGCTTTTCGAAAGAGTGTTTCCGGTCATTGATTGACTGGAATGTCCTTCAGGATGTCGACACAAGCCTTTTGGATGGTTAAAATGCGAGTTCTAGTCAAAAATCAGTCCCATTATCATGCAATAAGCGCCAGCTTCCTCCTTTGCGGTATTCAGAGCGAATTCGATGCAAATAATGCTTCAAAACGCCAAGATAGAAAATAGGCACGAACTCCTTGTGGACAATTTCTTTGGAATCGTAAAAACTAATGAGCATCAACTTAATTTTTGACTTCTCCAAATGCGATTTTTTGGGTGGTGGCACGTCTGGGGTCTTCCATTTGGCACTTTGACGCTTAGTTTCAGGTTCATGTTGGAAACACCAGGTCTCATCACCAGTTCGAATGTTGTAAGGGAAGTGGTCGTCTTTTCTCGCCTCTTTGATGAGGTTTTTCGAATGTTGAATTCTGAGCAATTTTTGGTCCTCACTTAACTTGTGCGGAATGAAACGTGCACAGGCCTTTCGTAAGCCCATTTGCTCTGTTAAAATGCGCTATCAGCTATGATTTCGGTTCTTTTTGATAAATTTACGAACAATCTCGATCGAGTTTGTGGTAATTATTGATTTCGGGCGGTCCGTATGTATGTTCATTGTCTTTCATGTCCTCCTAACCATCTCTGAAGCATGTAAACTATTCATGAGCTCTGGCACGAGATAGACAATCATCGCCATAAACTTTTTTCATCAATTCAAATGCTTCGGTAAAGGTTTTACCGATTTTGAAAACGAAATTTCATATTAGCTCTTTGCTCGAAACTCATTTTTCTACCGAGGCCTCAAACATACTGACACTTTAGACGCAATAACTTCGCTTCCACTGAACCGAATGTCACCATGCTTTCACTGGAAGTCAGCTAGGGATGTAACTTCCGAGGCACTAACTCATTAGAAAACATTTCTATGACGCCAGTCTTGTTTGTATTGGACTTCACCTAATATTTTCTGCGTTACACCAAAAAGCAGTCAGCCAATGATCACAAATTGTAATTTGTTGTAACTTCAGAGGCTATCAAAAGCACGAAATAAATTTTATTTGACTCAACAACATTTCTTATGCGAATTTCCTGCATAACAACCGGCGACAGCAATGCGGACACAAATCAAATCATAATAAAGAGCAGAGAACACAAACTTAAGAAAAACTTAAGCGCCTTACTGCTACGCTCTACGTTGCTAATCACAATGCATAGGTACATAATTACGGAAATAAAAATGATAATTTTATTTTTTATAAGCTTCATATACATACAGTTACGTACATAGGTTAATAAACATCCACATAAACACAAGTATTTGAAGATTTCATTACACAGTACAATTTATTTATTCATTTACTCATTTATTTGCTTCCATTATATTATATTATATTTATTTATATATATATGTATACATATATAATATATGTATGTATGTATGTAAGTGTATATATACATATATATAATAGCTGAAGTTTTATTGTTAAAGTAATAATTACAAGTGGTTTCAATTATTTTTGTACACAGATTATAACCAACTCCTTAGCTGTCTGGCTATGCATTTATGTTTACTTTCAATTTCAATTACAATTTCCATTTCAATTATTATTACTTACATACGTTGAGTGTTCATTAGTTTTACAATTTAATGCAAGAATTATTTTCCGCGTTATTTGCTTGGCTTTTTACAAATTAATTTAGTTGGAAGTGTTTTTTGTTTTTTTTTTGTGTTTGTCAATTAATTTATTAACTTAAATGACTTAATAAAATTTACTATCAACTAACTGTTCAACGTTTTGATATAACGGTTGCTTTGTTGTTGTGTTGGACAAATATTCCGAACGCCACTGTTGCGTTTGCGGTGAAAATCAGTGTCCAGCACAAACTCAGCGCCTTAAATGCCTTTGCAACTTTCACTGGGCTAAATATGTTTTTGTTTTTTTTTGTTTTTGTTTTTTTAGTACTATTTATTATTATTAATTACTTTAATAATAATTTACATTTTTGCTTTGTTCATTTGCAATATAACTTTACACACACTTCTAAAGAAATTCTCTTACATCTGTGAATTTTTCTGATATGAACTATTTGTGATAATAGTTGGACTTTTTACAGTATTCGATTAGGACTATTTCTTAAATTATTGCTCTTTCGATGAATGCGGGACGGGCAGGGGAATGGTGCGCAAACTTATGTGAAGTTACAATAAAAATTCTTTGTGTATCACTTACGGACTAAATTACGCTAAATTAAACTAAACTCCAATAAATGTAAATGGTTTTCGAACTAAAATTTTCACATATCCATGTATGTATGTGTGTAATTAGAACTTTCGTGGGAGTGGTGGTGGCCACTGGGGGCGGCAACACGGAAAGGTAACGCCAAAGTGCATTATATTTTTGTGAAAACTTGCATAGGAAAACTGGAAAACTAAATTTAAAAAAAATTATAAGAAAATTGGAAAACTCTTAGTAGTAAAATGTACAAAAACAAAAAGGGCAAATTAAAGAAGTCAGAGTCAGAATCGCAATGTCTTGAACATAAAACACAAAAAAGTTAAATTAAAAAAAAATAAAAAAATGAAAGAATAAAATCGCCGATAAATGAAATCAAAATTAAAAAAAAAAAAACAAAAAAAAATGGCAAATTAAAGAAGTCTGAATATGACTCTATGAAATTTTTAAATTTAATTAACGAATTTAGAAAACGCATTTATTGTGGGTAAGACATGAGAAATATTATGAATTCAAAATTCATTATATGAGGAAAAATGCTAAACATCTGAAGAGTAACGAATATTACTAACACTCACACCCCGCCGTCGAAATTTCTTAACAAAAATTATAAACTAAAAATTTTGGATACAAAAAGGTTTAAATACTAATTTCATATGAGTTTTCAACAGTTAAAAGAAAATCATAACAAAAGTTCAAGTTATCAAGTGTTGACTGTACCATTTGCACTTTATGGATAAAACAAAAAAAGATGTGCCAATGTAAAATTAATCGAGTCAAGTTACCAGGCCAAGCCGATTGGGCTGGCATTATCAATAATTCGAGCTATCAAGTACTCACTGTACTCATATATTATATTACAATTGCGCTTGAAAATATGTATAAAGTTAAAATTAAAATTATGGTTGCCTATAAGTAAAGCCTGATTCAGAAAGGTAATAAATGAATAAATAAATCAAAAAAAAAAAAAAAAAAACTAAAAAAAAAACAAAAAAAACTAAAACAAAAAAACTCAAAATGACTAATCAAGCAAGTACAAAAAAAACCATTCAAACAAATTTTTTATATTAATTTTAGTCAAAAAAAAACTGTTAGTTGTGCACAAAATGACAAATGAAAGCAAGTAAAAACATCCGATAAATTTGTTTTCTTCATTTTAGTCATTGTACAAGGTGGCGCAAAATTAATCACTCTACCGGAAAATTTATAATTTTAGCAAATGACAAATGAAAGCAAGTACAAAAACATCCATTAACATTTTTTTTTTCGAAAAACTTCATTTTAGCCATGGTACAAGGTGGCGCAAAATTAATCACCCTACCGGAAGATTTATAATTTTGGCAAATGACACATGAAAGCAAGTACAAAAACATGCATTCAAAAAATTTTTGTTTCGAAAAACTTCATTTTAGTCATTGTGCAAGTTGGCACAAAATTAATCACCCCACCGGTAGATTTATAATTTTGGCAAATGACAAATGAAAGCAAGTACAAAAACATGCATTCAAAAAATGTTTATTTCGAAAAACTTCATTTTAGTCATTGTAAAAGGTGGCGCAAAATTAATCACCCTAAATTTATAATTTTGGCAAATGACAAATGAAAGCAAGTGAAAACATGCATTCAAAAAGTTTTTTTTTTTTGAAAAAGTTCATTTTAGTCATTGTACAAGGTGGCGCAAAATTAATCACCCCACCGGAAGATTTATAATTTTGGCAAATGACATCGTGCGCCAATCATATTTGACATTTACGAACCAGACAGCTAAATAAAAAAATTAATAATTGGTGTGTGTGTACCTCTGTTAGGTGTTTGGTCGAGTTCCTACACCGGGAACTACAGTTTTAGGCAGACTTCAATGGGCAAATGGTTTTTTTGAGGAACTTTTTCATGGCAGGAATACCCTCGGAGTTTTGCCATTTTCTGCAGAGGGCCGCCCGCAATTGGAAGTAACTTTTTTTCTAGCATTTTGCTGTTTCATGCACGGGGATTCGCACCGAATGCACTCCCGAATGGTAGCCACGCACTAACGCATTCAACCACGGCGGACGCTAGACGAACTAGACAGCCGCAGTATAAAAATCGACAAGCAATGGAGCGCGTAAAGGTCACCGATAATCATTTTTTAATTGTATTTATTAAAGTAATTATATAAAAAAAAAATAAAAAAATTGATGATTAATTTTCTGTTTTCCCCCATTTATTAAAAAAGAATTAAAAAAAATGGATAACTAATTTTGTCTTTTTCCCCATTTATTAAAAAAGTAATTGTAAAAAAAAAGGGATGATTAATTTTCTGTTTTTTAAGTAAAGTAATTATAAAAAAACACAAAAAAAATTTATTGAATAATTTTCGGGTTTTCCCCATTTTTTTTTGATTAATTTTGCGCCACCTTGTAGTTTAATGCTGATTATCAAATAAAACTATTTTGCCACAGCGCAGCGTGTTTCAATCAAAATCCAAAAATGAATCAATAAAAATTAAAAAAAAAATTATATCTAAGTGATTTTTAACGCAAATTAATACACTTTCAGGTTGGTAGAAGTGAAAAAAAAAACAAAATTACACCGACCACTTACTCATACGTTTTTTTTTGTTTTTGTTTTTATGCTAAAACTCTGTACAAACACACAGACATTCACACACACTTTACCTATAACTAAATTGGTTTTTGACTGTGATTTAAATTTTTGTTTCTAAATTATCACTCTTTATTTCGTTGATACTGGCTGCAACTCCTTTTGCCTTCGCTTCTACTACGAGTGCATACTCGTACTTTTTTTACAACTGTACACACACACACGCACGATCCATTTTGGAAACAATGTTACCGTTTTGTTACCCCCCATCTCCGTTATATTGCGTTTCGAACATTTCACTCCTCTCTGCTCTCCTCTGCTAAAACTCTTCACTCCAGATATGTTTTTTCTTTAATGTAGGCGGCTCCCTTCCGACCAGCCCCCAACTCACGCATACTCGTCGTTGGTTTCGAAGTAATGCGACGGTGGCGCTGGTGGTGGCAATAGCGGCGGCAGTGCCGTTGCGGACGCCGACGGCAAATGTAGTATTGGCGTTAGTCCAGCTGCTAATGGTGTTGTTGGCGGCGGTGGTGTTGTGCTGCCGGGTGACAACTTGATGGGCACCTGGTGTTGTTGGTGCTGCTGTTGATATTGATGGTGGTGGTATTGGTTGGGTTGTTGTTGCTGCTGATGCATCTGATGCACCTGGTGGTGGTGGTGCAGCATATTACCACGACTACTGTTGTTGCCATTACTGTTGCTGCCTCCTCCAGCGTAATGTGTCATCGTTGTGAGTTCTTCGTTGCCATCAAGAAAGCTATAAGCGCCTCTACCACCAACGCCAATATAGCCATTGCCACTGCCGTAGTTTCTGCCGCCATCGCCACCACTACTGCCACTGCCACCGCTGCTGCTACCGCCACCGCCACCGCCACAGCTATTGCCATTTGTACCACCTCCCACTAAAATGTTTGCGTTGCCGCCTCCACTGCCACTACCGCTGCCACAACTGGTGTTGCTATTGCTGTTGCAATACTGCATCAGCAGATTCTACACCATGTTCACGTACTTGTCTTGTGGCGACATGTAGTCCAGGCCATTTTGCGAGAAGGCCTGCGCCGAAACGGTGCCGGTGAAGGATGAGCCAGGCGATAGCCCGAAATTCGAAGCGCTATAGCCGGTGTGGCCCATGTTGTAGTTGACTTGATTCTGATTGCTAAAGTACTCCATTTGCGAGTAGTAGGCTGGCGACTGCGTGTAGTTGTTGGGGTATTGATTATATTGATTATGCCAGAAATTGTAATCATGGTTGGGCATGTATGCCGAGTGGGCGGCGGAGTGATGCGCCGACTGTGCGGTTTGTGCGGCATGTGCTGCGGCGGCAGCCGATTGTGGCGACATTGGCGTAATGGGCGGAGATGGTGTGGTGATGCTAGAGCTCGAGTCCATGGGCGTTATATTGCCGCCGGGTTGCACTAGACGTGGATTCGTCGCTGCCGCTGTGCCATAGATGCTGTGATGATGCGCTGCACTGCTGCTAATATCGCCGCCTCCATCCTTCAGGGAATCGTAGGTGGAGCGCAAGGAGCCGTCATTGCCGACCGGACCGCCTGGGTAACCGGCGCTGATGTGTTCTTTCTTGCAGACAATGCTAACGGGGCTAACGGAGGTGGCAGGTGTGGGCAGTAGTGGTGAAGAGTTTTGATGAGCGGCTACCGAAGCATTTAGCGAATTTACGGTGGCCACCGATGGGCCGGACGCCAGTGAATTAATGCCACCACCCGCGGACATATGATGCGGGTGTGACGAGTGCGCGTGCGACGATATAGCCGAACCGGATGTAGGCGCTATCGCTGAGCCGGAGGACGACGCATTTAGGAAGGAACTATGATGAGATTTAATAGACTGTGCGACTGCGGCGGCGGCAGCGGCAGCTGCTGCAGATGAGCCGCCTCCACTATTCGAGTTGTTCGCATTGCTGCCAGAGCCCGATGAATTGTTCGATTTATTGCCGCTACCACCGCTGCCGGACGTCGAATGCGATGAGTGTGAATTCGATTTGTTCGAGGAGCTGGAGTTGTTATTGTTACTATTATTGCCACTATTTGAGTTGCGCGACGAAGAACAAGAGCTGGAGCCGGAGTTGACATTCTTCGAATTGTTAAGGCTGTTCGATTGCTGTTGCTGCTGAAGTTGCTGGCGACATTTGGCGCGTCGATTTTTGAACCAAACCTTGAAAGAGGGAAAAGAAAGAAAGAGAGAGAGATTTCCAAAAGTTAATTACTATGTGGACTTGGACGTTGAATGAATAATTTAAGGTTTGAAATTAATTATAAAAATTGAAAAAAAAATTAAAATATTAGGTTGTATTACCAAAAAAAATTGAATTTTAATAAAAAAAAATGTTAATAGTGTTCAATGATTATGAAATTGTTCAACAAAACTTATAAATATTAGATCTAAAACTTAGAAAATATATTAGATTTTAGAACCACTTCACAAATTCGTAGGCGGAACCATGAGCTGTATGAGCATTACGATGACATAGACATAGCGAAGCGAATAAAGAGCCAGCGGCTACGTAGGCTGGGTCATGTCGTCCGAATGGATACAAACGCTCCGGCTTGAAAGGTATTCGATGCGGTACCAGCTGGTGGTAGCAGAGGAAGGAGAAGGCCTCCTCTGCGTGGGAAAGATGAGGTGGAGAAGGACTTGGCTTCACTTGGTGTATCCAACTGGCGCCGGTTAGCATGAGAAAGAAACGACTGGCGCGCTTTGTTAAACTCGCTCGAAAATCGCGTAAGCGGTTATCGCGCGAATTAAGAAAAAATAGGGGAATGGCTATTCCTGAATGACTTTGGGGTACTCTTAAACCCAAATACGGGAACTTTGCTTATTGACGTAGCCATTAAGCCACAAATGGGTCTCATTGCTGTGAGTTGGCCTGAGCGCGCGAAGAACACTTTTCACAGACCGTCGATTTTCGTATTACCATTGCAGAATTTGTAAACGTTGTTGAGGCTTAAATTTTTCTATGATGAAATATCAATGAAAAGTGAAGAAAATTATGTATTTAGTTTGACTGTAGTCACGCGTGAACTGTTAAAAACCCCTATTGGAAATAATAAGTCGAATCTGATCGTGCTTTATATTCGATGCAAGGCTGCCATTTATTAACTTTTTCCCACATACAATCGCAATTCAGCAAAGGCAATAGTAGTTTACGAAACTCGCATTTTTGAAGTGAAACTTCTTAGGCGTTGATGGACGAGCAAGAATGGAGGGTAAAATTTCAAGGCCATGCAACGTTTTGGGCATTTTCGTTAAGCGAGAGAGAAAAAAGATATAACGTAGAGGAAAAGCAGAGAGAGAGAGAGAGCTATACCTTATATATACATATCTTAGATACACTGTAGACTATTTTTCCTGAGTTTTTCCTTGTGGTTGCTAATTTCTAGTGAGAAAAAACACTGCCTACATTTTGACGCTTGTTTGTTGGTGCAAACTTGTAGGAAATATATTTTTGGTGCCTACTTTTTGGCGTTATAATTCCTTGGTGCCTACTGTTTGGGGCGTTTTTTGGTTCCAATTTTTTTGTCGTTGTTTTGTTTTTTGGCTATGTGCTTGTGCGTACTATAAAGTGCTATTCATTCCGACGTCGGATTTATTGGTATGACCTTGCGGTAATTTGTGCCTTAGTTGCGGTCCTGGAATCGCTGCGTTTGTGCGGGTGATAAAAGCTCGGAGTAGTGCGCGTTGTTGCCACGGTTTGTGTCCGGCGTTTACCTATACCGGTCGACCCTTCTCCGTTTTTTGTAAATTTTGTCTGTTTGTATTCTCGGCAAATATTGTCAATTTCTTTAGATATATATTTTTCTCTCTCTCTCTCTCTCTCTCATTCTCTCTCGGGCTCTCCCTCTTTCTTTGACTGCTTTGAGAATTTCACTTCTGTTATGTGCACTACGCTACACGCACTTTTTTATTTTCCCGCTCATTCATAAAAATTTATGCATTTTTGCATTTCACTTAGATTTTAATTCTGTCTTTTACTTTAATTTGCATGCAATTTAAGAAAAAAAAAATAAAAAAAAATTTTTTGTTCAGTTAACCTACTCTCAAGCGGGAAAAATTCACTTTTCTCATTCGTTTGTTGTTTGATTGCGCAGATAAAGCAATTAAAATACGCAAAATGACAATTTAACGATTTTAATTTTTTCGAATTTCGCTGACAAAAGCAGTTTCACCAACCGACGACGAGGAGAAAACTTCAAAGCGTACGAAAATGCCACAAAATTCTAAATTATTGAAAAATTCAATTTCATTCTTCATTAAGTGATTTCAAAAGTGACTATTTCAAGGCTTAAGCAACAGCGGAAGAGGATGATCAGAGCGAAAAGTGAAAATCTAACATTTCAAATATGCTCACGAACCACTATTGAGGGAACAGAAGGGTGCCCCCAGAGTCAAAGCGCTGAGTCCTTTATTGAAATTTCAAAATCAATGCATTACACTTGACAATGGAACGCTAACTCAAAGAAAACTGAAATTTAATTCGCATTTTACAGTTTTGCCATTGTCAGCGCCGGCAAAAGAGGGCTGGGATGCGCTTTACCGAGCGCTATGAGCAATTTGCCAACCTTTTTATCAAACGCACGAGTTGTTTTTTTGTTTTTTTTTTGTTTTTTGTGCGGCAGCAATGCATGAAAATATGGTTGGGGGTGTTAAGAGGGTAATGAAATTTGATACGCCTTGTTTAATGCGTTTTTCCCCCGCTGCACACCGTACACCGCACATTACAGCCAACTTGCGGCGGGGAAGGCCGGCGTGGCACGTAGGCGAGCGGTTGGAGGTGGACAATCAGACAGACACTATGTCAAATAAAACGCCCTCAATCATTTTACTGATTTCAATGAAATGCTCGAGTGCACACGACCGACCGGCTATGGGCGCAAGTGCTAAAAAGTGTCGAATGGAGTGGATTGGAGGGTGGTGTGGTGTGGCGCGGTGTATTGGCGGCGAGAAATGTGCCTGAGGCTGCTGTTGCCGCTGCTGTTTAGTATCGTGTGGCAAGTGTTGGTGCTGATTTCTGGCAGCGCAAGTGTTAACGTCGCAAGACCGGGTAATAATGGGTGCTTGCCTTTCGCTTGCTTCACTTCAGTGTTGGGTATGCGGTGAACTCACTTCCTACTTTTTTTCAGCAGGCGCTTGGAGGTGGGACATAATAAATTCGGTTGTTTAGAATGCTAACCATTAACAACTAACACCATGAGATGCATTAGATGTGTGTGTGTGCATGTGAATGTGCATGTATGCATGTAAGTATGTGCGCTAGTGCGTTGCCGCATTCATTATACTAAAATCACTGAAATAATATTCGCAAACGGCATCGAGAATTGAAAGCACAGCTGTCCAGACCAAAGAGATTTCTCGCGTGCGCGCTGCTCTTCAGCATTTATTTGACACCAAAAGCTTGCGCGAGAAGCGGTCAGCTGCAGAGCGGGGAATGGTGCGGCCGGCAGATGTAAAGCGAAGAGAAATTCATATGCCAGCACTTTGCGGATATTTCCTCTTTGCTGTGGCAGCTGCTCCCCTTTAGCATAACAAACAAGGATAAGTGAATGCCGCCGCCTGCTGGCTGTTACAGAAGTTAATGGGATGTTTGTTGCCAAGCAAGCGAAGAGGGTGAAATAAGTGGGTGGGTGGGCGGTGGGCGCACTCAACAATATAATCGAGTCAATTTTCTTAAGCACGCGTGCATACACACATACACACACAGACACACACACCCGTACTTTGGCAAGCACTGCCAACACACGTTTTTATCCTTTAGCCGTGAGCCGATTGAATAACTTCATCAGTGAGCTGCGTACAATTTGCTCTCGGGTTTGTTTGTCTGTCTGTTTGTTTATTTGTTTGTGTTGTGGCGTGCACACGCGCGTGACTTTTTGCACTTGCTGCTGTTGGCGCTGCAATGAAAACATTTGTGTTTTTTTTTTTGTTTTTGATTATTTGGTCCGTAGAGTGCCACTATAATTTATTCATTAATGCCATTTCCGTTGGTTACTTGGAAAGTTTTTACTTTCTGCCGCTTGACACTTGACGTGGTTTTGTTGTAACTGCGTTAACACCAACAACAGTGTGGCACTCGCACTAAATAAATAAACAAACTCAACAGTGTGCTCACTCGACACTTTGACGCTGCGCTGCGCCAGTTAATGTGAATGACAATCAATGGTGGCTTTATTTTCGCTTTAATTGGTGTGAGAAAATGGCAAAATGACGAGTTTTTAATGCTGCGTTATTTTCTGAGTTCTTTCAGCACACGTATTTGGGGGTATCAGTAAGGTTGGGTTAGGTAGTAATGGTTGGCCAGAGAGTGGGCCCACTTTGGGGTATCAAAAAGTTCACCCAACAATTTTTTTTTTACTTGATGCTGTAAAATTTTAATATACAGCATTTTAGAAGAAGTTTTGCTTTTCACTTTTTTACGCAAGGTATAGGGTGACAAAAAAAAATGTTTTTTTCTAGTAGCGGTCGCCCCACGGCAGGCAATGGCACACCTCCGAGTGTATTTCTGCCATAAAAAAGCTCCTGATAAAATGCCATCTGCTGTTCGGAGTCGGTTTAAAACTGTAGGTCCCTCCATTTGTGGAACGACATCAGAGGAAGAAGAGAAGCGAACGACAAAGAGGAAGAGGAGCTCGGTAGTTCTTCAGAAGCGCTATAATATCACTAAAATGGGAAGGGTGCAAAGGACTTCATGAGTTGGTATCACCGGAGCATGTAGAACTTGTCCCAGTGCTGTCCTGAATGTTGTATTGCACTTACTTCCCATCGACTTTTACGTTATTTGTATCGCAGCTCAAAGTGCAATCAGGTTAGATGAGGTTGGGCTCTGAAAGCAATCTCTCAAGGGTCATAGCAGCATTTTTGGGCTGTTAACACCGCATTTCTCTGAACTTCGGAGGGATTTATCTATCCGCAAACTGGAGTTTGAGGGTCGCGCCAGGTCAATCTTTCCAAGTAGGCTTGCTTGGAACGAAAGGAAAACCTGTACCGATGCTGGCACATCTATCTTTAGTGCGGGTTCCAAGTTGGAATCAGGAGCCGAAGCAGAGGTTTTAATTTCCACTTATATTTCCTTAAAACTGCCAAATACCGCTAATATTTTTCAGACAGAAGCCTTTGCGATCCTGAAGGCATGCAAAATGTTTTATGAGCGCGGGAGAGAGGAAGATATTCACTTCTTTCCGATAGTTAAGCAGCGATCAAGGCTTTTATTACGAGTAGTAATCGAGAAGTATGCGAGTAATAATTTGGGAAAATTTATGCCTTCGCGTTTTACAAAAACCTAACGAGCGTGCGAGCATAGGCTTAGGGCATCACTGATTTAACCCTAAAAGGGCTAACCCTCGTAGAAGTTACGGTATAAGTAAACACTCGCAAATTTTACGACCACTCACTTTGAAATCTGATTTACAAAAAAAATATAATATCCTTTGAATTGTGAGTATGCAATTTTATTTTCTACATTTCTTCTTCAATTGTTGGATTTGAAGAAAGTCTGCCCACTGTATAACGCGCACCAACTTCAAGCAAGTCTTCGATTCGCTACTTCTCTGCTCGCTATTTTTGGTCTTTGCTCGCTTGACGAAGAATTCGCAGGTGAAAGCAATAACAAAAATATGAATTCAAAAGGCCACTAGCAAGGCTACACCTTACTAAACTGGTAACACATGGGCTGAAAAGTTCAGAGCCAAACAAAGAAAAGACTTTTTTTTGGACAAAATTAGATTTTTCCATCTACGCAATCTCCATCAAGAACAACACAATTCATTCCAGTGCCGCTCTAACATTTCCAATACCACTTTTGTAGAACGATTTATCTTCTGTCTCAAAAGAGGTCTCAGTTTCAGCGACAACCTCTTTATTCGAGGGTAATTTCGTACCGGCGAGAATGTTTTTTTTCAGGTCTGCGAATAGCCAATAGTTGTTGGGAGTCAAATCCGGTGAATGCGGTGGATGTGGGAGCAATTCGAATTCAATTCAATTCATGCAGCTTTGCCATTGGTTTCATTGACTTGTGACTCGGTGCTTTGTCAAATAGTGAGCAAGCGCGGCACCCACTTTGAACAGAGCTTCCTCATAGTCAAATATTCATGCGAAATAAAGTCTTTTGTCCTTCTTTTGATACCTTTACGATGTCAGCTAAGTCACGCAACCTCAATTTTGGATCATTCTAAATGATTTTGTGGATTTTTTTGATGTTTTCTGGTATTACCGCCTCATTTGGAGGTCCACTGCGTTTTGCATCATTGCATCATCGGTGTCTCTACGACCACTTTTGAAGTCAGCAAACCATCGTTTTATTGTTGTTTCTGATGGAGGCAAGTCCCTATAACAATTTTCAAGCCATTGTTTCGTTTAAACGGTATTTTTTCTCTGTTCCCATGAAGAAGCAGAGCACAATTAAAACACGAAGTTATTTTTGATCCAAAGTTTTGGAAATAACAAAAGTTGCGCTATTCTTAGCGCCATAACTCACGAACTAATGAATATATATATATATACATATATATATATTATTAGGCCGGGTCGATTTGTGGGGAGGCAAAAAAATCGCCCATTGCTCTGTGAAAATCATATTCTAGGGATCAAAATAAGAAACTTTGCCGAAGGAACCATACCTCTAAAACGAATTCTGATGCCCCCCAATTTGAGTCGAACTTTTTAGTTTCTTTTCTCATGTAAAGGCCAAAAATGGTGATATTTTGAAATGATTGTATGGGGAACCCCCAGGGGGGTTCCAGGGGTGTGCCACTGGCATGGGTGGATCGGCCGTCCAAAGTTAGTGGGGGTCGGTCATACATTTGGACTCGATTGGAGCACTCTAAATGGATCAAAGTGGGATTTTTCGTTCGACCCAAATTGGGGGACATCAGAATTCGTTTTAGAGGTATGGTTCCTTCGGAAAAGTTTCGTCTTTTGATCCATAGAATACGATTTCCACAGAGCAATGAGCGATTTTTAAATCGACCCGCCCTAATATATATATAATTGGCGCGTACACCCTTTTTGGGTGTCTGGCCGAGCTCCTCCTTGTAAATATTTGTGGTGTGCATCTTGATGTTGTTCCACAAACTGATGGACCTAGAGTTTGAAGCCGACTCCGAACGGCTGATATTTTTTATGAGGAGCTTTTTTCATGGTAGGGATGCACTCGGAGGTTTGCCAGTGCCTGCCGAGGGGCGACCGCTATTATAAAAAAATGTTTTTTTTTTGTTGTTTTTTTTGTTTTTTGAGTAATGAGTTAATATCATGAGATTTTAACAGCTGTCTTTTTAAGGTTAGTACCAACTGAAAAAGAGGTGAATGGGACTTTTCAGCCCATGTGTTATTCCTAATACAATTGAAATTTTAAGCATTTTCATTAAAAGTCTTTGTTTTTTTCATCAAGAAATATTTCTTCTTTGCATTATTTCGATTAACTAAGCGCTTTGAGTTTTCCGTTTAACTGATTTATCTGAAAATACCTTACAGGTAATTCTAATTTTTTGGCAAATTTTTTTCATATCAAAATATATTCGAGTGCTATAACATCGTATTTGTAACGTAATTTTGTTGATTTAACTATTCAACTTGTTTATTCTCTTAAATTCGGTAAACTGTTTATGCCGCTCATGAATATTTATGTGGCTTGTCTGCCCGTGCAAATTATTTTTTCAAGCCCATTTTCAAAACCGCCATACTGATAATACCAAGTAACCCCTGACTAAATATTAAATTTAGCACGAAACAAATCATGATATGCATTTACGGCTGTGTATAACTGCCACCGCAGTCGCCAAGCCAAGCGCACCAATAAATAATAACACAAATCGTTACTGTAATATTAATTGAATGATATTCATCTCGCTAGCGAAAAAACCTTCCATACAACCACCACACAACTCACGAACCTCTCTGTGCATGGAGTATAAAATCCGCAAATCAAAGTGAACTTTTGCATTCAGCAACTGCATAAAACACACACACACACATATATATATATCAGTTCACATGTATACATTGGTACGGTGTTAGCTGACATTATTGATAGGGCGGACATTTGGGAAAATTAGAAAGGTGGAAAAAAAACAATAACTGACATGGGAGAAATATTTATTGTACGCAATGAAACCTGAATGTACGCGAACATGCGCATACCCACACTAATGCAGCAAACTTTGTTGGTTGTCGTCGTCACAAAGGCGCCTGGCAGTAGCTAGGCGGTGGGGAGGGCTGTGCTTGTGCGTTCGTGGCTGCCTTCGACCAATACAAATAATGTAATAATTTTCCACAGCTTATCTGCACCAGAACAGCGCAAACATTTACGCCCTGCCACTCGCCCGTGTTCTGCTATACACATACATATGTACGCAAGAACGCATGTACGTATGTATGTATGTATGCTCCCTAATAGTGGCATAAATATGAAATGTTAGAGGGTTTGCGCGTGCTAGGGGTGGTGTGTAGCCACGCTAAGCGACAGCCAGTGGTGAAGCATTTGTAATGTTGGCTGCTGGGCGCTGCTGCCTTGTCATAAATCAAAACTAACCGACAGGCGCTGATAACCGACCGACCGAACGACCAACCAACAAGCAATGGCGTTACAAACGGGATTTTACATGCATACATACGTCCATACATACATACATATACACATACACACATACACACTAGCATTCCACTAACAGCCTGCCATGAGAAAGTGTGCTCTGGTGGTGACACCCTAGCGCCTACCATTTTGATTTTGATTAAATTTGTGTTGCTGTTATTGTTGTTTCTACAAATATTGCCGCATTTTATCTGCTGCACGACACCCTACATTCGGCTATTCCACATTGCCATTTTCCATTTACAACTGCATTGTAGCGTTGTATGTGTATGTGTGCATGCCCGTGTGTGTGTATGCTTAACTCTTTTGTGTTTGTACGCCTGAAACGCTGCTGCGTATTTAGGGCGCGCGTACTCGCTCAGATTGTCACCAGCACGCAATGAACGCCACGCAGTAGTAGACTTTGTACGGTATAACACGTACGCACACGCACACACACGCACGCACGGGCGCACTCATAAATAAATTTAACATTTTCGTTTACACTGCAGCTGTTTCCCGAATTAATTTTCTCACTGAGGATTAAAAATTTTCGCTCACTGAGTGTCATTGGATTGCACGTTGGAAAATTGTGAACGCTTTTAAAATTCGTTATTCTCGCTTCCGGTGTTTTTAGTATTGCCAAAGTACTGTATGTATGCATGTATGTATGTGTGTATGTGATTGTTGTTGATTTAACAAATCACAATTTTTCACAACTTTACACTCAGTGCAACAGAAATTTGTGTTGTCAGCGTAATTAATTGGCTTAACGTTTATTTATTACTTTTTCTTCGACAGTCTCGCATTTTTTTATTTTTTATTTATTAATTGATTTTGCATTATTGTGCATATACATATGTACATAGGTATACCTATATATATATTTGATAGTTGATATATATATATATTTTTTTTTTTACTACACATAATTGGCGCCTATGCACGTCGTTTGTTATGCGTTAGGCTGAGCTGCTCCTCACAGTTTTCACAGACTTTCCTCATTTCACTTCCTCTCCATTTCACTTCTGCCATTGATTTGGTCTATGTCATACGCAATAATTTGCTTTTTCTCCGCATTTTTCTTTCAACCATATCTATGTGCGTACATATATATATGTCTGTATATGTATTCCTTAATTAATCTCGCCATATTACATAAAATTGCAATTCATTGCCTTCAACAAAGTATATTTTGTTTTCTTACTTGGCGTCTGCCAGACAACATTCGAAAGCTCTTTATTGTCTATGTGATTTGTGCGTATGTATGTGTGTATGTTCGTAAATAAATACTGTGAAAATTGTATTGAATGCTTGGCAAATTTTCCATTCATTTGCTGCTTTTTCATATTTGGAAAGTTTTATTTTATTCTTCAGCCATAAGACGGCACAAGAAATATGGGTAATTTGGCAATTGTGAAAAGCTTTGTTATAAGAATCTGTTTGTTTTGTCGGGCGCTATTAGTGAGCTCTTGTTTGACTTGTTACATTGTTACATCTTTCAAATTTCGTAATTATTTGCTGTGCGCCATTGAAATTATTTGTTGTACGCATTCGTTACAAAAGTTGTGCAATGATCTTCAAGTTGTTCAATTCATTAAGAAAAGTCTAGTTTTTTAAGTAGTGCCAAAAGAGTATTGCGTAATTCGAGAGAGTGAAAACTAGTTGCCCTAACCACTATTATAAAGGGTGGTTAAATTTTAAGGCCGATGTTGAATGTGAACCACACCTAAACGTCAACGAGACCATTGGACTTCTTTCTTTGGGGTTATTTGAAGGAAAAGGTGTACGTCGATAAACCAGCAACAGTTCAAGAGCTAAGGGATGAGATAATTCGGCACATTAACGGCATAGAACCTCAATTATGCCTCAGCGTCATCGAAAATTTGGACCATCGGATGGAGGTGTGCCGCCGAGGCCGCGGCGACCATTTGGCCGATATTTTTTTTATACGTAATTGAGCTATACCAGTATTATCATAATAAAGAGAAATGACAATAATTTCCTAAAAAAAAGTGTATTTTATTCCAAATCAACACCGGCCCTTGAAACTTAACTGAACTTATAAGTAGAATACCCCTTTCACCCACCCTTCCGGTTTCTGCTGACACTTGTGCTTAACACATGAGCTGAAAAGTCGCGGGCCTAACACATAGATGGCACTAGTTTTATAGCATTCAACTCGTTTTCAGTTGGTACTAAACTTAAAAAGACAGCTGATAAAATTTCATGAGATTCTATTCATTAGTTCGTGAGTTATTGTGCTAAGAGTGGCGCTACTTTTGTTATTTTCGAAACAAAGGATCAAAAAATGTTTGGTGTTTTAATTTTACACTGCTTCTTGATGGGAAAAAATATCGTTCATGCGAAGTAATGGCTTGAAAAGTATTATGGGGACTCCGTTTCACCAGAAACAACAATAAAACGATGGTTTGCTGACTTCTAAAGTGGTCGTGGAGACCCCGATGATGCAATGATGCAAAACGCAGTGAACGTCTAAATGAGGCGGTAAACCAGAAAACATAAAAAAAACACAAAATCGTTTTGAATGATCGAAAAGTGAAGGTGAAGTTGCGTGAGTTAGCTGTCATCGTAAAGATATCAGAAGAAGAATTTGATACAAGGAGTGGAAGTTCATAAAAATGATAAGAAGACCCTCGGTAAATAACGTTGAGAGCTTGCTTGTAAATGTGTACGTGTTTCGTCAGCCAGTTGATGGAGATGCCTTCTGATGAAGATGACATCAGAAGATATACCGCCGCTGTGCTAAGAGCAGTATTTGGGTATGCCTGTAGCTTCATCCACTGCGTATCACTAGACCCTGGTTGTCAGATGTGTCTTGCTTAATTTAAAACCTCTCAGCCGATTGCCTTAAATGTTCCCAGCATAATTTCTTTGACTTTGTCCGAAATGCTACCAGCTAGCGATTTGACGACCCTGTTGTGGTTTTGTACCTTAGTGGCAATAGCGGTTTTATGCGCTGAGAAGGCGAGCAAAGTACTGATAATTATACCCAGTAACTTTTGTGGAACAACATCACGACGCACACCACAAAGGAGAGAGAAGGAGAGAAGGAGGAGTTTGGCCAAATACCCAATAAAGGGTGTAAGCCAGTCGAGGGTTGTGTAGAGGCGTAATTGGTGTGCCATCGGATTTCACCTTAGTGCGTGACTCATATTCGGTTGAGATATGATGGATCTAATGCAGAAACACCAAAGCATTTAACAATTAACAAATCTCCAAGTACATTTATGTTGTGAAAAAGCTTATCATAAAAATCATCGGCCGTCCGGAAGTACAAATGGACATATTTAGCTATGCCAGCAATATCACAGCGTACGTTGGCTTTCAATTAAACTAGATCCCTTGGCTTGTTGATGTATAACTTGGGCTTCAATTAACCCCACAAATAAAATTGTGGTGATATTAAATCAGCAGATCTGCGTGGCCAATCAGTCTTTGTAGGCATTAAATCTTTGTAAGAAAAAAATGTAGTGGAGTCCAAGTTTCGGTGCTTTTGCAAAATCAAAAGTTGGCAGCGCCCAGGACTTAATTTTGCAGTACCTCGATTTATTCTGGTATTTCATAATCTTTACGCCCTTAAAATCTAAAAGAAAAATGCGAAGTATAGCTTCTGTAGGCATTTTGGTAGTTCACAAGGTCCGTGGTTTTATGCAGAAGCGCTATTCAGCAGTTAATGAATCTTCATAGAATTTTCATTAACTTTTGTTGGAATGCATTTCGTACGGTTACACCCACAAACCTCGTTGCAATAATAGGATTATTCTTTTCAAATGACCATTAAGATTTCGCATAAGGGTAAGGGAATAATATTTCAGGGTCACAGAATTCAAAAATATCCCGGCACACTTATGGTGAAGGGTTATATACAGTGCGGAGCAAAACATTTGCAACGTAAATAGGATCAGGAGATTATTTCCTCGTGTTAATAAAAACGGACGGACGGGCAAGCCTCCGAGTGCGCATATTTCAGCCAAAAAATAGATTCTCATAAAAAAACATCTGCTATTTGGAGTAGAAAAATAGCAAGACGCACGCCATAAATAGGAAGAGAAGCTGGGCCAAATACCAAATGAAGAGTGGAAGGGCGAATTATACACATACATACATATACAGGTTAGGTTAGATTAGCCAGGTTGCTTGTGTAAGACAAGACACTCGGTGGCCCTAAGGCCCATTGTGATAACTGATTTGAGTCTCTTAAACCACTTGCACAGATCTAGCAAGAAGGTAACTAGTCCCTCTAGTGGGACATTGTGCGAATTTCCCAGACCTTCAAAGAAATAATCGGCAAGATATTCGGCAAGGCTTCTTTGAAGTGCAGGACGTTCACAGAGGAACTTGAGTTATACCGACTCAATTTCTTCTTTATCACCATAAATCCTGCAGAAGTCATAGTGAATTCATCTGTTGCATCCAAGCAGACATTTTGCCCTTTTAAGATTCAGTTTTGGCCAGAGCGCTTTGAGGACCCTGCGGTTAGTAGTCAGAGCAAACCTTCTATTGGTTTCCGCGTTTGAGCTCAAGTCAATCGGAGTGTTCCACTCGCTGAAGGCCAATATCATTGTACAGTTCGTTGAAGGGAAGCTTATATCCTCTATTACTTGTTGAAGGTCTAGCTCTGAGCCTTTCCTTGCATACTCATCCTCTCTTTCATTTACCTCCACTGAAGAGTGTCCGGGAGCCAAAAAAGTGCGGTGTTGTGTTGTTGGATAAGCACGAGGGACCTCCTGAACTCTTTAACACATCTTCAATTGATACACGCTCCGGCCATTGCCTTGATCGCTGCTTGACTATCGACAAAAATGGTAAGATTTGCTGGAGGTAAGTGCATTAGGCTTATCGTCTTTTCTGACTGGTCTATAGCGCAAATCTCAGCTTGCGCAGACGCTACAGCAGTCTGGCAGTCTAAAGAAGCAATTTCAGGATGATTGTTCCGAGTACACTCCTGAGAGAAGACATGGTGACACGGATTTCTGCCTGACACAATTCTTGACGGGACAATGGATGCCACAGAGAGTATCTTCAAAGACTCGTGGACCACGTGGTCGCAGCAGACTGCTCGTTCTGCGGCAACGGTAGTGAGAACGCGCGGAACATATCTTCTTCTCCTGCCCGAGATACACATCTGAAAGAACGTCGATCGAAGAAATGATAAAAGAAAGAATAACCACAGGCAACATTGTAAATGACATGCTGCAATCGAAGTTGGTGTGGGTCAAGTTGAGAGAATTGTGCGCAAATGCGTTACAGGAAGTGCGGAAAAAAGAATGGGAGCGCAGTAAACAAAGAAGACAAACAAGTACTGAAGTGTAGACAGAGACAGAAACATATATGAAGAGCCATACCGGCCAGCTTGATCCTGCGATGCAACGCTTAAACGGCGGTACCGCAGGACAAACTAAAGCTACATAGGTCGAAGTTAGGGTTTAATACGTGTAGATGTGCTGTTTAACAAGTCCAGTTTAGTAGTCACTATGACTGTGCGTGGTCCCGAATGAGGTGCACCTTTAGCGTTCAGTATGAAACGTGCATGTTGACTATGTTGACGGTATTTATGTAAAATTCCTCCTTCGAATAAAAAAAAAGAAAAAAAGATAAAGAGGGCTTTATAAGATTTATTCATTCCATCCTCGGTGCTCCTTTTCCAGAAAGCTTTGAATCCACAATTATGCCAAGATGCAGGGTTCGTTCGATAAGGCAAGTGTTATTCCAGCTTTAGACGGTAACTGAAAACTCGGTGTCTTTTATCGTCTAGTGAACAGAACTAGTACCAGTTCGGTCTTGGCTGCGTTAATCATTAGACGGTTTGAGGTCGCCCACTTAGAAAATTCGCTTAAGATTGCATGAGCTCGCTGATATTCGAGAGAAACTTCCCTGTCACCTGTACTTCGTTCGCATAAGCAACTTCATATATACCTTTCTGGCGCATGGTAATAAGCAATATAGTCGTATGTACCAGCAAAGCGAATGGGTCTGGGGGTCAACGAGAACAAAACGAAGTACCTCTTGTCTTCAAACAAGCAGTCGGCGCTCTCGCGTATCGGCACCCACGTCACTGTTAGCAGTTATAATTTCGAGGTTGTAAAAGACTTCGTGTATTTAGGAACCAGCATTAACACCGAAAACAATGTCAGCCTTGAAATCCAACGTAGAATCTCTATTGCCAACAAGTGCTACTTTGCACTAAGTAGGCAAATGAGTAGTAAGTCTTCTCTCGAGCAACAAAACTAACACTCTACAAGGCTCTCACCGTGCCCGTCCTAACGTATGGCGCAGAAGCGTGGACGATGACAACATCCGATGAAGCGACGCTTGAGAAAAATTCTGCGGAATACCAAAAATCTTTGCAGGTTAGCAACGGTAAGTATCGTAGGCGACAGAACGATGAGCTATATGAGCTTTACGACGACATAGACATAGCGCAGCGAATAAAGATCCAGCGACTACGCTGGCTGGGTCATGTCGTCCGAATGGATACAAACGCTCCGGCTCTGAAAGTATTTGATGTGGTACCAGCTGGTAGTAGCAGAGGGAGAGGAAGGCCTCGTATGCGTTGGAAAGATCAGGTGGAGAAGGACTTAGCTTAACTTGGTGTGTCCAACTGACGCCGGTTAGCACGAGAAAGAAACGACTGGCGCCCTTTGTAAAACTCGGTCAAAATTGCGTAAGCGGTTATCGCGCCAATTAAGAAGAAGAAGACTTTAGTTTCCACGAAGCACTTCAAAGGGACAACTGATTTGCAGAAAAAACATGTCTAAGGATGAGTTCCAGCTGCAGATGTTTTGTTCGACACTGTAGACAGAAGATTGTGCGGTTCGGAGCATTCATGAATTCGTGAATATTAGAGGAAAAACTAACATTTTCGAGTAGATAATGGCAAAACTAAAATGCGCACTTGAGGTTGAATACTATTTGAGTATTTTTCACGAGAATTTCAAAATTTAATTTCTGTACTTTAGTTCTACTGCTACTAACTTTTGTGCCTTTGCCACTCTACTTGGGCTCTGTGCGGTTGACGACTTTTGTGCGCAATCGATTGTCAGCGCATCGAAACCAATGTCGCGCGTTAGCCACGTGCTTCTACTATACTAGTACTACATATACGGACATATGTATGTGTGTGTGTGTGTGTACAATTGCACTAAGAAGTACAAATGCTGACTTCGTTGCCATCACGTCTGGAGACAGTGCAGGTACAAAGGTGCGC
Organism: Anastrepha fraterculus; assembly: GCA_037575425.1. Lineage (NCBI taxonomy): Eukaryota > Metazoa > Arthropoda > Insecta > Diptera > Tephritidae > Anastrepha > Anastrepha fraterculus. The sequence goes on along the minus strand of JAYXIM010021729.1, from coordinate 7,722 downwards.
TAAATGCAGACAGTAATTGATATATGACATTCGACGGCAGGGTAATTTAATATTTTTCCAGCAATGTGCACGCAAAAGCAATGTTTCCCTGCACATGCACGCGCTCTGGTCAAACCGAAAAAACAAAAAAATAAAATAAAATAACAGAAAACGGAAAACAGTAGAAGTCAATGTGTGTGCAAGGAAATTAGGTAGTGGGAAGAAGTGAGAAATCTTAGCAAAGCGCAGGTAATGCATGGCTGAATGGATGGATGGATGGCTGGACGGATACCTTAGAAAAAACCAGCTGAATGTATTGATTTGTAGTGTACGAATTCACTTTTACGTAAAACTACAAGCGACTGCTAGTGGAAAACCAATAATTGGAGACGCACAAGCCGGCAAGCATGCAAATATGTGTAGGAGTTCATGTGCATGTGTGAATGTGTTCAGTTAGTAAAGAAACAATGTGTAAAGTAGATGTTAAAAAACAAAAAAAAAAAACAACAATGGGTGGCGAATGTCTGCTTCTGCTGTCCTCCTCCACATGCCGTGCGGCGTGTCATTTTTCACTTGTTTCTGCCACGTTCCCGCCACACATTCGCACACCCCCCCCGCCACGTGTACGTGCTCAAGGCAGCATTATGTGGACAAACGCCTTCAAAGGCTTCCTTGGGAGGAACGAGAAGAAGAAGAAGAAGTGGAAGGGGCAGAAGAAGAAAAATAACAACAACAACAAACAGCAGCAGTACTATTGGAAGCATGCAATTGCAATTGTCATTTAGTGGACGAGTTGCATTTGTTGTTGTTGCTTGCATTTGTTGTCGTTGCATGCACTTGTTGTTGTCGCATGCATTTGTTGTTGCTGCATGCATTTGCAATGCTCTACTGGCGGCTAAGTAGCCAGCACCAGCACCAGCACCAGCCCCAGCAATAATGCATTAGCACCAGCTTTTTTTTTTAAATATTCATACACACCTACTCACATATGGAAATACAAAAATACATATGTACATACATACACATATTACACATTACTTATGCATGCACGTCGGCTTGTGTGTGCGCCTTGTTTGCGGATTTTGCTCGTATTCAATGTCACGTCCTTAAATTACACAAAATCGATTTTTGCAAATTTGTTGCTGTTATTGCATGGCGCGATTTTCGCTTACATTGCATGCATTGAAAACATTTATTTAGATTTTTTTTTATATTTGATTTATATTTTTTTTAATATTATTTATTTTTATTTTATTTGTTATATTTTTACGCTTACATTGCATGCATTTGAAACATTTTTTGCCTATTTTTGTTTTTGTAAGCTTTTTTTTGTTATTTTTTCATATTTTTTAATAATTTTTTTATTTTTTTATATATATATTTTTTTATATATATATTTTTTTTATTACATTTTATTTTTTACTCTTACATTGTATGCATTTAAAACATTTTTTTCTATTTTTGGTTTTGTAGCGTTTTTTGTTATTTTATCATATTTTTTTATTTTTTCTTAATATTTTTTTAAATAAAATTGTTTTTTTTTATTATATATTTCATTTTTACGCTTACTTTGCATGCATTTTTCTATTTTTGTTTTAGTATTTGTTTTTTTTTTTTTTTTGTCATATTTTTGTATTTTTTTTAATTTTCTTTTGTAATTAAAAAAAAAAACTTTTGTTTTAATTTTTATATTTTTATTTTTTTTATTATATTTTTTTTAAGCTTACATTGCATGCATTTTTCTATTTTTGTTCTTGTAGTTCTTTTTTGTTATTTTTTCATAATTTTTTATTTATATTTTTTTATTTTTTTACATTAAAAAAATTTTTTTTTTTAATATTTTTTTATATTTTTGTTTTTGTTTTTTTATTATATTTTATTTTTGACGCTTAAATTGTATGCATTTAAAACATTTTTTTTCTATTTGTTTTTTTTATAGTTGTTTTGTTATATTATCATATTTTTTTTTAAATTTTTTTTAATTAAGAAAAAATATTTTTAAATTGTTTTATATATATATTTTTTTATTATATTTTATTTTTACGCTTACATTGCATGCATTTTTCTATTTTTGTTCTTGTAGTTTTTTTGTTATTTTTCATATTTTTTTATATTTTTGTTTTTGATTTTTTTTTACATTAAAAAATTTTTTTTTTAATTTTTATTTTTTTATTTTTGTTTTTGTTTTGTTATCATATTTTGTTTTTTACGCTTACATTGTATGCAATTAAAACATTTTTTTTCTATTTTTGTTTTTGTAGTTGTTTTGTTATATTATCATATATTTTTTAATGTTTTTTTAGTTAAGAAAACAATTTTTTTTACATTTTTTTATACTTTTTTTTAATTATATTTGATGTTTACGCTTACATTGTATGCAATTAAAACATTTTTTTATTTTTGTTTTTGTTTATTTTTCTATTTTTTTATTTTTTTTTTAATTAAAAAAAAAAAATTTTGTTTTATATTTTTTTTTTTATTATATTTTATTTTTACGCTCACATTACATGCATTTAAAACTTTTTTCCATTTTTGTTTTTGTAGTGTTTTTTGTTATTTTATTATATTTTTTAATTTTTTTTTTAATTAAAAAAGTTTTTTTATTTTTTTTTATATATTTATTTTTTTTTTTATTATATTTGTTTTTTACGCTCATATTGCATGCATTTAATACATTTTTTTCTAATTTTATTTTGTTATTTTTTCATTTTTTTATTTATTTTTTATTTTATTTTTATATATAAAATATATTATATATATATATTTTTTTCCATTTTCTTATTTGCAATACCTCGTCTTCCTGTTTTCAGCACTTTTTGCTCTTGTTGCACTTATTGCCTTTATTTGCAATGTTTAGTTTTTAATTTTTTTTGTGTTTTGCATTTTGCAGTGAAATTTCATGCCATTTTCCGGCGTCTCTTTTGGCTCGCTGCTTTGCTTGACGGCTGTATTGACATAAAGCATTATCGGCTATGCAGCAAATCGCTAACAAAATCAACAAACTGCGTGCATACATACGTACATATCTATTATTCAAACGCTCCTGGTGTCAACTTCTCCCTCTACTGGCTGCGCTTGCTTGGCTGATCGATTGTTGTTTGCCATCTTCTGCCGTGGCGGCAATATTTTGCCTGTCATGCAATCGGCAGCAAACGATCGATAAGCAAGTATGTATGTATGTATGTATGTGTGTGTGTACAAGTATTGTAGCTTAAAGCAACTGCACTACAACAACAGCACTTGCAAATCCACAACAGCTCAGTTGACATCTCAATTTTCAGTTAATGATATTTCACGATTAGAAAAATTGTGTGCCAAAAAGTGGCAGTGAAAATGGAAGCCATTTACTGCTTTTACTTTGCACTCAAATCAATTGGCCCGAGGCTGTGTGCGCCACTATGGGTTGCTTGCAACATGAGCTGGGAAGCGTGCATTCGCAAGATTTGGTTTTTTGACAGCCTGCCACTGCGTTGATAATGAATTCGATTTCTTTGGCAAACAATGCGAACATGAAGATTTTTTTTCGGCGCCCAAAATTTTGCTCATTTCATGTTGCATAAGTTTTTCTTTATTTTTCTTTTTTTTGCTTACCAGATCCCCAGGCGAAAATTTGTTACCGACATTTATGGATATATTACAGGATAATAAATGTACGTGTATATGTGTGCATGTGTGTGTGTGTGTGTGCATATCTGTGACAATCACGTCAATGGGATGGCAAATAAATTATGTAGCGGCAAGCAGCATAATTTGTGGACATGGCAAATAAAAGCAAATAGTTGCCCAAATCATAGCAAACAAACCTAAATAAATAGTGGCGCAGCAAAACTGCGGAAGTAACAACATAATTTTGCGGAGTGTTGTGGAGCGAATGACATGCAAACACATGCAAACATACTTACATGACTGAAAGGCCAATATGTTGTGGAATTGTGTTAGCTTGGGCCGAGGGGTGCATTGTTATGCGGGGAGCAAAAGAGTGCAGAGGCCATGCCGAAATAGTTGAGTGACAATTTGTTGCAATAGCAATTCATTAAGGGGCCATTACACTGCGCGAAATTGGATAATAAGAAACTCTCACAAATTTTTTGTATAGCAGAAGAATAAGTAGAAAATGTATGGTGCAACGAAAATCCGTGAATTCCGTGCTACTTTTTTTTGGAAGTAAATGCTTCATTTGGCACTAAAAACGGAGGCGTTCAACAATGGAAAATATAACTTTTAGAAAGCAAATTTTAACTATAGGAATTGTTGGACCATATTTCAAAAAATCAATTGCAATGACAACAATCACTTCCATTTTCAAGGCGGCGGTCCACGCCCGAGAGTTGTGTGCCAGAGAATGTCGACGGAGAGGCGCGCGCGGTGCCAATATTAACATTCTTTCTGACAGTCAAGCAGCTCTAAAATCGCTGGATAGCTTCGCATTCCAATCAAGGTTGGTCTGGGAATGTTTTAAAATCCTCAACACCCTTGCATCAAAAGAAACTCTGCTACCTTGATGTGGGTTCCGGAACATGAGGGGCACGAAGGGAATAAAATTGCGGACACTTAAGCGGAAAAGGGGGCAAACATTCCCTTCATAGATCCTCAGCCTTTTTGGCGGGTACACCATTTTTGGGTGTTTGGCCGAGCTTCTTTGTTCCACAAATGGAGGGACCTTCAGTTTGAAGCCGACTCCGAACGGCAAATGGTTTTTTATGAGGTGCTTTTTCATGACAGAAATACACTCGGAGGTTTACCATTGCCTGCCAAGAAGCGACCGCTATTATAAACAGCTTTTTCGGTCACTTTTCTGGCACTTCCGAATGTTAGCGACGCAGCAATCCACTCGGCTGCGGCGGCCGCCGGGTGTTGAAAAATACTTACAGAATTTGCGAGCCAACTATTTAGGTCATAGCTTTGGGAAAACTCGACGACTTTTTTGCACTGGTAGGTAGGTAGGTGAAATGGTTGAAGTGCCAGTCTGGCACTCCTCAAGTAGCACTGAAACGTCGTTTTGATACCAATATGAGACCTCCAACAGACAGATATCTGCAGCCAACCAGAGCTGTTGATAAATATAATGGATGAGATTGATGGAATTTAGGTTGGCGCACTGCCCCAGGCTGTCGAAGAAAGAAGCGCCCAGTGACCTTCGTCGTCTAGCTATCAAACCCAGCCTTTTACAAAGAAAATGCTCTACAGTCTCCTGCTCTAAAAGATACCCACAGCTTCTGCAATGGTAATTAAATGCTAACCCTAGCTTTTCCGCGTATGTGTCGATCGTTCAATAACCGGTAAAAACAGCTAAGAGTTTGAAAATTGAATGGCGAGCAGTCCAAAGGACTTTTTGAGTCCTTCGTGTATCGTATTGGGGCCAAAGGGTTTTCGAAATAGCACACGAAGAAATGGAGCTCCATCTTTTCTGCGCTTTCCTGAGAAATACCTGCAATTTGTGTAGTTCCCCTTTAACAACCGTCAGGGGACGCCGATGACAGGGTAGGAGGTCTCTGAGTCCAAGCTCATCAGCACTGCTAATTAGCACACAAAACACGAGATAATCTATGATAATTTTAATTCGAGCCGCTGCAGCGGTCATTCTTTCATTTTTTTTTTTTGGTCTTTGTGCACTCCTCTCGGGAGCATATAGTCTCGATAACACTCAGTCTTGCATGGGTTTCATTAATCAATTTTTGATTTCTGACAGGGTAGGTGATTAGCCTGTCATACTTACATTCTAGAATTCTTCATCGAGCCTTTTTCGGTGTTGTGCTTGTATTGTAGCAGTGCTAAAAAAATTTCTGCAGGCATTTTCATATTTTCCGCTCAGTGTATCGATTGCCAGAATCACTGCATCAACAAATTTTCCGCATCGTTCACTGTTTATATTCGTGTCAGTGGAAATTTGTCAACGTGCCTGTGTAAACAACTAAACAAACCAGCCCAAATTTGAAAAGTGAAGCAGCAACTAAATAAACCACCCTGCTGCAGCATCAATGTCGCCTGCTAACAAAACAAATGCATGGGCATAGGAGAGGGTTGATTATCACATGAAAGTAGGCAGGAAAAACTGTCAACGCACAAACTCAGCCGAACTACCAACAGAGAGAGAGAAAGAGCCATCCAAAAACAAGCGCTTTGTCACCGATCCAAGCACTGATTCTCCGTTGCTGTCAGTCAATTTCTAGCTTTCAGCTACCGAATTTCACAAAGAACAGTGACACAAATCGCATTTAGCCGCCAAACAATCGACGAATGCATGAAACGCTCGTGATGGGCAAGCGATTGCCGCGACAGTATTTGCACAGCAGGATATGCAGCGCTGTTTAGCAGCTCCAGCAATAAGCGCTTGAGCGGCTAAAGGGGGGTTGTTGAAGAGTTGAGTTAAATCGCAAAAATCAGTGATATTATTTTTAACGTTTTTCCCTGCGCTGTTCAGCAGCCAGCAGCCACCGGCGACCAGCGTATGCAAACACACGAAACGTCAGCTATGCGTACTACACACACACATATACATGCATGCATAGATATGTGTGTACATATCACATAACTGTTAGCATACATTTGCAGGAAGATGCGTGGAGAAGAAGCGATGTGCGTTAGTTTGCCTTGTTTACCCAATGGATTTACCCGGATTTTTGACATTAACGTAATTGTCGGAAATTATTTGCTTCTGGCCCGCAGAAGGCAAAATGCGTTACAAATGAATAATTACCGCATATGCGTGAATCCATGCATACATATCTATGCGCATATGCACACACACACACACACATGCATTCACGCAACACTTCGTGCTTACAAAGTTGTTAGATTATGACATTAAATGCTTGACGGCATCGCTTGCTTTTTGGCGCATACCAGCGCGCAGACACCCGCTAAAAGCAAACATGTAAATGCCGCATATGTTTTTATGCTTCAAATCTTTGACTTTGCATTCACTTGTACAAACAGAAGTAATATTTGCTTTCGCACACTCACTTACAAACGTGCGTACATATTTGATTTTGTGGGTATTCATGCATTGCAGTTAAGTACCTGGCGCTTAAGTTAAACTTAGTGCGCACTTAAGCTTATGTGTGCCATTACAGGGCATTTGTGTATGTGTAAGGTGTAAGTTTTTTTTTTGTTTGCTTACCTGCACTCTGGATTCGGGTAGATTGATTTTCAATGCGACCTCCTCGCGCATAAAGATGTCCGGGTAGCGGGTCTTGCCAAACAGCGATTCGAGTACATCCAACTGGGCGCGCGTAAATGTGGTGCGCTCACGCCTTTGCTTTCTTGTATTCACACCTGTGGGCGAGTGAAATTAGTAATGCTGTTCTAATAGTGAAAAGTAGTTGCCTAGAGCGATGCGATGAAATGTGAAAAGGAATGCCATGCAATATTTTTTAAAATTGGTAATTTAGGCTTTCAAAGGTATCAAGCGTACCTTTTATTGAAATTTATTATTTTAATTTATTTGTAATAAAATAAAGGAAAATCATTGAAGGGGTTAGGAGTAGTCAGAATTTTCAAAAAATTGGATTGTTTTTTTTTTTGGCCATTTTCTTCAAGTATAATAACTTAAAAATATTGTGTGAAAATTTCAAGTGAATCCGACAAATACTTTTCGAGTTATTCAACAATTAACAAAGGGCTCCCGGGCGCTGCGGAGCATTCGAGAGCAAAACTTTAAATGCGTTTTTCTCAAAACTATGTTTTTTGAATTGGTAATCACTGTAACGGCTGAATTTTCCGACTGTGGCACCAAAAATTCCC
>JAYXIM010021721.1:0-19161 GCA_037575425.1 Anastrepha fraterculus | reverse complement strand
AATATTACTGCAATACAATATAAATTTAATTAAATTAGACGCATAATTCTCGCTACTTTTTGAAAATTTTTTTCGCCATTAACCCAAGAGACGAAGTGGGCTGTTGGAATATCGATGAAAATGATATGAAAAAGTGAGTAAAGTCGGGAGAAATTGAGGTATGCACATAAAAATGTATTGATGTTATATATGTAATGTGTGTATTACGTACAGTCCTAGTTTTTTGATAATCGTATGTTTTAAAACTATTCGGGTAATGCAATAGGTAATGGTACTCTTCAAGTGGTTATATTACATCATGTTCGCTAGAGTGAAGGGATTTTTAAATTTGTTTTGTTTTTTAATATTTTTTGGCAGGCCTGGCGAAATTAGGCTTTCTATCCCAAAAATAAGGGTGCAAAATATTCTTTGCCTCCTCATTTTCACTTCGTAAAATTATGTTCGCACACACATACATATACCTACTCGTATTTATATATATATTTGTAACTTCGCCACGATTCAATTTTGGTTGTTGTTGGTGTTCAGATTGATTTCAAAGCATTCTCGTAACCCCCTAAGGTAACTCATAACGCCACTTAGTGCTTTTGATGTATTTGACTTCCAGTGACGAGCTGCATTGTGGGTGATAAGTTGTGAGTATTTAAATTATTGTTATTCAGTTTATTATTATTTTTTTTTATTTATATAAAATTAGCTTACAACATAAATCTTATAAGCTATTTTAAGTTAGGAGCTATAGCAGCGAGGCCTTAAGCTCGATAATTTTAATTTATTATTTATCATTAATTTTTATTAGTTTTATTTCATTATTGTTAATTTTATTGTTTTACCTTAGTAATACAGTTGAAAATAAGATGCACGCAGTTTATTAATAGCCGCTCGTTTATTTTCCCGTATTTGACTAGACTGGGGGATCTCAAAGCATTATTCTAAGAGGAGAATATTTTGTGATTTTTATTTACTCTTATAAAGGTATTTTTTCGTCGTTGTCATTACAAAAAAAAATAATTCTTTTTTAAATCCATTTAATATCGTTGCTCCTTCATGTACCCATATCTAGGAGACACCTTTTTTAATGAAAAATGAAGAATTTAGAATACTTTCGAGAGATTAGGGGTAGACAGAATTTTCAAAAATTGAACTTTTTTTACATTTTCCTAAGGTATAATATTTGAAAAATATGTGTGAAAATTTGAAGTGAATCTGTATTTGTTTTCGGATTATTCAACAATTAACAAAGGGCGTTTGGGCGCTCCGGAATCCATAACAAAACTTTAAATGCGTTTTTCTCAAAACTATATTTTTTAAATTGGTGATCACTGTAACTTAAAAACGGCTTGGTAGATTTCAATAAAAGTTATACGTCTTTTGAAAAACTAAAAAACTCGTGCATGATCGAAGGATTTTTTTTCCAGAAATTTAAAATTTTTTTTTTAATTAATTGTCGGGTTTTTCTCGAAAATCTGAAAAATATTTTCTGAGGCCACCATATTGTTACTTTTGAAAAAACAAAAAACAGCTTCGATTAGGCACAAGATTATCTATTAATAAAACTAATTTCTCTTGTCCGATAGACTTTGGATGAATCTCCAAGGACTTGTGATGATCACCGCAAGGGACTTCTGAAGAAACGGGCTCCACACAAACTGCGATAACTTTCACAATTAATATTTTTTTTGTTGAAATTTTGCTAAAGTCAAGTCGTAATATGTGGTATTATTGCTATGCTTTTATTTTTGTAAAATAAAGCAAATAACTAGCAAAAAAAAAAAAGATTGAAAATCATCATTTTTTCGGGCCTCTGACTACCCCTAACCCCTTAAGGTGAAATCCATGTGCTGCCTTATAAATAATATGCACCCAACTTTCTTTCTACAGGTTGTTTTTTACACGATTTAGAAATAACACGGCTTACTTAAACATTTGTCCACACGAAATTTTCGTTCTTGCACGAGTCTCGAAACAAAGAATTTTCTTTTCGAAATAAAACATAATTCTTAAAGTAATGCCTTATTACATAAGTAAAAATTTTAGAACTAATTAAGTCGGACGAAGTGCATGGAAGTTTCAACATAATCTTTAGATGGCGTCTAGCTGGATAACATGTACTGTACAAGGTGGCGCAAAATTAATCATCCAATTTTTTTTTTCGAATTATTTTTTTACTAAATAAAAAATAATAATTTTGAGTGATAATTTTTTTGGCCTTTATATGCTCCATTGCTTATCTGTTTATATACTGCAGCTGCCTAGGTCACAAATGATAAATTGGATTGACGTACGACTCCATTTGCAAAAATTATAAAGTATCATAGTACGCAGGGAAATACGCATCCCTGGCGTACAGCTTTTTCAGTTAGGATTCGTTCACTGACCACCCGCTCGTGAATAGCTTTGCAGCTGGCGTCTGCAAAGAGTGTCTTTACTAACCTTATTAGTTTTGATGGCACGCCCTTGCAGTTCAACGCTTTGCTTTGCGTTCTACGCTATCAAATGCCTTTTCGAAACCAATGCAAATAAGGTGGAGTGGGGATCGCCAATCATTTGAGTGCTCAACGAATATTCGTATGCTATTTATATGATCCACGCATGATTTGTGCTCTCTAAAATCTTTCCTTATATTTTCATGCGTAGCTAAACGTTTGCCTATTATATGTGCGATTACCTTGTTCGCCATGTTTAGAAGAGTGATGCATCTCCAGCATCCTGCTTTTTACCAGATCATCATTTTGGGAATGTTAGCGATTAGGCCTTCTTTAAGCTCTGCTCCTGCAACGTCTCGTTCTGCCAAAAATCTTCCACTAGCGGCTTCAAAATGTTTGCACTCACAGTGGGCTCTGCTCTAATAAGTTCAGGGGAAATACCATCGGGGGCTGCTGATTTGTTTATACGTAGATTATTAGTACTGCTACGATTTCTGCTTCGTCTGGGCTATCTATGTTGTGGTCTTCCGCCTCGGTGTGAGCAACGCATTCGCATGCTCTAGTGTTCTCTTCTGCAGCACCAGATTGCATGTCTCTATAATGTTTCGCCGATATATTAATTCGTTCTTCTTTGTTGGTTGTAATGCGACCATCGTCATCGAGGTTTAGGTAGGTAGGTGTCTGGCACTCCTCAAGTAGCACTAAAGCACCGTTTTGATACCATTATGAGACCTCCAACAGGCAGATAGCTACATCCAGCCAGAGCTGTTGATGTTACGAAGAAGGTTTATGGGATTTAGGTTGGCGCACTGCCCCAGGCTGTCGAAGAAAGGAGTCAGAGGTTTACTTCTAGAATTTTTTTTTTGGTCAATAGCCTCTTCGTTAGGTTGTATAGGTCTTTTAATCGGTGAGTTTCTGCCGCTTTCAGCCTATAATTATATAAAAGTTTAGAAAAAAAAAATTAGTGCCAAGTAAATTTACAAATCCGGTATTCATAAATTTAAATGTAAATTTTTCGTGAAAAAAATCTGAATGTTACGGCGACTTAAACTTGGGTTCATGTGAGTTTCTCAGGGTAATAAAATATAACTGAAAATTGCAAAATGACTTCAATTAACTCTATTTGAATACAGAGATTAACTAAAACTGGCATTCACGTTGGTGCATTCCATAATTTTAAACATTTTTTTCTAACAATAGCTAACTTTTAAAAGACACTCGGCATTGGTATTTAATCTTCCATTGTGACAGTTGAATATTACACTTTTTTATGACCTCATAGCTTAATTTTGCTATTTAGTAGTGCCATTGTGTGGAGAAGTGGTAAGCTTGCGGCCGGTCATTATGAGCTGCAGAAAAAGTCAGGTCAATATTTTTGAAATTAGTTCTGATAACGGAAAACAGATTAAAGACACTTTGTAAGAGTGGTGTGAATTTCATATTTGAAGCATTCACCAAGAAACGGATCAGCGGATCTTACAGCTATGATGACACGAGCGCTAGAGACTTCATGCAGCGAACACTTACACACATGAAAAAAAGGACATTTTTTGGCGCGTTGCTGGCATAGAGAAAGTTGTTCGACATGAAACTTGGTGCTGAAGTTTGTAATGAAAACGAAATAAAGCTCGAGTGACTCACGAAGGTAAAGTTACAACAAAAGCCCCTGAAAAACCTACTTCTAGATAAGTCAGTATGTGCTGATTTTTGCTGCCTGCCTTCTCTCTTCTTGATTCGCGCTATAGCCGCTTAAGCCATTTAACCCGAGCTGGGCAGTGGGTGTGCAACTACAAGGCAAAGCGTCGGATCAGCGTTAACCTGGCAATGCCCGGTATGATCCTTGCAAGAGCATATCAAGCAGCTCCCGGCATCCAAAATCAGCTCAGGCACTCCCCGTATACCGGCACCACAGCCACCCGTTGGACACTTGCTAACATGAGAGGATGCCCTGGTTAGTTGCACAAGTGACATCTTGCTGCAACGGCTTTCGAGCTTATGCTGCAGCGCCCCCGTCCTGTTAAAACTTTTGGCAAGCCTTCGGGTACATTCCACATACGTCGCCATTAGGTTAGTGATGCAGGTTCAGTAGAGAAATCCTGACTAGCTCCCGTCCTGGCTCTGAACTCTATTGCTCATGAAGCGTAGAGTCTAACCTTGAGAAGAAGAGGAGGAGGGATTGTTTTAGTCGCCACACCACTCGACGCAGTAGACGACGGCCGCTGTAAGTGGAGGTCATTTTAAACCCTACCTCACCCATAAAAAAAAAAAAAATTGGGCCGAGCTTAACAAAGTGCGCCCACACCCCCATCTGGCTTGAGAGTTAGAATTTGCCCGCGATGAAATATGCCTCCGGTAAGAGGCGACTAAAATCTAAACAGGAGCCATCAGCCCCGAGTTATATGGAATCTCAACTGATAGTAGTATTCGCGTAACAGGTCTTTTTGAAGACCTAAACGTGGTAACACGAAGAAACAGAAGCCCTCGGAGCCTACTCCGACCTATTCTTGGGACGAGCCTTCAGTGAATTTTGTGGTGGCTACAGTTAGGGTTAATACCTAAATCGTGTAGAGCCTTTTGTTTCATGTGCAGCTGCAATGACTAGTTTGTTCGTACCATAAATCCTTGGATCCCTGATCAACGTGCTTTTAAGTACAGTGGAGTTAGACCACCGCCGGCAGGTAGCCACCTTCAACACATGGGACATCAAGTGAAGCCAAGTCCTTCTCCACCTGACTTGTTTTTTGGGGACGATTTGACTTCCATCCGGAAGTGTATGCTTGTATTATATCGAGGTGGAGCTGTGATTGTGTCTATTGGCCAAAATAGGAACCTGCGTCCAGGCGTCTGCCTGGGACGTATTGTGATGATAAATCGAAGATAGCCTTCAATTCGTTTCACTGCAGGTGGGATCAAAAGCAACGTTGAAATGCGGCAATATCTGAACCAATACCGTCTTGTCCCTGTATGATTTTGTCGTGGGTGATAAATTCAGTGGTCTGTGATTGCCGTAAGTTCGTCTCTATTCGATTTCCACTGGAACTCTGCTTCTAAATGAATGCAGGCTCAGGTGTCATAGCTATCAGCCTCTACCTGCTGCTGTTGGAAACTTTCCCTTCATCGCCTTTCTTCATCGAGCTCACTCAGCGACCGCATCACCAGTTTAGCAAACTTGCACACCAATTCCCAGCAGATTCTCCATTGATCTGTCCAACACAGTGGATGCCTTCCTCTTCCTTTGGTATCACCATCTGGTATCGTATCGAATACTTTCAGAATCGGAGCGTTTGTTTCCATTCGGGCGACATGACCCAGCCAACGTAACCGCTTTATTCGCTGCGCTATGTCCATGTCGTCGTAAAGCTCATACAACTAATTGTTCCGTCGCCTACGATAGTCACCATCGCCAAGGTACAAAGGTCCAAAAACCTTCGGCTGAATCTTTCTCTCAAATACTCCAAGGGACACCCTTCGAATTTACCATAATTCAGCTCTGAGCGAATTTGACAGAATCGGCTGATGAGAAATCAGCTGCTCAAGTTGCGTGGCAGCCGAAATTTCCCTCACAACTTTCTTTTTCACCATTTTTAAAGAACAAACCTGGTAAATCCACCATCCTTGAGAGTCAACACTTAAGATTTCAAAACTACTACAACTACTTTAAAAAAATTAGGTGGGTTATTATTCAATTGCTTTGTGGTAGCGAATATTTTTGTTTTCCTGCCTTCAGCAAATCGAAGGAAATTAATTTTTTGGTTACCTGACTTGTGCCTCATAAATAATCCAGATTAAAAACCCACACGTCAAGCGATTGACCTTGAGCCTGGCTAATGGTTAAATGCGCGATCAGATGACCCGTGACCGTTCCTTTCAGATTCTCAGTGCCTTTAGTCTTCTTTTTTGGTTGCAGAAGCGCGAAATCGCTTATTTCTTAGGAGTTTGCTAATTGTGTTGAAGTGACAATCGTTCAGTATGCACATTTTGTAGCGGTGGCACTAAATGATTTTTATTTACTTTCACTCAATTTAACTTCATTTAATTTAAGGTATCTTACCGTACCCACAACAATGACGTTCGTAAGAATTCTGAAGCCCTTTTCAAGTAAAACTCCTTTCCGCGGAATTGCGTTTGGTATGTAAATTTTGTCCATACATAAATTTTATAAGGCCATTGTTGCGCAGGTAAAGTTAACGAGCAGAAAACTATCTTCCACTGAGTTGTTAAAGGCGGTGTCATTCAAGGTGGTTGGACTAGAGCAGCTGATTTTGGGATTTTCTGTTTTGATTAGCAAAGTGGCCTGCTTGTTGTTTTTGCTCTGCTCAATATCGGTGTAACTGCTATTGTTGTAAATGGAATTAGCGGAAGGAAATAAATCGGTTTTAGGAATTAGAATGGAAATTCATTTGGCATTTTCTCGGTAGCAATTTTTTCTTTATCCCGCCATCAAATGCTCTTAAGTTTATACAGTATAATCTCGATAATTCGGACAATTAAATACCAGAGGTTGTCCGAAATATCGAATTTTCCGGATTATCGAGTGGGTAAAAAATTTAATAGAAATCAGTAGATCAGTAGTTAGAATGAAATAAACTTTTATTTAATCTTAAATTGATTAATATTCAATGAGTTATATATACATATATTAGTTTTATTCGGCCGTAAAATAATTCAATATATTCGTTTGCCGCAATTTTGTTTCATTTCTCTTTCTGAAGGCAATATCTCTGAGACTCACAAGTTTTAAAATGTCTCCGGATGAAAATTCCTGTTCCTCTGCATATTTAATACAACTATCAAATGCGACAATAGCTTGAGAGTGCGACATTTTAGGATCTTGACTTTCATTTTCATCAAGACTGCTGTTCTCGTTATCTTCTTCCTCAATCTCGTTGATATCGAAATCAGTGTCGTCATTCAACCACTCAGTAATCTCGTTATCATTATATACATCAGGGGATATTTCAACAAGAAGATCAATTATTTTAGTTGAGCTGCTGGGCCGTAGCATCGCAAGAGGCAAATCATCATCTGAGTCCCATTCTTCGTCATAAAGAATTTTGTTAAAACATTTTCTGAGCACGCGTTCATTCACATTTTTCGAAGCATTAGACGATAAAAAAGCCACATCTTTTAATGTAAAGTTTTTTAAAGATTCCGGGAGATTGCTCGTTGGGCTGGACAAAAGTAGAGACAAAAAACTCTTCCGATAGTGTGTCTTTAAAATAAGAGCCGTGCAGTTTGGTGGCAAAAACATAACATATATGTCCTTATCGACATCCGACAGTGATTGGGGATGGCAAGTTGCATTGTCTAGCAGTAAAATGGCTTTGGCTGGTAAATTCTTTTCCTTTAAGTAACGCTTTACTTCTTTAACGAATGAGTTTTCAAACCAATTTTTAAAGATTTGCTCTGTCATCCAAGCATTTTTGGTATGGGAGTACCCAAGCGGAAGGTTTACTTTTTTAAACGCTCTGGGGTTTTTGGCTTTCCCTATCATGAACAATGGAAGTTTATGTTCTCCGATTCCATTACAGCAAACTAGAAGTGTTACTCTTTCTTTTCCAATTTTGCGCCCGGGTGCGGATTTTTCATTATGCAATGCAAGGGTTTTTTCTGGAAGTTTTCTCCAAAACAAAGCAGTCTCATCTGCATTATAAACCTGATCATACGTAATGCCCATTTCTGCAATTTTCTTTCGCAATTTTTCAATAAAGGGTTGCACAGCAGTAGAATCATTGGAAAGTTTTTCGCCAGATATTTTTAAGAATTTAATTCCATATCGGGAGCGAAAATTACTAAACCAACTATTACTAGCCACAAATTCCACACTTTGTCCGTAAATTTGGGAACAGAATTGTTTGGCATTTTCTTTGATGATTTCCGAGGAAATCGGTGCATTGTTTCGTCTTGCGTTTACAAACCATTTATACAAGTTGTCTTCCATCTTTTCAAACTCCGCAGGTCGCATAGTTCTACGCTTTCCAAGGCCACATTCTGTTCTAGCAATGTAACTGCAAAATATAATCAAAGGAGTGTAAACTCTTCCTACAAAATTTTCTCGTTTTTTACCTATCAATCTTTAATCCACTTGATTTTATGTCCAAAATAGTAGATTTACCTACATTGTATTGCGCAGCTAGCTGTCGAATTGGCTGTCCTTCACTTAGTTTCTTAAGAACTTCTTTTTTCTGGTCTATCGTTAAAAACGTATGTTTTTTATTAGCTGCTGGTGCCAAAGTTAAATTTATACAGTCCACAGTTAAAGAAATTATGGAGTTAATGTTTGAAATTAGCTACTGAACGACACGTTACGCAAATATGGCTGACGAGCACTTAAACGCACTATTCACGCAAAGTAGTTAGCAGGGGAGTCCCCTTTATAAAATAAAAAAAAAATCCCGGAATTCCTTTTTATTTCAGCATATTCACTGGAAAATAAAGAAGCCTCCGAATTTTAGAGGTACATGAATACGTGGTGTCCGGATTACAGAGACTTCAATAGAAAACGTTTTGGTGTCCGGATTACCGCGCTGTCCGAATTATCAAGTGTCCGAATTACCAAGATTAGACTGTACTAACCCTTCTAAGTAATGAAAACTATTGTATTTTCAATACAACTGTGCCGTGTTGCATAAATGGCAAATAATTGCAGGTACTTTTCACGCAAATAGAAAATATGGTACTAGGTACTAAAGTAATAGAAAAATAGATTTCAGTAGTAGAAAAATAATACTAAATAGTAGAGAAAAAATATTAAGTAGGTGAAAAATGGTACTTAAGTAGTAGAAAAGTAGTACTAAAGTTATAGAAAAATAGTACTAAAGTAGTTGAAAAGTAGTACTAAAGTTATAGGAAAATAGTACTGAAGTAGTTGAAAAGTAGTACTAAAGTACTGGAAAATAGTACTAAAGTAGTAAAAAAGGAGTACTCAAAAACTAGCAAAATAGTAATAAGGTAATAGAAAAATAGTACTGAAGTAGTAGAAAAATAGTATTACAGTAGTAGAAAAGTAATACTATAGTACTAAAAAAATAGTACTAAATTACTAGAAAAATAATACTTAAGGAGCGGAAAAGTAGTATTGGAAAATAGTACTAAATTAGTAGTAGTAGTAGCACTTAAGTAGTAGAAAACTAATACTAAAGTAGGACTAAAGTAATAGCAAAATAGTATTAAAGTAGTATAAAAATGGCACTTAAGTTGCAGAAAAATAGTACTAAATTAGAGGAAAAATAGTACTAAAGTAATAAAAAATAGTACTAAAGTAGTAGAAAAATAGTACTAAAGTAGTAGAAAATAGTACTAAAGTAGTAGAAAAATAGCACTAAAGTAGTAGAAAAAATGGTAAAAGGGTACTAAAAAAGAGTACTAAAATAGTAAAAAATAGTATTAAAGTAGTAGAAAAATAGCACTGAAGTAGTAGACAAGTAGTACTAAAATAGTAGAAAAATGGTACTAAAGTAGTAAAAAATAATACTTTTGGCATACTCTTTCTAATGTTTCGTCCGGTATCTCACATATAAATGCTTTAATGTTGTCTTCCAATGCGTTAATTGAAGCAGGCTTGTCTGAATAGACATGAGCTTTAACAGAGTCCCACAAAAAATAATCTAAAGGCGTTATATCGCACGATCTGGGTGGCCAATTGACCAGGTCCCGAACGTGAAATAAATAGTTCACCGAACTCGCCTCTCATCAAGTCCATTGTTGCGCGTGCTGTGTGGCATGTGGCATGTGGCACCGTCTTACTGAAACCACATGTCATGCAAGTCAAGCCCTTGCATTTTGGGCAAAAAAAAGTTGGATATCATTTCACGGTAGCGCTCACCATTCACAGTTACGTTACGATTCGCAGCATCTTTGAAGAAGTACGGTCCAATGATACCTCCAGCCCATAAACCGCACCAAACTGTGACCTTTTCTGGATACATTGGTAGCTCTTGCCATTCTTCTGGCTGATCTTCACTCCGAAATCGACAATTCTGCTTATTTACGTACCCATTGATCCAAAAATGAGCTTCGTCGCTGAATACAATTTTTCGATAAAAAAGTGGATCTTCGGCCAACTTTCCAAGAGCCCATTCACCAAAAATTCTGCATTGCGGTCGGTCGTTCGGCTTCAATTCATGCACCAGCTGTATTTTGAATGGCTTCACACCTAAATCCTTTCGCAAAATTTTCCACGATGATGAGTAACAGAGGCCCAATTGCTGCGAACGGCGACGAATCGATAATTGATGGTCATCATACACTGGCGATCAGCTGCGCACTAGGCACCTCGAACTTGCAGCTGAGCCGATAATGTTTTGCTTCAGTTCTAGCTCGCATGCTCTACGTAAGCGATAACGCCTTGGGGCGATAAACTTTCTTAACAGAACACGCATTTTTATAATAAAATTCAATGATTTGCAAGCGTTGTTCGTTTGTAAGTTAGTTATAATTTCTACAAAAGCTACGAATTGAGTGAAATTTTGCGTGTTCATTTTCGCCAAAGCGATAGTACCTATTAGTCTATGGTAGACATTGTGCTGGGCTTGCAATACTTTTACTAGGAATTTCAAAATTTTATGAACGTTTTTCGAATCAAATACTTAAAAACGAAATGTCAAATAAAATTGCATACTTGGAATTTGAAAGAAATTATAAATTTTTCTTTATCAGATATTAAATTGAAGAGTTGTAAAATTTACGAATTTTACCTATAACTTAATTTCTAAAGGGTTTTCCTTTCTATGGTTTAGTGTGTTCAGTTTTAAGAACACATCGTTTCTATGGTTTAGTGTGTTCAGTTTTAAGAACACATCGTTTTTAGAGCAAAAACAGCAACAGCAAGGTATTTTGTGCTTTTGGTCCCTAAGGTGGTACTTGGTGGACGGGGTGAAATAAATTGACTTCCATTAACAGATTGAAAAGCGTGCAAAGGACTGCAGGAATATGTTTAACCGGACCTATGAGCACAACTCCAACAGTGGCAATAGAAAGAACTCTCAACTGACATCCAATCAAACTAGTCGTAAGAAACTCAGCCAAAAGATCTGCTCTAAGACTGCAGATATCAGGACAATTCTCACAGCGACTTTCTGGTTACAGAAACTTTCTGGATTCAAACAGAAAGCAAAATGCGTGGCGTCATTATAGAGCAAAATGGATGGCAGAAAGGTTTATACAATTTCTAGTACAGATGGGCCCAAAATGGCAGAAGGAGTAGTAGCGGCTGTCTTTTGTCTGCAATTTGATCTACAAAAGCCTTCTCAGACTGCCTAATTACTGTAGTACATTTCAAGCTCAAATCTCTGCCGCAACAAAAGCAGCTGAATTAGCTCTCGGAATTAACTCTTCTTCATACTCGAACAAATATTTTCATTGAAGCCAAGCGGCTGATTGAAAGCAATTATGGCTCTTGTACCTTGGAATGTGTTCAACAAATGCAGATTCAAATTGATCAAGTATTTTTTTCAGTGCTTGGAAAGTATAGATTGCCGCGTTTTTTTAAGATTTGCAACCCAACCTGTAGTGTGGATGTTTCCAGGCATTTTCTTGTATTGTGGCAACGTCTTAGCTAATTGTATCATAGTTCTAAGTGCTTAGTATTGTACCTGCTTCGTACGTAGACATTTTGCGCTCAATATCCTTGGATAGTGTTCTTTAGTCTTTGTTGCTCATGTTTTTGTATTATATATTTTTAGTACCGCGAACTTTCAAGTACCTTCTTAAAATTATATTTTTTCATACCCTTCACTATCACCTAGAACTTAAATAGAAAAACAAAGCAGGTGCATGTCAGGTTTTGCTTAGTTCAAGTAATTTTTAAAATTATTTTGTGTATTGAAAAGACATTACGCTCTGTTTGCATTTGTATGCCATCATTCCATTCAAATAATATTGAAATTGAAATATCACGTAATTGTTTTTCAATTGATTCAGTTTTTCAACTGGAACGACCGTCTATTGTAAGCCACGGATGTTTGACGTTCAGCTCTTTGTTAAACCCATAAAGTAGGTAATACTTTCGGATTGATTAACCATTTGAGCTTCGCACGGTTAATTTTTCTTCAAACCTTTGGTCGATATTCTTAGAAGGCATCACCGCCTCGGTGGTAAGGTCTGCGGTATTCGTCAAGGCTCCGATGCTCTCTATTGATCGACTTGCTCAGTCGCGTCACCTTGCGCGAAAGGATGCGAGTCCGCATTCGGTAATTACTGTGTCATTTGTCGTTTGTTTACGGCTCCCGCTGAAAAAGAATTTTTTTTTTAGAGAAAAGGAAAAAAACAATAACAGCCATAGCAATAACAATGAACTAAGGTCAGCGTAAACTGGGGCCACTCATTTCTTTTAGCTCAAAATATATGCTTTGCAACACAGTCGTGCCAAGGATGGTATTCGCTAACTATGTATTTGATTAACAGGTACATACATACATACATACATACATACATAGTTAGTAGAGTGGTAAGTACGTCAGGTAGCAGGTGCTACAAAAGTGGCTGCAAATCGTATGTGAATTATTTTAAACGTTGATGTTTTCCACAATTGGTTCGAGTGCCACATAAATCTCAACATGTAAATTTACTTGAAAAGAGATTTAGATGATGCTGTGGATAATTTCACCAACCAAATACAGCTAAGGGAAAATTCACCATATTCTGACGAAGTTTCTAGCGACGAAGTGCAATATTAAAGGCGTTTCAGTAGGATTTGGCAAAACAGAACAAATCCGACCGATAAAACAGCACTTAACAAAGCTCTTACGGATATTTGAATTGGTCGAGCCAAGGAGCTCCAAGAGATTTGGTGGCTCCTAAAATACTCAGGCGAAAAGCTGTTAAGGAACTTAAATACAAATTATCTGAGTTGAAAGAAGAAGCCATTGGGGACTATCTTAAAAATGTCGATGCAAATAGACATGATGAGTATAAACTCAGGTGCCTAGGTACTTAAAACAACCTCCTATACGACAGGTTCCTATGAAAGATGTCAACAACACAGGGTGCAGATCAAATAAAAGCAAAACACTCGCTTTTGCCAACCATTTAAAAGAAACTTTTGAGCCATTCAACATTAGCCGGAACTAACAAAGTATCGAATCATATTTTGACTGTCCTTTGGTTTCAGGCAGATGCACAGTACGCCGGAGCAATGCCATCGGGTTGTTGAAATCCTAATGCAATGTTTGCAGGAGAAAAAGCATGGTTCCGCAATATTTTTGGACATACAGCAAGCGTTTGACAAAGACTGGCACTCAGGAGTGTTACATAAACTAAGAAAGATATTACCCACTCCTCTTTACCTTCTCTTCCTGAAATCATATATAAACCAGATGCATTTTTATGTTAATATACTGGGGGAAACTTCGGTTATTTTCGAAATAAAGGCCAGAGTTCTACAAGGCAGTGCACTTGGATCAACGCTTTACACAATTTTCACTGCTGACCTGCCCATACTAGAGAAAAAAGCTTAAGAGTTGCCACTTAGGCGGATGGCATTGCCATTATTTCTTTTCTTCACTCGACTAATGAATCTTCTGAAATTGTTCAAACGCAGTCAAACGTTTTATAAACTTGGCTTCGGAATGGAACATCTTGGTAAATGCCTCAAAATCTGCTAATGTCACATTAACTCCGAGAAAATAACACTGCCCTAGTGTTAGTATTTATCACACTATTATTACAAAATCCAACAGAAGCCTAACATGGCGACAACACATCACAGCTAAAAGATCTCAACTTCAAAGAATTGTAAAATGTACTGGCTGCGTGGTCCGAAATCTAAAGATAGTCTTTAGAGCAAAATTCTCTGTACAAGACTATATTAAAACCTGTTGGGTCGTATGGTTTTTAAAAGTTGGGGTACTACAAGCAAACCCAAACCTCCACCCTCTCGGTTTTCCAAATTAAACAACCACGTTCTCCCGCTTTCATCGGAAGTTAGGTAGCTGGCAATGATACTTGACTCCAAGATCCATACACATTGAAAATCGGCTAAAGAAATCCAGTATAGCCTTCTACTCCTGCAAATCTATGTTTGGTAAAAAATGGGAACTCAGGCCACAGGTCTTGCTGTGGATGTACAACGCAGTGGATATGCCAATTTTAACGTTCGGATGCCTGGTTTGGAAGCTTTTCGGAAGGGCTATAATATCACTAAACTGCATACAAAACTTGCCCGAGTGCTGCCCTGAATGTCCTTTTGCACTTACTTCCCATCGACTTTTCCGTCATTTCCATTGCAGCTCAAAGTGCAATCAGGGTAAAGGAGGTTGGCCTCTGGAAACAATCTCTCTAGGGATATGATAGCATAGTTAATACCGTATTTCTCCGGACAGATCTCTCTATCCGCACACTAGAGTTTGAGGGTCGTGCTAGGGCAATCTTTCCAAATAGGCAGGATTGGATCGAGGGGAAAATCTGCACCGAAAATTGCACCTCTGTCTTCACTGACGATTCCAAGATGGAATCGGGAGACGGAGTAGGGGGTTTCTCGAAATGAGCCAATTTATCTATCTCCTTTAAACTGTCTTTGCTATCCTGCGGGCATGCAAAATGCTTAGCGAACGTGGGAGCGAGGGAGATATATTCTTCGGTAGTAAAGCCGCGATCAAGGCTCTGACGACCCTATGGTGCAGAACCAAAGTAGTAAACTACTGTAAGAAGGAGATAAAATCTCTTGGGTGTGCAGGTAACATTTCTCTGATCTGGATTCCAAGACATAGGAACGTAGAAGGAAATGAAATTGCTGATGAGCTTGTCAGGAAGGGGACTGAATTGGCCTTAGAGACCTCCTACACGGTCATCGGCATCCCTCTTGACAGTTGTTAAAGAGGAACCGCACAATTTGTTTCTCAGGAAAGCGCAGAAAAGATAGAGCTCCATTTCTTCATGTGCTATTTCGAAAACCCTTTGGTCCCAATACGATATACGATGGACTCAGAAAGTGCTTTGGACTCCTCGTCGTTCAATTTCCAAACATTGTTGACATCTGCTTGCTCGCATACAAGCTTTGTGCCCTCAAATTGCTGGCACAAGCCATGCAGGAGAAGTTGAAACCAAAAGGCCTCAAAGTCAACGTACGGAAAAGGAAAGCGCTGTATCTTAATGATACGATACCGAAACCACTGATGGGGGCTTCAGAATATTTCGAAACCGGGGGTTCTGAGGTGGTTATCGAATATAGAACTAGGAAAGCTCCGTTGCTCGCCCCATTGTGGCAAAGCATCAGTATCTGCCTCACATCAAGCGGCGCATCTTCAACTCGAACCTCAACTCCAATCTATTATATGGTTGCACTACCTGGAAAGTAACAGCGAAGATCACGAAGCGACTACAAACGCCTACATAAATCGTTGCCTGCGTCGGATTTTCGGACAATAACCAACGTCGAGTTGTTGGCGCAAGCTAACCAGGTCGATGTTGCATTAGAAATCAAAAACAGGAAATGGCAATGTATTGGCCACACGCTAAGGAAACAGAACGACAATGTCGCTACGCTGGAATCCATTTCAACAAACTGGTAGAGGAATTGGCAGACCTCGTCCCACCTGGCGGCACTCAACAGAGGCTGAAATGAAGTCCCTTGGATTATAGAGAAACGAACTGAGATGCCTAGAACAAAACCAGGACCATTGGCGAAGAGGAGTGGTTGACGTCCTATGCTCCAAACGGCAGTTGAAGAATAACACATACATACATACACACATATACATATACACGTATATTCAATCTGTTACAAACCACGCCACACACACTTCAATCTGTTGAAATTTCAACCAATTCTTATGATTTGTTGCGTGTGAGTGGCCCCTTTAGAAAAACCAAGCTGTTAAAGCTACATATATTTATATGTACGTACATATGTATATGTACATGCATATGTGTGTATGTTTAAGTTTTATTCGAGGAATTACATCACATATAATATATAAGAGCTAATAGCAGCGTATTGGACACACAGGAAAAGTGAATGTTTTCACGCATATGTTTGCATGTGTGTATGCATGTATGTATGTATGTATATATGTATGAATGTGTGTATGTATGTATATATGCATGTCCAAGCATGACTTCTAAGGCCATTTGGAAAATGGAAGCATTATCATGCAAAAAGGAAGCTAAAATCCGCATTCGTAAACGAGAATTTGCACTTGCTTTCATATCGGCTGAAAAGTTATTAATTTGACGTGATTTAACGCTTTAAATAGTGACAGCTTCAAATTTTCACTTAATTTTGTTAGAATTCCATAAAAACTATAACACAGCAACTAAGACGTAACAAATATCAGCATCAATTTCTTTTTCCCCGAATGAAAGATAGGACGTAGGATGTAAACGGGGTTTTAGAGTGGTTTAAGAAGGTCTTAGAAATCTGAGGAAGCAGCTATCAGCATTCTATGTATAACCTCAATTCGTTATTTCACCTTCCAAGTGGTACACCCTGGCTTGGACTTGTCCAACCCCCCACAAATCTAATCTAATCTATCTATGGTACACCCTGATAACCTGAGCAACCATAGCTGAAGACGAGGTATAAAATCCGCGATGGAGACAACACCAATGCCACCTAGTGCACAAGCTTTGGATAGTCTAATCATCATATATGCAATTTAAAGGCCTCCCGAAGTTCGTAGCGTCTGTCTCGGAGCGAGCGGCTGCAAAAGGCGTTTGTTCTTCTGGTTAGAACTGGCCTCATGTTATGGGGTATCTGGTCATTTTACACGTGAAGCTCACCAGATCTTCTTTAGGCTTGCAACTCATGGATGTGCTCCACATTTGCCAAGCTATAGATATAAAAACATAGATTTAAACCCACGAGAAATACAGCCTCCAAGTGATATCCACAGAAATGTGAAACATCCACCTGCTGCGGCAGCATGCACGTCGGTTTTAGGAGGTGCGGAATTTGTGTTTATATGGAAATAGTTCTAGAATTAGACAAATAAAATGGTTTACGATTTTTATATTCTTAGAAGTACAAGGTGGCGCAAAATTTATCATCCAATTGGGTGTTTGCATAAATTTTTGTACTAAATACAAAAAAAAAACATAATTTTGAATGATAGAAAATTTTATTATGACCTTAAGTTATCCAATTTAGCTTGTCACTAAATAAAAAAATGATTTTAAGTGATGGAAATCTTTATTTTGACCTTTACGCGTTACTTTTGAAAATGCACGTACAAGGTGGCGCAAAATTAGTCATCCAATTTAGCTTGTACTAAATAAACAATATGATTTTTAGTGATGGAAATCTTTATTTTGACCTTCGTTCGCAGTTCTTTTTCATCAGAATGATGCGGTGCTTCATAAGAGCATTGAGCCAATGGCTAAAATCCATGAATCCAAGTTCGAGTTGTTGGACCATTCACAGTATTCACCAGATTTTGCCCCAAGCAACTTCCATCTGTTCCCCGGCCTAAAAAAATGCATGCATGGAAAGCGTTTTTTATCAAATGATGAGGTCATCATCATCATCCTCATCATCATTCCTTCGTCTCCGTTGCGGAGTATAGGGCCAAAGTAAACTTTTTCTATTTTGTGCGATTTCCGGGTATATTTTCCACTTCCTGCCACGTCATTGTTTTGTCCAAGGCTTTGTATTCCTCTTCGATGCCTTTGTATGCCTCATCTGCACTGTCCTTGGGGGTTGCAGTCCAGCGCTTGTCTGCTGACTTCAGTGCCACCTTTCCGTAGGGTATGGCCAAGCCATCTCCATTTACGTTCTCTTATTTCAGTTGTAATTGGTTTTTGATGGCATCATCGATGCAATTCGGTGTTAGATAGTCCAGTTGTCTGGCCACAAGATACATAGAATGCGTAAGGTCATAACAACTGTGAAAACATATTTTACAGCCCTTCCACATTCTCACTTCAAGGATGGAATTCATAAATTCAAATCTCATTGAACCGTTCTATTGATGTTGAGGGAGACTGTACTGAAAAATAAAGTGTATTTAAAACCATAAAATTGTGTTTTTCTTATCGAACTGCGAAACTTGTTGAACAACCTAGTATTTTAAAAAACAGTAAAACCGTTTCCACTCATCAATGTTCATTTTCCCATTGTTAGACTAGAAATTCCATTGCTAGAAAAATTCGACAAAGTATAGTAACGCAAAATCGCTAGAGAAAGAGTTGATGGAGGCATTGAACTGAATAATGCGAGGAAGCTTACACAACTAATTGGATCGATGCGCCGACGTCTTCAAGTGGTGATTGGTAACGGTGGTGGACCTATTAAATACTAAAAGTTATCAAAAAAGCTGGTATTAAAAAAGATAAATTCGTTTGACCTGCTTGCAGACTTTTGTCTTACTGTTTTTTTTTTTTTTTAATTTTGTTCTTGTTATAAAGCAAGTGAAATTATATAATTTTTCTAAATTTGAACATGAATAAATATGAATTCCGAGAAGACTTGGCCAATAGTTTTTGTTCAACACCAACACTTACTTAGGTGCCCGTTACCGAGTTAAGGCCGACCTCACTAGCTCTCTCCAGGCGCCTCTGCTCCGCGCGCGCCTGCTCCAGTTCTGTACACCTAGCGAGCATAGGGCTTCCTCTACCTGGTCTTTCCACCGGAGCAATGGCCTTCCTCTGCGTCGGCTCCCTTGCACTTCGCCCTCGAACACCTTCTTTGCTGGAGCTTCTTCATCCATACGCACGACATGCCCTAGCCAACGCAGGCGTTGGATGGCGATGCGTTGAACTACGTCAATGTCGGCGTAGAGCTCATACAGCTCGTGCTTCA
>JAYXIM010021717.1:0-145835 GCA_037575425.1 Anastrepha fraterculus | reverse complement strand
AATCACTCTTGGATTATCATTTGCCCAAATGCGGCAATTCTGCTTATTGACGAATCCACTTGGACGATTAAATTGAACGAAAAAATCACCAAGTGCGCGATATGCATTTTGATTTGAACGCTCGTTTTCATAATAATCCTGAACAACTTTAACGCGTTGATCGATTGTGTATCAATGTATTCAATAATTCAAATTGAGTTAGTCTAAAATTGAAAAATGTTGAATGAAATGCAGAAAAAACTTGACGTTTAGGTGTGGTTCACATTCAACATCGGCCCTACAAAATCTATCCTAAAATGATTTCTGTTTTTTCTGAAATGAAGATTAATAGATAATAAAAAACCTATTGCCCACTATTTGACTACGCGATTCTCATTGCAACATCAGCAGACTTAAAACACAAACTCTATTTTTCGTATTTTTACCCCTTATTTTTTTTGCTTACATTACTTGGTGGGTGAATGGTGCTTGATGGTATCTGCGATTTCCAAGTATGTAATTTCCATGAATTCTTCACACCTTTCGAAAATAAATACTCGTATTCATACTCGAAATGCAGCTACCAACTTTATAGTTTTGCAAATAAAATTTACTACGAGTATTACATTACCTACAAACTTTACCCACATGAAAAGACTCATAAAAGCCACAAACAACAATGTGACTACTGCACGATCATGCATTATTTATTTTCAAAATAGATCTGCATATGCTACCAAGAAGTAAAATAGATTTTACCTGCTTATTTTGCATTGATTTTTATAATTTTTTCTTTGTGTTTTCTTTGAGTTTTCTATTTGAAATTCTATTTCCCTCCTTAAAGCAATTTTCCAGTGGTAGTGTGCAATGGTCTAAAAGTTGAAAATACCATGTTAAACGCGAAGCGATAAGGAATTCCATGCGCAAAAAAAAGGTATCACTTCATTTATTGCAAGTGTTGGTCGAAGTGTTTTTGTTGTCACTGGCGCGACTATGGTTTGCGTGCCTAAGATTTCTAGGTGCGTTCAAATGTTGCATTGAATGTTGCTTGCATGAATGCGTAACATGCGTTGAAGGCTATAAATGCTGTTGTTGCATGCTGGTATTTCCATGCATTTGGCTCTGTGCTCGTACATAAAAGTACATATAAACATGAGAGCAAATATTTTTTATACGTTCATATATAAATAGTGACTGATGGATGCTGAGATTAATGCGGGTGTGTATTTCGTCATATGTTGATGTCGACGCATTGAAAATATTGTGAATATAAAAATGTACGTCAAATATTGGCGACAGTTTTGGAGCTACGCTGGCTACCATGTTAAAAAATGAAGTTGAGTGAAAAATACCAAGAAATAGTATTCTAAACGAGAGAGTGGCATTTTCAATTGACAAAATTTAAGGTTGGAATATAAGATGCTTGGAAATTAGAAAAATTATCTAAGCAAAATTTATATTGGAAATAGATTTCCACTTGCAAAAAAAAAACCAAAAATCTGTGTAAAATCGCATAAGCAATGAAAATCGTCAAATCTATTAGAAATATATTTATTTTGAAGATGATACAAAATGATCTTAGATTTTGGAATTCGTTCTGCGCGGTACACAATCATTCGATCGTCCCAGCGATAGTTTCCACTTTGACGAAATTGCCTGCAGCGTCATAACCATTTGCAAATATAGCATTTCATAAGATAGCATAAGCCTTAAGCGTTTTAGCGCACAACCTCTGTGATTATATATATCTATATATATGTATATGGGGCATTCTTTCTGAACGTGAGACCCCCTGCCCCCAGAATAGATTTTGACGAAAAGAGGTCTATGAGGGCTTAAAATGTAGGTAATTATGTTTACTTTCGAAAGCAAAGTGGCACTTCTTGAAATTCAAAATGGCGGATCCAATATGGCGGATTCAATATGGCGCAATTTTGCAGTTCGGGCATCAGATTTATGCTATTTCGTGTTTTCTTTATTTATTTTTAAGTAAAATTGTTGCATTGGATTTAATTTTACATATTTCCAAGATTATTTATTTTTATTGGTCGTCACTGATTATTCATCACATTTTTTTATCATTCAATTATGATTCAGTTCATAGCATAAATCTGATGCACGAACTGCAAAATTGCGCCATATTGAATCCGCCATATTGGATCCGCCATTTTGAATTTCAAGAAGTGCCACTTTGCTTTCGAAAGTAAACATAATTACCTACATTTTAAGCCCTCATAGACCTCTTTTCGTCAAAATCTATTCTGGGGGCAGGGGGTCTCACGTTCAGAAAGAATGCCCCATATATATATATATATGTATTGTATATAATTGGCGCGTACACTCTTTTTGGGTGTTTGGCCGAGATCCTCCTCCTATTTGTGGTGCGCGTCTTCATTTTGTTCCACAAATGGATGCATTACATAATTTGTGCATGCAAATAAAAATATACGGAGTTATGAGAAAAATTTATTTCATTTAATTCACATCAAATTTGTGATTAAACTGGTAGTGAGAATTAAAAGAAAAATTGGATTTTTATACAATTTCTTAAAGTATAATATCTTAGAATTATTGCGTGAAAATTTGAAGTGAATCCGACAAATACTTTTCGAGTTATTCAACAATTAACAAAGGGGGCTAGGGAGCTCTGGAGCGTTCGAGAGCAACTAGTAAAATTTTAAAAGCGTTTCTCTTAAAACTATGTTTTTTGAACTGTTGATCACTGTAACTTAAAAACCGCTTGGTAGATAATAATAAAATCAATAAAATTTATACCGTTTTTGAAAAGCATAAAGAACTAGTGATTGATCGAAGGATTTTGTTTGGAACAATTAATTGTCGGTTTTTGCTCGAAAATCTGAAAAATATTTCCTATTTTTGAAAAAAAAAGAAAGCTTCGTTTAGGCACAAGATTATCTTTTAATAAAACTAATTTCTCTTGTCCGATTCAGTTCAGATAAATCTCCAAGGACTTGTGATGATCACCGCAAGGGACTTCTGGAGAAACGGGCTCCACACAAACAGCGCGAACTTTTACAATTATTATAATTTTTTTTTTTTAATTTTGCTAAAGTCAAGTCAAGTGATGTATTAATGCCATGCTTTTATTTATACAAAATAAAGCAACTGACTAGCAAATAAATACACAAATTTATTGAAAATCGGGCCTCTGCCTACAACTAACCCCTTAAGGAAAGGGAATCCATCTCATGCACAGAAGGCTCATGCACTTGGAGGATTGATTGTGAGTTCTGAACATCTATATACCCTAATCTCTATTAAAATATAGCCCTACGATTTCTTCTCATATACAAACATGGCGTACAACTTTTTCTGTAAAAATATTTATATATATTTATTTTTATAAAATATTTTTTAATACAAAATATTCAATATATATTAAAAGCCATATAACGCATAATTTCAAACGTTGTACAAAATTTTAAAAAAATTTTGAAAATTTCAACTTCTTCATCAGGATTTCGAGAATTTCTGAATATGCAGTTTTGTAGCCAATTCAGTTTTAGTATGAGAAAGTGCTAGTTCTAAATCACTACAAAATACCGTTGATTTTTCACATGTTTGTTTTTTTTTTTTGCTGAGGTGTCACGCCTTTTCCGTATACAAAGTATAACATATGGTCGAATATTTAATTATATGGAAGAAAAAACATACACCGTCCACAAAAAAAAATACAAAAATCAACAGTAGCTTCGGCTATAAAACTGCATACCCACAACCAATCTGAGCACTTTGACTAAAATGTTGAAATTTTGAAAAACTTCGGAAATTTAGAAAAATCTTTACAAAGTTTGAAACTTTGCGTTATTGGTTTTTGTTGTAATATGTTGCAAAAAAAAAAAAATAATGTTGGGTTTATAATTTTCGAACGAGGTATAAATGGGAAGAAATCGAAGAATATAAATGAATAGTAGTAAGGGCAAATTCGGTTAGCGAGTGTCCTAAATAATTCAGCAAATTCCTGAAGCAAAATAAAAGTTCATAATTTTCAAACTGGCCATATTATATTCTACCCATATATTTGTTTATTGTATTAGAATAATAAACAAATTCAATTAGGCAGCCTTGCACACGAAACACCAATTACTGGAAACAGTTTTGTCTATTGAGAAGTTTTTTAGAGTGCAAGGAGATAAAATTTCAAACTGATTTTTGAGAATTTTTTTTGGTTTCGGTCTTGTGCATTTTCTCCGCTCCATTTAACACATACTCCACAATTTTGCATAAGGAAGAAAGCACCCAACGTAACCAACAGAAAAAAATTATCAATAAGAAACGTACTTTTTAAACTACTTGAAACTTACATTTAATTGTACCAAAATTTAATGATCTATAAAACTGTGCACCAGAAATCACTCTAAAAATTCTGAGTAGAAAATTTGAAATTCTGATGAAAATTTGCCGAATTTTTACAAACTTTACACAAAGTTCGAAATTTTGGTATAAACTATAGTTTTATAAAAAAAAATAATTCAAATTAAGAAATAAGTAAACGAATAGTCAAACCTTGTCAATATGTGGTGTTCACTTTCTTTTGACGCTCATGGCCCAGCCATCGTATTCATTGCGCTTTGATGTGACGTGCTACATTTTCGCCATTAATAAGTTCATCCAGTTCGTCTTTTAATCGTATGCGCCATTCGACTTGTGCAATTCTGGTTGCACCAAATATTTTTCTGAGAGCTTTCTTTTCAAATGTTTATTTCTCACTCAACGTTCATATTTCAGCTGCAGGGAACGGCACC
Source organism: Anastrepha fraterculus (assembly GCA_037575425.1). NCBI lineage: Eukaryota > Metazoa > Arthropoda > Insecta > Diptera > Tephritidae > Anastrepha > Anastrepha fraterculus. Next base: position 141,090 of record JAYXIM010021717.1, on the reverse strand, counting down.
GGTCGAATTACGGTTATATATACCAGGTATATACCTATGAAATGCGACTTTTTTCAATTTCAAACGTTTATTAACAAAAAATGGTTACAAATTTAATCTTCAAATTAAAAGCCATCGCTAGCGACACATTTTTCCCATCTCTCAGGCAATTTGTGGATGCCGCGCCAAAAAAAAAAAAGGCCATCTTTGGTCGCAAGGTCGTGCGAGGCCCATCGATGCAAACAAATGATAATCGGAAGGCGCCAAGTCTGGTGAGTAAGCCGCATGCACCAGCGGTTCCCAATCGTACGTCTCCACCAATTCCTGGTTCGCTCTTGTTCGATGTGGCGATGCATTGTCATCAAGAAAATTACTTTGTGACGCCGATCGGCATATTCTGAGCGTTTTCGTTGTATAGCGCTGTTCAAATCGGCCAATTGTCGTTGGTGGCGTGCACCGTCAACTGTTTCACCTGGTTTTAATAGCTCGTACCAAATCATACCACGCTGATCCCAGAAAACACACAGCATTGCTTTGCGGCCGAAGCGATGGCTAGTGGCCGGGCGGACGATACAATAGTTTAAGCTTGGGATTGGAAAAATACAACCATTTTTCATCACCCGTAACGATTCGATGCAAAAAAGACTTCCTTCTGTAAGCATTTAATGAGCTTGAGAAGCGTTTTTCTTCAATTGATAACAAAAAATCAACGATATCCGCTAATCGTAGTTTGAAGGCACGAAATTCGACATGTTTAAGAGCGACAAAAATGCATTGTTGTATGCTTATATATGATTAGGCACTATTATTTATTATTTTATTTGCCATATTGTGCTTTTTTCTAACATCATGAAAACATAATTTATTCTTTTCTAATCGACATCAGTAATACTCGTATTTATAGCTATTTTTTGCTGTAAAAACTTTGCATATTCTTTATAACTTATTTGTCACTATTTTTTTATAGCACCCTGTGCTTTTGTTTTTTACTCTTTTCCCGATCGTTATTTGGTAAGCAATCAACATGCCTTCGCGCTTGCGACACTATCCGATTGATCTTTGTCATGTTCGCATTCTAATTTAAGTCCACAGATTTGTTTGCATGATTTTAAAATTGTGCAAAAATGAGAACACTCAAACGCCTATGGCATTGTGTGAGCAAGCCTATAGAACATGAAACATAGCCAGCCTGACAATTAAAAAGGGTGCAGCCACAGCAAAGAACTCAAAACAAAATAGACGCAGCGCGCCAAGCAGGCTTATCTATGTACGTACTCAGCTTCTGCCTAAGTCTCACTGCCACTACTGCACGTCTCTCACTTAAAGCTGCCTTCTAACTCAATCTGTGCCTTAGCCACCACAGTCAGCGCCTTAGAAGTTTTAATTTCTTTTGTTTGTGTCTTTTGTTTCAGTCACTGCATAAATTAGCAACGAAAAAGCCGCTAAAACAAAAGAAAGATTGCAGAAAACATTTTGCAACGCCATAGAAACAATCATCATGCAAACAGGCCTATTGCACCGCCCCTTATGGCCAGGTGTTGAAATCGTTGTTCAAGTTCAACGCAACGAGTAATCGTGCCGAGCGCGCCGCGCCGCGCCGCTTGTTTGCCGGTCTGGTTTTTCGGGGTGCGACTCATTGGCTGTTCCAAGGCGTTGTAAAATTTCAATAGGATATTTAAAATTTGCATCTTAGATACATTTAATAGCTACAGCGATTAAGAGTTCTCACAAACACTCCATCACATTCCGCACCACTCCAGTGCTCTGGCATCAAGGTGTCATTGGCACTACACGATATTTGCATTTAATTAGTTGAAAAATGGCACAGCTGCTTTCTAATTAGGCTGCAAGTATACAAGTGAATAATATGCAAATTTAACAAGAAATGCGATGCTGATATTTTTAAACCTTTTAAGTATGTCAGTTTAAGCTAACATCTGTAATATTCTACTTAGATTTTTATTTGTCTTTTATTTTTTATTTAGAAGTAATTTATATTTTTTAATCAGACCAGAGTTTCATTATTATCCAAGTAATTAATTCACCGTGACGGGAAATTTTTCTTGCTTGATTTTTTTTTTATATTTACTCAAAACCAGATTGAATACGAGTTGCTAGGAAGTTAAAGGAAATTAATTAAAGTTAATATACCTACACACATACACATATGCACTTTTATTAATAATATGCCCTATGATCAGAAAGTACCGGGAATGTTTAAATAAAACAACTTTCAGGCAAATTTATTTTATCTGCTTCAAAATATGACCTGTCTGAAGCAACACACATGTGCCAACGTTTAACCCAGTCCTCCATGCACCCCTGGTAGGCCGACGAAGGGATGGCCTTCAGCTCCTTCGTCGCATTCTCTTTGATCTTCTTCCACGAAGTGGTAACTTCAACTTGGGAAACAAAAAACGGTTGCACGGGGCCATATCAGGTGAATACGGTGCTTGCACGATGATATTTACTTGGTGTTTGGTCCAATAATCCAGCACAATTTGGACTCGGAGCGACGGCGCGTTTCCTCATGCAAAAATTGTTTGCCCACAATTCCGGCCGTTTGCGACGTACAGCATATCTCAAACGCTTGAAAACGGATAAATAATATTCTTTATTGACTGCCTGGCCCGATGGAAGGTACTCATGCTGCACTACGCCTCGGCAATCGAAAAAAACAGTCAACATCACCTTCCCGGTACTTTTAGATCATAGGGTACCTACTTGATATTTGTCTTTAGCTTAGAAGACACACATATATTAGGGAACCAACCAGAAAAAAATGGCATTACAAATCCCCGTTCCAATTTGTATTTTTATTTTTATAAGAAATATTGTCTCGCGGCTGTTGTTGCCGAATGATTAGTGCCTGATTACCTTTCGATAGAGTCAAGGTCCCACCATTTGTGGAGGAAAATCGATACGAGCACTAAAAATTCGAGGATGAGTGCCACCAAAGGCCCAGTAAACAATGTGCGTGCGAATTTTGTATACATTAGGGTGATCCATAAAAAAATTTGATTTTATTACCCCCTTCAATCGAATTTTATGTCCCAAACGGGGATGGTCAAGGCTTGTAACATAGTAATGGAATTTCATATTACACCATATATTATATAGGTATATGTGATTCCTGAACTCTGATTTGTAGCATCAACCACACCTCTTCGCCAACGGACACGGTTTTATGCAAGGAATTTTATTTCTTTACACGTTAATCCAATAGTCTTGATTTCAGTGTTGACAGACCACTCCTCTACCAGTTTACTTTTATAGATTTCTAGTGCAACGTCGATCTGGTAAGCTGGCGCTAACAACTCGGCGTTTTTTATTGCCCGGAGCCAGAAAATTCGCAAAATCCAACGAAGGCAGCGCTTTCGTTTTTCCGACGTTGACTTTGAGGCCGGTTGGTTTCAGCTCCTCCCACATGGGTCGAGTCAACAATTGGAGGTAACACAGCTTGTATGCGAGCAAACAGAAGCCATCAGCGTATGCCAGATATCTGAAGAATGTGTAGTTTATCTGCCATTGGGTGCCCCTCTGTTGGTTTTCGTTGCTATAGATAACATAATTGTTTAGTTTTCTAATGTAATATCTAAAATCGATACTACCATAGTCAAATATAAATTTTTGATAGCGAAATCTGATGTAAAGATTTTTTTCCCACATTTAAGAACCAACCTAATATACTTTATAATATATAACGTTCTTTGTTTTTGTAGATATTTTTGAAAGTGTCTTAAATATCGCTCCCGGAAATGCGGTTTTATATAAACTAGGAAAATAATTCCACATAGAATGACATTTCGCTACCTCTAAATCATTTTTGAAAAATCTGAAGGAAAATAAAATCGTCACTGGGTTTTGAAGTTTTATGATTCTTTTTCGAGGTACACCCTAATACCCCCACATGTGTCTCTATACATCTATTCATACAGTTGCGCTCCACCTTAGTATCAAAATAAAATAAATAAATATGTAAATGAATGTGTCTACATTAAATATTAGCAACCGCAAAGTTAATTTCCCAAGAATACATAACTGAAGATGAGTACTCTCGTACATATCCACACTGAACAGCATTTTTACATTCTGACACGCCAGAAGGTTAGCTTCAAACGTCAATTGTGTTGGCCTATCACGATTATTTGTGGCATGACTGTTCGTTGCTATCAAAAAGCCATGAAAAAAAAACAAAAACCAAAGCAAGCAAAGAAAAAAAGATATGTCGATATAAAATTTAACGGAATTTTCAAGGCTTAAAATGTTTCTGCTACTTCTCTACTGAAAGTATTTTTATTTTATATAAATTTTTATTTGGTTGCAAAACGAACGACTTCATAGTGATGAGCTCCACCCTCCAGTTAGTGTTACAAACTACCATACGTGATGACACTAGAAGCGAGACCTGCTAAAAAAAAATGTTTATTTAATACAAAAATTGGTGACATTCTAGGTATTTCAGATCAAATAAATTTTTCAAGTATGCGCTTTGACTTACAGATCCATTGATGTTCCTCTCGGACTTCTGACTGCTGGCCAAAAGTGGGCACTTAATACTATGGAGGATTTTAAGTATCTCTTCGTATTCATAGGATGAACTCCAAAGGCAAAGTTGAAAACTTCGTGGCACAAATTAAAAAAAAATGAATAATACGTAAAGTAATAAAATGGCGCATACACTTCTGTTACGTGTTTCACCGAGTTCCTCCACCTATTTGTGGTGTGCGTCTTGATGCTGTTCGACAAATGGAGAGATCTACTTATACAGTTTCAAGCCGATTCCGAACGGCGAAAGGTTTGTTAAGAGGAACTTTTTCATGGCAGAAATATTCTCGGAAGTTCACCATTGTCTGCTGAGGGGCGAGCGCTATTAGAAACAGCTTTTTCTATAACTTTGCTATTTGAACTTAACTTAACAAAAGTTTAGCTGCATATCACTTATACTCCTATGAATATTTTAGTTAATAATCAGTTGTCCTCGAATTATGATTCTCTCTTCTTCCTATTTCAATTCTGGACGCCATCCCTAGCTCCGTTTAGGCTCCCGAGATATAAATGCTGGGAAGCACTCTTTAGCCCATTGAGCTAGAGTTAGGTCTTACCTTAGGCTTCAAAATAGCATAATTATTCACAATTATTAGTTAGATCAGCCTTTGGATTAAGATATTTTGATGAGGTTTTGAAAGCTTAGCTTTGGCAAGTCGAAAATGTCAGAATAGAAGTGAAGTAGAAAAAAGTGGAAACATTTACAATTGCAGTGGATTGTACAATGTTATTCGTGTTCTCCTAAGGATAAACTTTAAACGTCCACTTGAGTCTCATCGCCAGCACAAGAAGACAACCATAATAGTGAACCAAATCGAAATCACCATCTACTTAAAATACTTCTAGAGTTACGGACGAAATGGTGAATGAGACCGTCACCTATCAGCGTACTGTGGCAAAAAGTTAGGGGAATTTGGTTGTAAAATGAAAAATCTTTATTTATTCTTGTAAATCAATTTCATTCCCTTCAAAATAATCCCCTCTCAATGAAGTACACTTATGTCAACGATTTTTCCAATCCCCGAACATGCCAAATGGTCCATTTCCGGTATAGCCATCAGCACCTTCTTCGATTCAGCTTTTATCTCCTCAATCGACTCGAAACGCGTTCCCCGGAGTGGTCTCTTGAGTTTTGGGAATAGCCAGAAGCCACACGGAGCCAAATCAGGCGAATACGGTGGTTGCGGGACGATATGCGTGGAATTTTTGGCGAAATGGTCACGAAAAACGAGTGCAGTGTGAGACGGTGCATTGTCGTGATGCAAAAACCAAGAGTTGTTGGCCCATAATTCTGGTCTTTTTAGACGAATTGCTTCACGTAAACGACACATAACGCACACCACGAAAATCGAAAAAAACTCATCATGACCTTTATTTTTGAACGACTTTGACGTGCTCTTTTCGGTCTGGCCTCGCCTTTACCACGATATTCGCTTGATTGGTCGGTTGTTTCAGGGTCGTAAGCATAAATCCAAGTCTCATCTCCCATAATGATGCATTTGAGCTTGCCCTGATAGTCTGAAAGCATTGTTTCACACACATCAACGCGACGACTTTTTTCCAAGAAATTGAGAGTTTTCGGTACCAAACGAGATTTGACTTTTCGTAGGCCCAAATGGTTTTCACAGTTCCTTCTGATATTTCAGTAAGGTCTTTAACAGTCAACCGACGATTTTTGAGCACTAACTCCTTCACTTTATTGACGTGTTGGTCATCTGTTGACGTCGATGGTCGTCCGGAGCGCTCCAAGTCATCAACACGTTCTCGACCCCCTTTGAAGTCTTTGTACCACTTATAAACATTTTTATGCAACATGATCGAATCACCAAATGCCTTCTGCAACATGCTAAACGTTTCCGCAGCCGAAATTTCTTTCCGCAAACAAAATTTGATGGCACTTCTCTGCTCAATCAAATCAGACATTGTAAAAATCGAAAAATGCACTCTTGGTCGTTTGGTAAACACAAGCGTAAATATATTACTGATAATGACATTCACATGAAAGTTGGCCCAGATGTTATTAATAGTGCTGCGAACTCATGAAAAAAAAATAACTAGAGCGAAATTTTAATCCCGCGAAGTTTGACAAATAAACAAATAAATTCACCTTACTTTTTGCCCACAGTCTTTTACATTTTTATTAAGTTTTGATATAATGCATAACAATATCAGCTGCATGTGCCAAGAAAATCTTCTCCATGTTATAATTGCACCTACCGATTGGTGGGTTATTCTCTCGCGAATCATGGCGGTATCAAAGAAGGAACCATCGTGCCTGCATTTAGTTTTTTCTTTGAGTTTTCCCACATTCTTTTTCTGTAGGCCTTTTATTTGCCAATCTTATCTTTTAATGCCAGTATTTAGGCGGCAGTTTCTATTTACATGATCATTATTAGGATGGAATACCAGATGTATAAACTTTTAATTTTGAGCTTTATTAAAATTTAATTTAAAAAAATTTCATATACCATTTTCTGCTCCTTCGTTTTGGTGACTAATCGCTCTATTTTAATTGTCAAAATTTTAATTTAGCTTTTCTCAACATTACTTAGAAACCGAACACTTATCGAAAGATTAAACACTTTCACTAACTAAAAATATTTTGTTACGGGCCTTAAGCAATATGATCTTTTTTCGGTTCCATATTTCCCCGCCTTTTTTTTGTCCACCGAATATAGTTCATTAAATAGCAATTAACATCAGCTGCACAAAAACTTGACTTACATCATCTGACCTTTTTGGACTCATTTGTCGTTGTTATTGTCTTTTAAGCAATTTTAAGTGAATCATGAAAGTATTTCATTTCTTTCTTTTTGAAGTTGTGGCTATAATTAATTATGTTTTTTTCAGTAATTTTTGCATTTTGAGTTCAAAATGCCATGATTATGAGGTATAACTTTTAATCAGTATTGTTACCTTGTGGGAATGAACGTTTTGTATTACTATACCTATATGTATACCATATATATTTATAACTATAGTTGATAGATGGAAATGACTTGATTAGTTACAAGGAAATTGAAGTGATTTGAGTATTCTTAGGATCGAAAGTTAATCTACAGATTTTAGTTGTATTTACAACAATTTGTGGTGACGAAAAGAGACAAAAAAAAATTGATTGATAAAAAAAGAGTTTTCAAATAACGCTTGCGGTCTGGAAGGCAATGGCAAACTTTTCGGTTGTACTTCTTCTAGGCAAGAGCTTCTCATTAAACCATTCATCGCTTGTAGGAGACATAGACGTGTACGTTTTAACATATAAATATATATTTATGGTGCATTTCCCATTTACGTGTTTGGCTGAATGTGTACCCGAATTCGTGTTGTGTTTTTTCCTATGATTTTAATCGTATTAGAAAAAAAATTAAAGCATTCAACGAAGTTTGAAATAATGGCATTTTTTGGGCACTGAAAGCGGACTCTAGTGTATTTACATAAGCTCCTGTTTACATCCATCAACCTAAAACTGCGTGCATTAGCTAATACTGATTCAAAATTAAATTTATTTTTAATTTTTTCTCATTGCAAATGCGGTCTAGGTGCCTATACCTTTATTTTTAGAAATTTTGACAACTGATTGAGTACAAATTTTACTCATCGCTCATTTTCATTAAAAGTGTCATAATTAAAAGATCAAAATGCTCGAGAAAAACAGCTTCAAAGTTTACATCATAAAAAGTCATTTGGTCATTTATGCGTATTTACCTAAACAATTTTTACAATTTAAATTATGACGGCGAAGTAAATGGGCGATATATTGAAGAATTCACATTTACTTTTAAAAAATCATTGCGGACAACTTTAAAAAATCTTACATCAGAATAAAAAAATTAAAAAAAGAGGTTGTCTGTAAAGTCGGTTTACTGACGATAGTTTAACGTGACAACGTCATAAGAAAATATTGATGGAATGGTTGCAATTTTCAAAACAAAATTTTTATTTTATTTGTTTGATAGATATTTTGTATGAATATAGAGGAGGAGGTAAATGGAATTGCAATGGAATAGGTCAAGTTACATTTACACAAACGTGAAAAATGACGAAACACTTATCAAATTCATGAAAGATATCTTCAATTTCGATTGTGCATCAGACGTTAATAAGTCAATAACACTAAGAGGCACCATCATCGATTTGCCTTTTTCAAGACACTTTAAACTCGAAACACTCCCTTTCATTTCCTACTTTTTCTATCATCGTCCTATTCTCAACAGAGAAATGGTTCATTACCATGCACACAGGAAGAAGGCATATGCAAATACAAGTATGTGAATTTATATGCAAATGCGCATATACATACATATACATATATATATATGCTCACTCAAGTAGGACCGAGCCAGATGTCGAACGTTGCCGAACGCGGGGGCCGATTAAGCTCTTTGTCGTTCGTTCAGCGCTCTCGCTTGCAGTTCAAGCACATTAGCTTACATTTGCTTGCATACGGAATAGATTCGTATATTTGATATGGCCATATGATTTGTATGCATCTTTACATATAGATTTGTTCCTTTTGAAAATTGCGCGAAATTGTATATGTATATGCATGTTTGTATACATATATTAGTATACAACATATCTTATAAGATATATGGTAAATATTACCATACATTTTTTCCTTCATATGTAATAAAAAAATTAATAATAATAACATTAAAACAACAGGTATTATTAACAAACTTGTTTTTATTTTAAAGTAAATCAAATTAATAATAATCAATAAGAAGGCATATGCAAGTACAAATACGTGAATTTATATATGTACATATGCGCATATACATATATATATACGCTCACTTAAGTAGGAGAGAGCAAGATGTCGAACGTTGCCATTCGTTTGCTTTGTTCGTTCCGCGCTTTCGCTTGCAGTTCATTCAAGGTAACGGCAATGAGCAAGGTAACGACAAATGAGCAAGGTAACACTAATGAGCAAGGTAACGACACATTTTTTCGTGCGTGCAGCCGGCTAAATCGAATTATAAGACGTTATGACGTCAAAAATAAATAAATAATTGGCGCGTCCACTTCTGTTATGTGTTTGGCCGAGCTCCTCCTCCTATTTGTGGTGTGCGTCTTGTTATTGTTGCACAAAATGGAGGACCTACAGTTTAAAGCTGACTCCGAACGCCAAATGGTTTTTTATAAGGAGTTTTTTATGGCAGGAATAACCTCGGAATTTTGCCATTACCTGCCGAGGGGCGACGGCTATTAGAAAAAACGTTTTCTATAATTTTGCTGTTTTATGCATGGAGATTCGAACCTATGCACTTCCGAATGGTAGTCACGCACCATCCTAGTCCAACCTTACATCATATCAAAGTATATTTTATTGGTTTCGTATTTAGTATCCAATGCAAATTTCTAGTTTTTGTGAATCCAGATTAATATCCGGCCAAGCACTGCCGCTCCAGCAGCTTCCCCAAATATTTGTATGGAGTGTTAATGCTGTTATGCTGTTACAACAACAACGTCATCAAGGGTCTTATTGAGCTCAAAAATATCTTACGGAAAATAATAGCGGAGTTCTAGTTTTCACATTGATTTTCTGATTTCAATTGATACACCTGGGAGAACTTACTTTAAAAGCAAGAAGTTCGTGTCTTAAGTCTTTTGTTTGCATTGATTTGGATGCAGTGCATTAAGCCTCGCGGAATTAGTTGTCGAGCGCCTTTGTTCTCAAAGAACAATTAGTTAAAACAAAATGAGGTCCCCAATTGATGAGCGTGCAAACAAATGACTTCTGTTGAGGAAGAGATAATCTCGTGCCCCCTGTCCCATTATCCAGCTCAATTTACAATTTTAGGTACGCAATTTTTTAATGAATTGGAAGGCCTCAGTACTGTGGAAATCAAGGACCTTCTAAAATTTCTGAAATGTACACACCGGTTTTAGGAGAGATAAGGGCATGTTCCCCATCGCTGCATTACATTGGGATGTGAGCCTAAATGTGTCTCACACTGGACAACCACTTCAACTTAGCCTAACCTAAATAAAGTGTTTAAATGATATATTTCAAATTTATTTATCAGAAGACGTAATACATATTATTTAAAAAATTAAATCAATAAATATACTTTTTAATATTTTGCAAGTTTGAGAACAAGCTGAAATTTGATTTAATATAATATAAGACTTAGACATGATTAAATGCAACTATTTTCCTACAATTTTAGACACACAAGTAAACAAATCTAAATCGGCAAATAAATCAACGAAATTGGAAATGTCACTAAATATCATTCGAGATTTGAACAAACCTAAAATCAGCACAAATGTTGCGCAAAAAAAACTGTGCATAGAATACAAAAAAACACAAACTCAAGCAACAAAGAAAAAAACGTCTGGTACATGCATATTTATAAAGCACTTTATGGCCATTGACATAGTAACCCAAACACAAATTGAACTGTGCAATTGGACTCCATATATAGTAAATAGTAATAATAATAATAAAAAAAAACGAAAAACATTGTAACATTATATTGTATCAGCGCATATATACACATTTATTGCCATCTATAGTCAACGACAAGCGAGCTGCTTTATAATTAAACGGTTGTTCAGAGATTGTTGCTTGCTGCCAAAAAGCATTTACTTTCATTTTTTTCAGTACGTATACGCTCTGGTATCTAAGTATGTAAATTTATTTGTATATATATATATACCATATAATCATATGCTAAGCAAAGCCTTCAGATCGTCATAAAAGACTTACAATCACAAGCATAAAATTTATGGCATACTACACGCGCTTAACACACTTTTCGAGCACGTTTGAGGCATCTAAAGTGCAACAAACCGAATGCAAATATTCGCATTAGCCAGATCAACCAAAGAGATTTCGGCGATAAGCCACGACCACAGCAAATATGATTTTGCTTAAATATTACGCACTGATTGCAGTAAGGCGATTAAATGTGACGGAAAATTTTGGAAATTTTCAAAAGCAGAATAATAATAGGATCAGTAACATTGCAGATTTTCATAGGCCCAAAATCCGATAAGTACGAATATGCAACAGTCGCCCGTTGCAGTCGAGTGGAAAACTTCGCGGTGTATATATAATTGTACAAAATTTGCATTATTTATTTGCATGGCGGCTTGAAAATGCGTAATTCGGGTTGTATTAGCCTTAGGTCGTGTAGTTATGTAGTGGCAGTAGTTTTGATATATCGTCCTTTCCCATTTTGGTATCAAATATCAATTTACTCACTATACAAGCGCCAACTAAAATTTTTCTCGTATTTTATCTATGCGAATAAAGAAATATAGGGTGTTTTTTTTAGAGGTTAGGTTTTCAAGATGAAATAAAACGTATATAATTTAATGTTATGGCCAAGAATTTAGCATTATTATAAAGATAAGGGTTTGCCATTATGTTTTAAAAATGATACCATTCAACCAAAAGTGAGCTTCATCGCTGAACAAAATTTTCTTCGATGCGTCGCGCGAACCGAACCATTATTTTCGTAATAAATTTGCACGATTTGCAAGCGTTGTTCAGGTGTAAGTCTATTCATTATGAAATGGCAAACCAAACTGAGCATAAATCAAGTGACAGCTGTCAAAAAGACCATCTATGAAAAAAGTAGTGCCAACTTGAAAACCTAACCTCTAAAAAAGACACCTTATAATAGTTGGAATGGCTGCAGCAACTTATTTTTATTTACCTGGACTTCAAATTGCTTAGTTTCTTTGCTGGTTGATGGGCGACTTAGCTCTCAATTTATAAGTGTGCGAAAAAGCACTTTGTACCTTAAGAAAATTGGGGTTTCATAGTCTCTACGAGTAAATGCAGAAGTGGAAAAGAACCAAGCGGAACTTGCTTAATCGTTTAATTAGTACAAATTATCTACTATCAATAGATTTTTGACAGCCACTTGGTATCTACAAAATTGGAAATACAAAACAAATTAAGCGAAATTTGGAAATATTAATTTTCTGAAGGTAGCATTTTAATGAAATTCAAGCGATGTTTTAAACTAATTTTTAATTAAATTACTGAAAATTAAAATATATGTACATATTTTCGACAGTATTTAGTGTTGAAATTCAAGTCGTTATCAGGATGCACTCTAACAATTTTCAAAATTTGAGTTAAGTATACAATTCGGATTTACAATTTAGAAAATTAGCGAAGATAGTGAATTAAAATGAGGTTAATAAGTGCTTACATTAGAGTATTAAATTTAGTACTAAGATTTTTGTACTAAAAATTGTTTATTAAAAATTTGAACTAAAAAGTTGGTACTGTCTAGTATTGTCATTTTAGTTATGCGAATTTTATACTAAAAGTTTTGTACTAAAAATTTAATAAGACCAACCTGAACGAAAAATTTGGTACTTTTTTGCACTGCTTTAGTATTGCCATTTTACTATAATTTATGCGAAGTTTATACTAACCTTTTTGTACTAAAAATTTATAAGAAAAATTTTAACTAAAAATTTTGACCTTTTTAGCACTATTGTCAATTTAGTATAGTTTATGCGATACCTAAAACTTATAGTACCAAATAGTGTTGTAAATTTCGTACTAAAATTTGTGTACTAAAAATTGAATAAGAAAATATATGTACTGAAATTTTTTGTGTTTTAGTGCTGGTTTAGTAGTACACCTGTTTTTAAATTTACAAGCAAAATTTGTGTATGTTAACTAAGGCAAACTGCAAAAATTTGTACTAAAATAGAGTTATAAATGTACTAAAATGTGTGTACTAAAAGTTTAATAAGAAAATATTAGAGCTGAAACAGAACTGAACAGTACTTTTTAGTACTGGTTTAGTACCACACCTGTTTTTAAATTTAGCACAAATAATTTGTATAAGAAAGTATTTCACTAAAATTTTACCAATAAAAAAGTATACTGATTATCAATAAATCAGGTCCCTTCCCATCAGTAATGGCTGAAATTTTGGAAAGTGCTCTGGCTACACCCAGTAGATGAGCTACCAGTTGCGGTCTCAGAGTCAACTCTGACAAAACGGAGTTGATGCTATTCACCTGAAAATACAAGCCTCCACCTTTTAAGCTTCCAAGACTTAACAACTAGTGTCTTACTCTTTCATCGGAAGTCAAGTATCTTAGTGTAATACTTGACCCCAAGCTACACTGGAAGCTGCATATAGAAAATCGAGTTAAGAAGGCCAATATAGCCTTCTACGCCTGTAAATCTATGTTCGGCAAAAAATGGGGTCTCAAGCCACGAGTCGTACTTTGGATGTACAACTTAGCGGTTCTGCCAATTTTGACATACGATTGCTTAGTTTGGTAGGTAGCTCTTCAGAAAGGCTACCACACCACTAAACTAGAGAGAGTACAGAGGACTGCATGTGTGGGCGTCACTGGTGCTTGTAGAACATGTCCCACTGCTGAGCTCAACGTTATTCTGCACTTACTTCCTGTGGATCTGCAGGTCAAATCAATTGCTGCTCAGGGCGCTATCAGGTTGAAAGAGTTTGGCCTCTGGAGACAATTTCCTGAAGCAGATCTCCCCTTCCATCTCTGTTCTTCGCACTGATCTCTCCATCCGCAAACTGTGCTTTGAGGGTTGTGCTAGGACTATCTTTCCGAGCAGGCAAGATTGGAAAGAGGGGAGGTCGGTACGGATATAGATACCTCTGTTTTCACTGACGGATCCAAAATGGTGTCTGGAGTGGGAGTGGGGGTTTACTCTAAATAAGCCAGCATTTCGGTATCCTTTAAACTGCCGGAAACAAGCAGCGTTTTTAAAGCAGAGGCCTTCGCGATCCTGCAGTCACGCAAAATGCTTCGATGTCGCTGTGTGGGAGGGATACATTAATATTTTTTCCCAAAGTCAAGCTGCGGTCAAGGCCCTGCCGACGCCGTATTGCAGCTCTCTTCTGGTGAACTACTGTAAGGAGGAAATCAAACGTCTCGATCGTGCAGGAAACATTTCCCTTATCTGGGTTCCTGGGCACAGGAATATAGAGGGAAATGAAATTGCCGATGAGCTTGCCAGGAAGGGGTCGGCAGAACTGGTTCCAGCTGTCCCCTTCTCAGACATCAGTGTCCCCTTGGCCATCGTTAAAGGGAAACTACACAATATCTTTCTAAAAAAAAGCGCAAGACAGATGGAGGTCTGTCTCATCGTGTGCTATTCCGAAAACACTATGGCCTCAATACGATAGAAACAGAACGCCATTCAATTTCCAAAGTTTTTGCTGTGCTCACTGGTCACTGGGTGATCGGTACTCATGCGAAGAAGCTTGGAATTCCGTACAACCCCTATTGCAGAAGCTGTGAAAGAGACCAGCTCTGGCGGCTAGGCGCTTGAGATTCCTTAATTCCTGGATTCCCCCTTTGGGGATGACTTGAAGAAGTTCTCCAACCTAGATCGCTTTTCTCTCCTCCACTACATCAACAGCTCTGGATAGCTGAAGACGATTTTTTCTCTTAATCTTTTCACAGGTGGTGGTCCACATTATGGTATCAAAATTAAGCACGTTAGTGCTACTTGAAGTGTACCTGGGGTACTCTTGCCATCTTACCTACCCACCTACCAATAAATTAAATTATTTTTGAAGCCGTAGGATTTTTTTTTCGTAACAGAGGTCTTGAATAGTAAATTTTAAATTATAAATTCCGTATTTAAAAGCTATGCTATTCTAATTATGAACATTTTTTTTTATTAGAATGTTAGATCTAATAAATTTCAACTTAAAATGGTAAAAGTTTATTCAAAGCTTGGTATTGCTCATTCCCATATTTGAAGCTGTTTTCAAACAATTATTATTTTAGCATCTCGAAACAATAGTGTACCAAAAAGTATGTACCAAAGATATTTACCAAGAAGTTGTAGTAAGCGCTTGAAGTTTTACACTAAATTTCTACTAATGGTTGTTTTATATTCACAGTTCTCTACAGCACAATAAATTTCATATTAAAACACTTTTTATCAAAAAATGCAAGCAACTATTGCTAAACCTTTAGCGTTAAAAGTCTTGTAGAGAAAATTCTCGCGCTAATTTTTTAAAACACAATATTTTTTGCGGGGAGAATCCTTAATATGCAGGAAGAACCAATAATGCGGGAAGAATCTTGAAGGCGGCTATAAATTCGTTGCAGGGAGAATCCTTAATTCTTAATGTTGCGATAGGACCAAGTTGATTGAAGCGATGAATTATCCGGCTCGAAGAACCAAAATGATGAACACAAAACGATGGTGTTGCGGCAAAATTCCAAAATTTAAGAACTCGTTATTTTTCAATGGAAATTACAATTTTTTCTCACAATTTTATTACAAACTATTCCCTATATATACACAATTATTTCAAACAAAACCTGCTTATGTTCACAGAAAATTATATCGAATAACATGAGTTGAAAAACATTAAAGTATTTTAAACTAATACTAAATTGGACTCAACAATGTTAGTATACAAATTTCTATATTACTGAATTCTGTTTCTAGAATTCTGAATACATATTTATGCCCCGAGCAAATTTTTTTAATTGCAAGCATCTATTAAAATTATTGTGCTAATTTTTCTTATTTAAATTTCGTTGAAAAAATGTTGACGAATTTAAAACCCAGGTTTCTTACCACAACTGGCATTCAATGAATACAAATTGAAAATGTTGGCACAGAAAAAATATGTTTTAATACTGTGCTAATTTTTTTTAAATAAAATTTAATAATTTAAATAATTCCACTCAAGCCGACTATATATACATATACTCGTACAAGTGTTTTAAAAAAATTTACTATAATCTGTACCACTAAAGAGTTCATCAAAAATGGAGACAAGAAATTTCAGGACAAAGTCAAACATTAATTTCATATTTCTAATTTTGTATTATTAACATGTGTGTGCTAAACGTTTTGTTGCTACTTAATCATTAGTACTTATAATTTGGTACTAACAATTTTTAATCAGCATTTCACTAAGAAATTTCTGCAAGTAATTTTCTACCAAAAGAAATATATAAAGCCAGAAATTATGTACTAAAAAATCCTTACTTAAAATGACTTGAAGAGAAATGATATACTTTTTCTGCTCCTCTTTCTAACTCTATTTTCAAAACTTAGATAATCAAAATGCTACATACGAAATTAGCCAAATTAAACAGGTAATGCCACAACTTTCCGTATACATACAAATATAAGTATTTTCAACTCTTTCAACTGAACCGCCTGCTGCGTTTGTGGCAAATTCAGCAGGCCACTTCAAACCAAATATGTAACACGAATACAACTAATTCTCCATCAAGGGGGCACTACGCATGTTATTGTTTAGTTATATTTGTGTTATTTATCTATTTTAGTTTTTTTGCACGTGAAACGAGGATTAGCACATTTTAGCATTTCAAAGTGATAGCAAAAAAAGAAAACAAGAAAAAA
Source organism: Anastrepha fraterculus (assembly GCA_037575425.1). Classification (NCBI taxonomy): domain Eukaryota; kingdom Metazoa; phylum Arthropoda; class Insecta; order Diptera; family Tephritidae; genus Anastrepha; species Anastrepha fraterculus. The sequence continues at coordinate 124,202 of JAYXIM010021717.1, read as the reverse complement.
AATGAATGAAAGAGAGACATGAAAAAATTGAGAAAGCTTTCAGCGGCAGAGTGTCACACGAGCAGGGCCGGGCAAGCATCCCGCCTCTATTCCAGCATCAATACGATACGAAACAGGTCCAACGTAAGACTTAAGCACGAACCTGTTTGAAATTTCACTTTCTGGCGCAGAATTTCGCTGTGAGAACTAGTTTTCTGCATATTTTTTCTGCACACTTTTTTCCAATGAACTTCTTTCTTTTTTTAAATATGTCAAATCATGCGTTACTTTCAATTAAGCAATGCAACGAAAAGGGGGCAAAAGTAAGAAATAAACAAAATAGAGATATGTATATATGTAGATGTGCACATTTTTTGTGTGCTAATTTTGCTGAGATTTTTGATTTTTAATTTTGCTACAAAAACTCAGTACGTGACGCAACTGCATTGCAAAAGTTGTTGCTACGATTTCAATTAGCAACAACACACACTTAGCCGCTGGCAGGAACGCATGTGAGCGCGGCAGAAATATTTTGCAATCTCCGACACCCAAACAACCAAGCGGCTGGACGCACAACAGCCACTTTTAGGCCGCTAACGAGCTGCGTACTTTTCGCCATAAACTTTATCAATTTTCGGCCGCAAATTAAAATGCGAGCAATTACAAGCGCACAGGCGACCCAACAGCAGCAACGTTCGCAACAGTCGGAGAGTAGCTTAGGCGACTTAATATCCATTTGCGCGCCATGTAATCGTATTGGCTGCAGGCAAAACGCACAGGAAATTTGTGAAGCTTACTTTCAAGCTGCAGCCTGGCAATAGGCACATAAATGGCTCCCATCAATTTTACGTGTAAATTCGACGCGTTGGCAAATTAAAATAAAAAAAAACAACAGCTATACAAGAATTTGAACACTATTAAGGAGCAGCATTTAGTGTTAGTGAGTGGTTGGGAGCCGCAGGCAAATGCATTATAGTGGAAATATTGCTGGCATGTATGTATGTAGCAGAAAACTACCGATTTGGACATATTTCGAAGCAGTGTAACGCATTTCGATAGCGTTGGCAGTGATGCGTGCAACACGGATAAGCGTATGAGAAAAATATTTCATGTAAATGGGGTGCTTTTACATAGTTTCAAATTTTTTAAATTGTAACTCGTCGCCTTTCCACGAATTGCTCTATTATATTGATTTAGTATTTAAAGTGCTGCATTAGAAATATTTTGCACTGAAAATTGCGTACTAAAAACTGTTGAAGAAAATATCTCTCTGCACTACTAATGTTATGATAAAAGTACGCAAGAAATCATTTTAAACCAAACACTGCGAGCTATCAACTTTCAATTCGAATATCTCGATAAAAATTCCGTTGTAAATAAAATTTCAAACAAAATAGTTTTTACTAAAAGTTCAAATTGTGCACTAAAATTTGTTTGAAATTTATTTGTTTTAAAAGATCTAATACATCAGTTCTAGGGTTCTAAGCAAGTAACAGAAATATTTTTTAATAAGAAAAATGTATCGAACACTTATTATAAAATATGAGCTTTAAATTATTATTTTATTACACTAAACGTGTTTTTCTAAAATGCATACATTTTTTCCGTGTTCACTCCACTCGGGAGCATAGGGCCTCGACAAGACTCAGTCTTGCGTTGGTTTCGTTAATCTATTTGGTTTCTGACGGGGTGGCTGATTAGCCTGCCGGTACCAGTCCGATGTAGTGAGAATGCTTACCTGTCGTTGCTTAGGAACAACGCCCTCTTTCTTTGTTCTGAAATTTAGACACAAATGTTCTAAAAACTGCTAAGTATACTAAAAACTAAAAATCAGACGAACTTGAAATGTTACCTTATTACATTAAACGTTTTGTTTCATCTAAAGTTCACACATAAGTGTACTAAAAACTTTTAAATATACTAAAAACTAAAAAAAGAGCAACTTCAAAGGTTATCATTACACCAAACAATGTTTACTTTAAACGTTCTGTTTTTTAAATTTCATCATAAGTGTACTAAAAACTGTTAAGTGTACTCAAACCTAAAAAAATACCATCTTATTATGCTAAAAGTTTTTTCTAATATTTATACATAAGTGTAGTAAAAACTGTTAAGTGTACTAAAAAGAGATAAGTGTACTAAAAACTAAAACAAAATACAAACTTGAAATGTTATCGTACTACACTAAAATGATTTTTTTTCTAAAGTTCATACTTAATTGTACTAAAAACGTGTTATTATAATAATTTGTATTGAAATTTTATACAGAAATATTGTTGTAGTTGCTTAGAAAGCAGGAATTCAAGTTTCCAATTAATTATTTTGTACTAAAAATAACAAATTGTTAACTATTATATTCGCTTAATGATGCAAACAGGTGTTTTAAAAAGTTGTGTACTTCAAAATGGCAATAAAAGTGCTAAAGTTGTTTAACTGAAATATGGTATTTGGCTTCAAAAATTATATTTTAGTACTCACATAAAATTAATAATCCGTGTTTCTTCTGTGCTGAGATTTGTACTAAAAGTACTACTTAAAAATTTAGTACTAAAATGTGTGCACTAAAAAAAATTTACTGGAACAATTTTGTACTAAAATTATACATATGTATACTTATAACAATCCATGTTCTCTCACGCTTCTGTGCTGAGATTTGTACTAAAAACACAACTTAAAAATTTAGTACACACATTTTAGTGTACTAAAAAAAATTACCGGACCAATTTTGTACTAAACTTTTACATATACTAAGAGTTTAGAAATAATACCCCAACAACGGTATTTTATTAATATATTGTATCCCAAATGCGGTACTCAAATTTTACGAAACCTTTCCCAGCAATAATTCAATACGATAATTTTATGCCCAGTAGGTACTAAATCATCATATATAACTAGAGAACCCTGAACTAAAAAATACCGAGGTCGATTAGTAATAAAGACTAAAAATACATACAAATAATTTTGTTTTAGTTTAACTTTATGCAACACCCTTTATTAAACATACACATTTCTAATCAAGAAATTTGTGGCACGAATATTTGCGCTCACGCTCAGACACACCTTCGTGCGATCAAAAAAATGTGAGAGTAAAAAATCTAAATAAAAAAACATTTCAACAGCCATATTTCGCATGCGCAGACGCATGAGATACTCAAAATGCAGAGTGCAATAAAGAGCAGTAAAATCAGCAGTAATTTCATATGTATTTGAAATAGCCTGCATTTATAGGCATGCCGCCGCTGTTGTGGCCGCAATACTTTAGCGGTGCCCAACAAAGAATCTGCATAGGCTTGCGTAATTGGAAATGGCTTTTCATTTAATTTTATTGGCTGATTATTTACATTAGTGTGCAAAATATAAACCACGTTTGCTGCTGGGTCATGGATGTCAGCTTTTTTGGAATATTTTACGTATCTTTGTTATATCTTCTTCTGTCTATTTTCCTGTATTGTAATTTTCCGCGTTTTAACTGCTTTTTACTCTTCCGAAATGTTTAGTTCTACGATTAAAGCTTAGCAAGCAATTTGTATTTGAAAGAGTAAAATGCTTATACCTAAGTCCTACCTTACTGCAATCCTAGTGATGTGGTCATAAAAAGTTGTAAGGATGTAAAATATATCCTATAACACATAATACAAATATTTTTAATTTTGTGTGAAATTTTTCGTAATTTTTCGGTTAATGCCAAAATTTGTTGAAGATCTCCTTCGGCATTTGTCGAACATATAGCAACGCAAAATTTATTTTAAATCACAAAAAGGGCAATCTGCTGCTTATCCCTGATTAGGAGATACATTAACGTTTGCAGACTCTTAATCAAATTCGTTTAAAATATCAATGCGTATGTTGAAAACAAAAAAAGCCTCTAGCTTCCTTGTTTTTATAAACACTTTGCTATCCATTTATGTAATTGCTTAGTTTTAACACACTTTTCTTTTAATTAATTAAATTTTAGCAATCAAAAGTTTTATTTCTATTTGATTTTGTTTACAATTTCGTTTTATTTTTTTTTTTTAATCTGCAGAAAACTCATTGGATTAACTTTGCGCAGCTAACAAAGCCAGTCGAAATCAATAAGAAATCGTTTAGCACTAAAATTGTTTAATACGATTTACGTTTATAGTTTGACCTTTGCAATATGCCGCAGTTGTGGATATATGCAAATAGGAAATGCAAGTTCGCTAAGCGAAATGTGCAAAAGTAAAATTTTTACATTTTAAATTTTTTGAGCTGAAAGCCGCAAAAATGAAACGATTGCTAGGCACAAGAAAGGTAACGTGACATGAAGCTCTGATAAAATAGAACTCGTGAGCTTAAAAACAATTGTAACATATTTGGCAGCACTTTTTCATTTTACTTCAATGATGAAAATAAAGTTTTATATCAGTTTTAATCTCCTTACGGCTAAACTGTATTTTTTAGGTACACGGAATTATTTATGATTCGAAAGGTATGCATGTAGTTGGATGTTAAAGAGAAGAAAGTTTATTAAATTTCAAATTATATTAATCTAAAGCGAAAATATCGACTCAAAAACTACACTAAAAGTGGTGCCAAAACGCGTATATCATCACCATTGTTTGCCGTGACAGCTCTATGTAAGCTTTGGCCTGCTAACCAAAATGTTCCATTTGGCGCAATCTCTAGTTGATTCCCTCCGGTTGGTTGCTTTGAACATCCTTATGTCACTCTCCAGTTCGTCAATCCATTTTGATTTTGGTCTACCTTTTTCTTTCGTCGTAAATGTTTTAGCGTCAATTACTCGCCTGCAGTGAATCTTGTTCGACAACTTTGTTGCTGCTTTCACATGCAAATTCTTCTGCAAGTGAGCAGAGCCCAGAGATAGCGAGCCGAGAAGTGGCAAATCGATGGCGTCTAAAAATACTATTAACGTGTATTTTTCGTAAGCGGAAAGGTGAAGGTGAATATGAAGATAACTAAAAGATTAAAGATACAGATAGGAATAAAAGTGAGGATAAGGAGATACAATTAAAGTTAGAACTGAAATTTAATAGCAACAACTAATTATAGCTAATACCAATGGTTCAATTCTCGACACGTATGCAAGGTGGCGGAAAATTAATTATCTAACTTTGTTTTTAAATAACTTTTTTACTAAATAAAAAGGGCTAACTGTTATAGCTCCTAACACAAATGGCTTATAGGATTTATGTTCTTAGGTGCGCAACTAAGTTCTCGCTGTTTTTTTTTTTATGAAAAATACAACTTTATTCTGAAAAAATAGTTACAAGTGAATCATTAAAAGTATTGCCTATCGCTGGCTACTACTTTTCCCCATCTTTCTGGTAGATCTCGAATACCGTCGCGGTAAAACTGTTCATCTTTTGAGGCTATCCACGGATGAAGCCATTTTTTTACGTCTTCATATGAATGGAATTGTTGGTCAGCTAGACCATGAGCCATCGATCGGAACAGGTGATAATCGGACGGCGGGTGGGGTAGGATTTCCCATTTCAGCGTTTCCCGGGTTCCAGGTTTTAACAGGTTTGGCAACGTGAGGCCGAGCGTTGTCATGCTGTAGAATCACTTTTTCATGCCTCTCCGCGCATTGCAGCCGCTTCTCGCGCAGTGCTCGGCTCAATCGCATCAATTAAAGTCGATACCGATCCCCAGTGATGGTTTCACTTGGTTATTTATAGTTCATAATAAATAACACCAACTAGGTCCCACCAAATACATAGCATAACCTTTGCAGCGTGAAAATTCGGCCGAGCCGACGACGTAGAAGAATGACCCTTCCGTTTTTGCCGCTGGAGCAGTTGTTCACATGCGAAAAAACGACGTTCAACATCCCTTGGTTTTAACTCATAAGGAACCCAAGTCCCCTGTTTCTGAATCATTCCCAAAGCATGCAATCGCTTTGAAATGGACTGGCGGATAACTCCTAATACTGAAGCAAGCTCTTCTTGCGTTTGACATGGATCCTCATTAAGCAATGCCCCCAATTCAGCGTCTTCGAAGGTTTTTGGACTTCCTTCACGCGGACCGTCCTCAACATCTTTGAACCAATCTCGGCACGTTGTTTCACTTAAAGCAGCATCTTCATAAAGTTTTTGTAACTCTCGATGCGCTTCAGCCGCCGTTTTTTTCGAATGAGAGTGGAAAATCAACACTTCCCGGAAATGGCGATTATTCGGCACAAAATCAGACATTTACACAAAACCAAAAGTATGATATGTGATACCAAAACAAAGTCACTAATGTGGCGAAGCAGTTTATTTACCATATGTCTAAGCTCGGTTTATGACGTTTAAGTTATGCTAGAATCGACTAGTACATACTGCTGGCGGCATCTATTGACAAACAGCGAGGACTTAGTTGCATACCTAATAATTTTATATAAACAAAAAAATAAATAAAAGTAAAAACACTAAAAATTAAAAAAAAGGTTTTGGGTCTTGGAAAACTGTGCATGCTCCAGTACTGTAGTTGTCTATTTCACAAAGGGTTTCAAACACTTTTTTAACTAGTTAAAATTTGAGTATTTGAAATATAAAAAAAATCAAATTTTCAACGGATGCTCAAGAATGCATTTTTAAATTTGACTTTTCAACACCTGTTTATTTGAACTCCTTCTGTTTTCACACTTAATTTTCTTGCTTATTTCCTCTTAGTGCTGTTTGGCACTCAGCGAACTTACACACAAACATTGAGTTCTTTAATAAATCTTTCTTCTGTTTTCAAAATTTTAATAGTATTAGGAAGCAATTGATACATTTGGTTGAAACAGAGTGACAGAGGATATTTCAAAGTTTTGTTGCAACAACAAAAAAAAAACAATAGTTCAATCGGTTGAAAATAGCTTTTATAATTTTTGAACACACTTCCGCTTATAGATATGCCTGCTTTGTAACTTTTGTAATTTTTGCCGAAAAAGGCTTTCCAGGAGAAATTAGCTTCAAAATATGTAAAACTCTGCGCAATTCGAGGCATTCTGTGCGTAGTAATAGCGTACAAACATAGTTTGGAATTTGTTATAAAAGAAATGGAAATGCTTCTAACTTCGTAAGCTCTTGACAAACTTGAAGGCATCGCCAAAAAATACTTCATAAATGCTGAAGAAAAACGGAAAATGAGTTATAAACCCATTGTACGCCAATTTTAGTATAAATTTAATTATGTTAATATTCACTACCATTTCGTAGTACGTCATTATTGTATGATATTCAAGTATAGGTTGAGCTGGTAGACTTGCAGTCATGCTCAGACAGGTTCGGTTCTTAGCGCTACCAGATGGAGTGCATTAGTTATGCGTTCCCCTGCATGGTGCCTGTTTCCATTACGAATTTAAGGATACATTTCCAACCCACTGCTGAGATATCCTGCAATCCATCAAACTGTGGTGTATTGGATTTAATAAACCCCCACAAAATACCATACTACGGAATTTCGATTACTACTCCTTAAACTTTAAACCGCATAACTAAATTCTTAATACTGAACTTCAATCAAAGCAATCGGCAAAAATTACCACTTTATAATTTCTTGCAAATCAATTTCTGATAGGCATCTCTGACATCTCATTGATTTCGCATAAATCAGCTCATAAATACGTATGTAAATCAATCAATCTATCAATCAACAAATTGCAACTACTGACAGCCACATCATTGTCAAATCTATAAGCACAAATTTTGTAATAAATTGACCATTGCGGCAAGCAATACCACAAACAAAAACGAAGAAAATTTGGTGGTGCTTAAACTAAAGAGACCATAAATTTGCCAATCCAAACTGAGAGAGCGCAAACATAAAAAAATAAGCGAGCCAAAAAATAGTGTACCATTAAAAGTGAATAAAAGAGCAAAAATGCATAGAACTAATAGCCGAAATCGATTCACTTGGAAGCAGTGCAGGCACGATTAATGTGTTGAACGCATAAATAAATCAAGTCATTTTAGTTTGGGCGCTCTACGCACTTTGACAGCGCGCGCATGGGCAAAACGCGTTCACATTTGCATGAGCGCACAGACGCACACACGCATACGCCAAGTGGCATGCAAAAATGTCCATAGAAGTAAGCCTTTACTTAAGTGCATGTGTACGTGCGTGCGTGCGTTTGTGCATTTGTCACACGTTTATTGCTGGCAGGAAGTCGTTTGACCTAATTTCGGGCAAATCAATTTATTTTCTTCTACATTTTAATTTACTGCCAAACATTTTACTTCACTAACTTACAATTATGCAAGCGCGTGCGGCATTTTAAAACTTTCAAAGACATTTTTTCATTTCACTAATGAATTTACTTTTCATATGCCACTCGCATTGCACCAAAGGCTTTTAACTATCAAAATTTCCAAGTGACGGCTTTGCATATTTTTCGCCGTTTCATTAATACATTTTGCCACCATTAACGCTTCCTACGCACTCGTCATTTGCCAAGCAGCTGCCGAAAGGCAAATATTTCGCACCATATTCAGGATTTCGTAACATTCATCAGCGCTTACCATCTGTCATTATTATCGAGTTTCTTTTTTTTTGGTTTTACTTTACCATTTCGCATAATACTTGCTTATGATTTCAAATAACTACTTCGTACGTGGACTAGTGCATACATTTATTTGTGCATATGTGCATGTGTGCGTGTTTAGTTAATTTTCATGTGCAGAAAAGTACTCGTACAACTGTTGCAGTACAACTTTTCGAAATGCCAAATCAACTTGACGTAATCGCCGCGCAGACAAGCAACATGCTACCATTCATTTATTTATTTATTTCTGTTTTTGTTGTTGCTAACTAGTGGCGTTGGTGGGGAATCGGCGGCAAAAACTAGATAGCGCATTATGCAAGTTAATGCATGGCGTATGTGCTCATGATTCTATGGAGATCGGTTTGGTGACAGAGTGACACAGTTCGCAGTAAGTGAATTTGTATCATAAGCAATGAAGCTGCTGCAGAAAAACAATTAAATATTTTGCATGGTAAAGCAGCACAGCGACCGCTAAAGCCATATGGACATGTGTGCGTGACTACCACTCAGTTGGTTCCAAGTTCGAAAACCATTGTGAGCATGAAACATCAAATGATAGATCGTTTTTTCTTATAGCGGCCACTCTTCGGCAGGCATTAACAAACTCTGAGTGCATTCTGTCATGGGAAAGCTTCTCAAAAAACCAACTGCTATTCGGAGAAGCACTATAAATAAGAAAAAATTATTAGCCTCCATACCGTTGAAGGATGTCTGTGCCAATTCATAATTCCGAATAACCTAGTGTCTGTTGTGCTTGTTTCAGTTGTTTCATTTCTAAATGGCTTAACAAGCTTTGCTACTAAGTCTTAAAATACTTACATAGCAGCGTAGTTCCAATAGGTTAAGATAAATGGCTGCCCACGCGAGGGGCTCACTTGGACAAAGAATCACAATACAGAGAGAAAAAAAAAAAAGAACGAAAAAAACCAAACAGTGAGGCAAAAAGGAAGATGACTTGGGATTAGATGGTGTCTCATTACAATAAACAAATAATTAATTGACAATATCCAATGAGGCGTCACTGGGAGTGTTCGAGATAACGATTCTGCGCAAGATTTTTGGATCTTTGCACGTTGGCGACGGCGAGTATCGCATGCGATGGAACGATGAGCTGTATGAGCTTTCCGACGGCATTGACATAGCGCAGCGAATAAAGATCCAGCGGCTACGTTAGTTGGGTCATGTCGTCTTGATACAAACACTCCGGCTCTGAAAGTATTCGATGCGGTACCAGCTGGTGGAGCATACCAGCTTGGAAAAATTAGCTAGAGAAGGATATGGCTTAACTTGGTGCGCCGAACTGACGCCGGTTAGCACAAGAAAGAAACGACTGGAGCGCTTTGTTAAACCCGGCCAAAATCGCGTAAGCAGTTATAGCGCCAATTAAGAAGAAATAATTCATGAATTACGGTATTAATCGCTTTAAGCTACTGATAAAATTCACCACGTGTGTGATATTTAAGCCTGTTACATCCGCAGGAGTAGCAAAAAAAAACGGAGAGCCCAGATGTCTGAATCTTAGCGCGATGAGAGCAGGCCAGCGAGAGAAAATTGCTGAGATGATTTCACTTCATCCTCTGGACATCTGCTGCAGAAAGAACTTGAAAGAAACCCAAGTCTCACCACATGGATACCTAATGGACAATGCCCGGTAAGGACACCCACCAAATTCGAGGCTTTGTTAGTCCTTGAAGTTACCTCGAGCGTTCCCAATCTAACCCCCAGATTCTTCTGGGTTCTGACATTGCACGCCCCAATCCTCTTATTTCGCAGTGAACCCGTCTTTAGGATCCCCTGTCTAACCAGCTCATAAGCTTAGAAGTTTCCCTCTATGCCACTTTGAGCGGGAACCGAAATGAGTCAGACATTCATCGACCAATTTTGAACACACCAACAACGGGTAAAGTGCTCTAATTGCCACTTGGCTGCCGGAGTCGGTATTTAGGTTCTCTACAGTAATTAAAAAAGTAAGCAACCAATCCACTGCTTCTTTAATTGTGGCTACCTCCACTTGGAAACCACTACAGTGGTTAGGTAGCATAAAATTGAAGATTGATGGGGAGCTCCTCGCAAAATGCTTCACCACCAACCTTTCCGTGCAGCTTTGAGTCATCCGTAAACATGCTTGCCATGCCCTGTTTGCAACTGTTACAGCCCGCTCACTCCTTCATTGAGAGGAGCGTAGTGAGGCGACCAAATAAAGTTCATACATTTAGGGAAACTTTTTGGTTGTCATTGGCAAAGGAGTAACCAGCAATATTTCTTCTGTATTTGCCCAAACAGCCCCAAACTTGGATTTCTGGCCAAAAATGCGGTGTTCGAGTAAATATGATTCCACAATTGTTAGCTTAGTTCCAGTGAGATCTACAAGAAATGAGGTTGAAATACAGTGGGAGTATATTATAGAGTAAGGGCATCATTATGTAGGCATGCACTTGGAAACTAAATCTACGAAGAAAGTGGTTAAGCCGGCTTTGAATCAATATTCAATACCTTTGAAATAAAAAATATCATAAGACTTCTTATAAGAGCCCTACCTTTAAATGAGGGCCACAGCAAACAAATTAATGGTGCTGATTTGGCGGTATGCACTTAGAATATAAGTACTATTCTGTGATAGGCATTTATTTTAATATCTCGTAGTGGAGTTTAAGGAATCCTGCCATTTTTTCACTGTTTGTAATTCTCCTATTTGTATACCATAAAAAAGGTTTAATCTCAAACTCTTTCATCAATGATTTCTGTCATACTTTTCCTCTCGTGTTCTTCTCTCCAATTTAGTTTTAAATGCACTATTTAATGGTTTCGAAAATGTTTTTTAGTCTGTGAGAAAGCAATAGTTTCCAGACTAAATAAATAATTACTGCCGTCTCAGTGATTGAAGTATCTATTCGTTGCATTTCAGTGTGACAAAGGCGATGAGATATAACGAAGCAGATATGGGAAGGCATTTTTTTCTTCATCGATAATATACATTTTTAGATGACAATAGAATGGCAAAGGAACTAAAGAACTACTATAAAAAAGATATCTCTCTGCACAATCAATCACAGTTGGAGCATAGGGCGGAAACAAATACCCTCCAACGATTTCTAACAGCCGCTACCTGTGTAATTTCGTCCCAGTTAGTGGTGGAAGAGCACCCATTTAGGATTGTTCCATTTCAAGTTTGTCGCTGGTATCCTCTGCATTGGCTTTCTGTTGGGTTTGTTTGAAAAACCGTTTTGGCAACATTGTCGTTTTCTCTACGGAGAGTATCTCCAATCCAGTGCCATTTTCGCTTTTTAATTTCAAAACTGATTGGGCAGTTATCAGTAAGCGAAAGAAGGTCTGCATTGGAGACGGTTCTTGGCGAAAATACAATTACTGCATGATGTGAATATCAATAAAATTGACACTGTACTTATAAAGGGTGGTTAAATTTCAAGGGCTGATGTTGAATGTGAATTACACCTAAACGTCAACGACACCGTTGGTCTTCTTTCTTTGGGGTTATTTGGGGTTATTTGAAGCCAGCAACAATTCAAGAGCTAAAGGATGAGATAATTCCGCACATTAACGGCAAAGAACCTCAATTATGCCTCAGAGTCATCGATAATTTGGACCATCGGATGGAGGTGTGCCGCCGAGGTCGCGGCGGCCATTTGGCCAATATTTTGTTCAATACATGATTGAGTCATACCAGTATTATCATAATAAAGAGAAATGATAATAATTTATTAAAAAATTTTATTTTATTCAAAATCAATACCGGCCCTTGAAACTTAACCACCCTTAATATAAGTAGAGAGCTTTATCGATGTCAGAATTGTAGTAGGACTAGCGTCTCATATACACACAAATGTCGTGCAACAAAGGAAGATCTATGATACAACGTCGCACAAAACGATGCACTATTAAAACTGAAGTTCTCTGTTAAATTCCATAAGGCTACGGTACAACGTAAAAGAACTGATTGGTTCTCATAGGTGTGATCGCAGTGCTGGTAAATCTACCATCGACGAGATATAGAGTACATCGTGTGCCAAACAATTCAAATATAATTTTATTTATTTATTTATTTGTACACATTGAAGTTTAAATTAAGATTTTTACTCGCGTTTTTGTAATTTGATATGAAAAACTATGTCCACTGTCATCAACACCCACAAAAGTGCCACTCAACATCCAATCAAGCACGCTTCAAAAATTTGGCTTCAGTTTTCAACAATTCACACACACTCACACTCCTCTTTGAGCAAACGTAATTGCCATAATTTTGAAAAGCATAGCAATTACTTAGTTTATGTGGCATTCAAATTGAAATTTCCAAGCAAAATGCCAAAATGATAAATCTCAAAGTGTGGGTGGTGTGTGTAGACGAGCGATATTTCAAAAGCAAAACAAAGAACTAAAGAGATAACTGTAAAAATTAAAAACAAAAATCGTAGACATTTTTTTGACTAAAGGTGTGTTGTATATTTCGTGTATTTACATTGTTTACGAGCATTTACACTGTGACGGTCTGGTTGGTCGTCGCCTGCCTTTATGGCAGCTCTGGTGTTATCAATGAATCGGCTGAGAGCTGTCAATTTATTTACGTGCATAAATATGTATGTATGTGATGTGTAAGTGTGTTCGCAGCAGCAGCGCGGTAGCAAAATGTGGCAGTGGTCACAGCAAATGATATTAATCACAACAATAAAATACTTGGTGGCACAGGCCGCAGCTTCGCGGATCCGTGTTTGCCTGCCTGCCTGCCAGCCAGCCAGCCGGGCAGCAAGCTTTTTACGACGCAGGTGCCGTTGCTACTGCTGCCTGAGTTTCCATTTACCTGCTTGTGTGACTGAGTGAGGTGTGTGATTTCGCATGCTGTTTTTTTGTTGTTTTTGTAAATTATACTTATATACATAAATCTTTTTGTTGTTTTTCGCACTCTTTTATCTTGGCACAAGCCGCCATGGCTTTGGAGAAATACGAACCCAAGCGCATATAAAAAAAATTTAACACTCACGCCCACACTTGTTATTTTTTTTGTGGTTTTTTTTCTTCTATAATTTTTTAGCACTCACCCACTCCCCTGCGTCGGCGAATTTCGTTTACACTGTTTGTTTATTGCTTGGCGAGTTAATTAAGCCATTAACTATGCGATAAGCGTCAGCTGGAAACTATGTGTTGGCGCTTGAAAATACAACAATAAAATCAAAATTACAAAAACAACAATATTTATACAAACAGCAAACCGAAAAGCAATAAGTATCACAAATGACCAGAATTATCACTGAGAGGTTCGCCGCTTAAGTCTTTCGTTTGCTATTTATTGCTTTTATTATATTTTAATTAAAGCGCAATAAAAGTTTATGGATTTTATGATGTGAAATAATCGTTAAATAAATATGTACAAATATTTTGAGCGTGTTGAGGCTTATTGGTGAGTGTTATTATTTAACTGGAAGGTGAAACATTCTTTGCATTGAATGCTACAATTTTATGAGTTGTTATAAGTTTTTTTATGCCAAAGTATCCAAATTAATTCTAAATTTTTCGCAAGTTTTACTTTGTCAAAGTAGCCAATATAATTCTCAGTTTTGCGCAAAAAATTACTGGACAGCAGTAGAAAAAATGAAAATATTTAAATAAATTGCATGCTTCCATGTTTGCGAGGGAGAAAGATTTTAAAGAGTTATTTTTACAGTTTGTGCTGTGTAAGCAGAAAATAAAGTGTAAGAAGAATATATAAGTAGAAAAACATGTTTACATAAAATATGAGGAGAATTAATTTAAGAGCAAAATGTTCACAGAATTAAAAAAAAAATCAATCGAGATATTAAACCAACAGCTGTTGCAATAATACGTAGCTTGCGCAGATTTCAGCAACTCTACTAGGTTGTTCATTAAGTTCTGTGCATTTGATAAAAGAGGGCGTTGCTACTAGCTTATTTTTATGGAATGTTGATACACTCTCCAATCTGTCAATCGATTATTTGTTTACAAGCCATTTAACATCGACGTGTCACAGTATTTTCTACAATTGAACAAATTAAAAATCGTGCAGTCATTAAATTTTTATTTTTGGAAGGCTTAAAAGCAAAGCAAATTTATGGATAAATTTTGAAAGTGTATAAGGACTTTTCGCCACCAATGAGTACAGTAGGAAAATTAGTTGCTGAATTCAAAAGTGGTCGTACAAGCTTTGAAAACGATCCACGTCAAGGGCATCCAATAACAGCAATAACACCAGAAACCGTAGAAAAAATACAAGATATCGTATTGGAACATCGTCGAGTTGCTGAAAGAGATTTAGTAGAAGCCCTAGGCATCTCATTGAGCATTGTAAGCTATATTTTGACTGCAGTATTGGGTTTCAGAAAGCTATGGGCACAATGGGTGCCACATTCGCTGACAATGGAACAAAAACACATTCGAATGCGACTTTCTCAGCAACATTTAGAGCGTTTTGGAAAATATAGAATGGATTTTGTGCATCGATTCATCACTACGAATGAGACTTGGGTCCATGATTCGAAATGAAAACAAGAGACTAAGGAGTGGTGTGAACCAGATCCTTTGGGTCCGGAATGTGTTCCTGTCCAGAAATCAGCCAAGACGATGCTAACATTAGTTTTTTTGGATGCGAAAGGAATTTCGTTTTTGGATTACTAGCAAACTGGTGTAACAATAAATTCTGAATATTATTGTAGCCTTTTAGACCAGCTGAAGGAAAAAAACGTGAAAAAAGAATCAGTTTGCGAAAGAAGAAAAATATTTTCATTAGTACAATGCACCGTGTCGCAAGAGCATTCAACAATGACTAAATCCATGAGTTAAAGTTCGAATTGTTGGAACATCCACCAAATTCAACAGATTTGGCCACTAGCGTCTTCCAACTGTTTCCAGACCTAAAAAATGCATGCGCTGAAAGCGTTTCTTATCAAATGATGAGGTCATAACAGCCTACCAGATTCTGACTTCAGGGATGAATTCATAAATAGGAATCTCATTGAAAGAAGTGTTTTGATGTTCAGCGAGACTATACTGAATAATTAAGTGTATTTGAAACCATAAAATTGTGTTTTTCTTATCGAAGCGGACTTATTGAACGTCCTAGTATTTTCTATTTTAAAACAACTTATAGGCGAGTCTTTTGGAAGTCCCTTTGCATTGGAATTTTTGGAGTAAGAATTTTTTTGTTATTATATTTTTTCTGTTATAATATTGTTTATTATTTAACCAAAATTATGAAGTTAAAACTTTCAAACTTTATACAAAATGAAGAAAAATTCAACAAAATTGTATTTATCTTTTCGTCTTTTTAATCCGAATTTTTGGAAAATTTTGCATACGAAAAACATTGTAAATATTAAAAAATCTCATGATGCACTCAATTATACTCGGCACTGCTTATATTGGATGTTTTTTTATTTTATTTTTTTTTTATTATAATCTGGCAGATAATTTATGGCATTTGTTTTTATAAGTATTTATTTATTTATTTAAAAGAGTAACAATTATTAATAACTATTCCACTCACGAAATAATCATTGGCTGCCAGGGCCTTCTTATGGTATCTTAACTAGAGTAATAATATAGGTAGAATGGGAGAGAGCAGAGAGCAGAAGATTAGTGCGTAGTGTGAGTTTGACCGGAGTATAATTTTTATCTAGTTTTCGCAAAGAGTTAAAGTTTTAATTTAGGTAGTTTAATAAATTTACAAATTAAGTTAATGCTATGTTGAGTGTTGTTGAGTAACTTCGAAAGTTCAAGGTTAGGATGGATTGCATTTCTAGTGCATCTCAATCCTGGGCAGGTATCGAGGAGGTGTGAATCGTGTAGTCGTCTGAGTTGCAAAAAGGGCAGTCTGGTTTGACTGTGCCGTTTAGGATTTGAACATGGGTGGCTATAGTGTGACCGATTTGAAGGCGTGTAAATATCTTGAGGTTATTGGTGGACATGTGTGTAGGATATATGGGCTTGATGACAGTAGACTTGTAGTTTTTGTAGTGGTCTTGATAATTAATCCATTGGCTATTGTACGCATCCTGAAGAGATTTTAGTATAATTTTCCGAATATCTTTGGTAGTAAAATGTGCACTGAAGTGAAGGAGTTCTTGGGCAGCTTCTTTGGCTCTAGTATCAGCGCACTCGTTGCCTTGTATTCCGGCATGATTCGGAACCCACATGATCCTTATGAAATTTTTTATTTGATGCGATATTATTTCGGATTTCGGTGATTATTGGAGTTTAGTTAGAATGGTTCAATAAAGCGTCCATTACGGATTTACTATCACTGCAAATAATGAATTTTCCGCCTTTGTTGGAGGCATAAACTACCGCTTCAAGCAATTCAGCCGCTTCCGCTGTGAATACTGAGCAGTAGGAAGATAAAGCCCCGACTGAGATTGTGACACCAAGCTGGTTTGTGACTGCAAACTATGTACTGGTGTCTCTTTTAGATCCATCGGTATAAAAGAACTCCCATTCGTTTCTTAAATGAGCAACGCTTTCATTGAAATGTTGGACGTATTCATTAGAGGAGGTGGACTCTTTGGAGAATTTCAGCAAATCCACGATAAAAATAGTTTTTGGATTCAAGCCTGGTGGGAAAACTGGAATTGGTGGCAAAATCGCATCTGATGTGACATTCAGTTTGTGCATTAGTTCACACACGTTGTACGGTGGACGGTTTGCTGCTATTTTTATATTGTTGCTTTGCTGTAATATCCGGCATATGTCCGCCGCGGCTACGAGTTAAAGGTTCCATTCGATCAGTCCAATAAATCAATTGTTAAGCCCACTGTACGAAAAGTTGTGCCATCATCGATATTTAGCTGTTTAATGTCTCAAAACAAAAATTCAGTCATCATGGTTCAATAGCGCTCACCATCCACCGTAACGGCAACTCCTTCCTTATTTCGAAAGAAATAAGGGTCGATGATTCTGTATAAATTTTGTTTAGCTTATAAGAAAAAGTGGGTTACGTGGCGTATTCGCGAAATGATTTGTATGAGGATACATAAGTTGTTAAGCCAGTGCTCTGGCTTGGTATTGTTTTAGAACAACTTTTATTTATAGCATTCACTTGATTTGAAAATGTGAATAAATTAGTTTTTCTTCAGGCAAAACCATTGTTTCAAGACAACTGCGTCACGTTTTGCGTTTATGTCTGATGACATTTCATTTCTTTGTTAGTTTACAAATAAGCAGATATTCAATCAATATTTATAGGCAACCAAACCGATTTTCCACAGAACACATCAGTAGTCAATTGGAGCGAAACTTAGCTGCAAGACTGTCATTAGTATTATATTAAATTAAATATGCATTAACCACATTGCTATGATTTCCTATTCATTGCCAACCAGCTGCTAATAATCACGCTGAAAATAATAACTGGTGGTAACTGCAGGAAAAAAATGCAATTGCAAGTTGCTTGGCGCACGACAAACTTGTCCGCCTACCATTAAATGATAAAATAAAATAACTGTAGAATATTTTTTACCTGCACCTACATATATATAAGCATATGTACTCGTGTGTATGTATTTATGAAGGTGTTCTCATAGTCAAATGCAAATTAGACAAACCCAGCCGGCCGGCACTCTGCAATGAGTCTGTTCGTCGGAGTCGTTCGTTTGGACATTTGCCATATAATTTGCGCCAACACTCTTGGCACTATCCACTAATGCGTTGTAATGGCTAGCATGAAAATGCGCAAATAATAGACAAACAGATGCAATTTTGTGTGCAAAATGTAAACAAATTGTGAATGGTTTACACATACAAGCACATAACGTATGAGTATTGAGTGTGAGAATTGCCGGTTACACGTCGGACGCCTGCTTGTTTATTCACTCAAACTTTTAATCGAGTTCAATTTGCGGCGATTGTAGTAGAAATTCGGCCTGACTTAAATACAAAAATATATACTTCCAACAATGAGCTGCAGCTCAGTAGCCCCACTACTTCACAGCTGTAATTGTGTTATTTTATGGCATTTTCATTTAACACACAGACTTTACGCCTGCACCGTCACTGTGCACCCCGCTTGGGCCATTATCTATGGGATTAGCCAGCAACGAATTGTCTGAGGCGCAGACGCAAAAATAATGCACCACAATCACTCGCCATAATTATGGCAAATTAACGACAAAGACAAATCGTAAGCGTTGTAGTTACAATCAGCGGATTGTCGAGTTGGCTGTCAAGGCGGACAAGCGATCGTTTGTCCAAATGGCTAAGTTGATTTGGTTTTGTTAATTTTTGCTTTTGTTTGTCGAAATGGCAAACAAACGCGGCGAAAAGGTGACAAATCAGCTACCAAATATAGCGAGGCAAAAAAAAAAAAAGAAAAACCAGCAACAAAAATTTAGAATTGTTGTCTATGGTGGCCTGTGAAGAGTGTATAATTTTGTAAGGCTACACTAATTGGCTATCAGTTTCTGCAAGGATGTTAATGGGTGCTACTTAGATATTTCCTCGCACGTTGAAATTGTTTACTTGTGCCTATCTTCAGGTCAAATGGCACGTGATATGATTAAAATTTGGTCTACCGCTTAAAATTGTCCGCTTTTTTACCCTATTGTGATGAAATTTGTGTAATAAAGATATACTACTGTCAATGAAACTCAAATTTCTGCATTAAGGAAAGCTGGGCGTCCAAGAATTGTGAAATATTTTTTTTACTTCTAATAAGCGTATAATCCTTCAAATGCATTTAATGCAGCTCACGAACTAGTAATCTATCTAGAAATCTACACTCGAATAACTTTCGATTTATCAAGCGTACAACTCGATACTCGAAATCTTTGGACCAGATTTATTGCCAATTTTTAACAATTTTTTTTAAATTTGCACAAAGTGTGAAACTGAGATTTATATGATTTTTGTGGGAGAATGAATAATATTTTCATATAAAAATTACTAAATTCAATAAAAAACAAATAAGGTGTTAAAACGAACTAAAAAAATTTATTTTCAACAAGACGGTGCTGCGTGCCACACAAGCAACGAAACCATTTCTTTTACACGGTTATTTCGGCCACCGAGATCTTGTGATTTAACATCTTGTGACGTTTTTCTGTGGGGCCACGTGAAAGAGAAGGTCTAGGCCTACAGCCCTGCGCCGATTCAAGACCTCAAAGATGGAATTCGTGAGGACATAAGGCAGCCACTTTGCAATTCGGTTATGAAAAATTTTACGGAAAGGATATTGTCCTGTAAGTGTGGTCGTGGTGGTCATTTGCCTGATGTTATTTTCCACTTTTAACGGCATACCTTGCTCTTTATAATGAACTAAACATCCGATCATTTATAGTAAAAAATAGCATTTTTCTTTGAATATCAAAATAACACCTCTTATTAAAAACCCCTATATACCTATATACTCGTATCCGATGCCCACACAATGCCAGAGGATTGACGACTTTCTCAACTTTTTCATTAACTTCGTCAGTCGCAGGCTAACGGTGGCCATAGTCTAATTCCGGTAGCAGATAAACGGCTGAAAGGGAACATAAACCGCAGTACAGTCTGCGTTAAAATTTTTCTACCACTCGTATTGATTGTATTGGCAATTTTAGCCGGCAAATTTAGACCCGGCTAACTGCCGTTCATACTTTCAAAATGGATGGTCCACTTCGCTAAATTTGAAAAATTAAAATTCACTCAATACACGAAAAAATATCTATTTACAGAGCTATTGCTCACAAGCCATCGGACGGGTGAACAATTAATGAAATCAAATTTAACTTGAAATAAAGTTTTGAACGGGAGTCTTATGTTGTGCGTCTTGATGATGTCCTACAAATGGAAGACCTACAGTTTTGCGACACCCCCGGATCATAATAAGTCCCTTTTTCATGACAGAAATGAGCCTTTTTCATGACAAAAATTGTAGAGCCACTAGAAGTAGACTCGTTTTCAATTAGTGCTTGCACTTTGATGAATAGTCTCAATCAATTTGCTCAGGGCATACCAGGAAACAAGCTACTTGCCGATAATATAAATAGTAAATTCTCTAGCGAACTTTCTGTAGTAAATTATTAAAGAAATCAATGAGTCCATGCTGAAGAAATCTGAATATAAATAGTTCTGGAGGTGCTCGAAATTAGGCGTCTAAACTCAATAAAAATATTTCATTAGAGGTTTGAAGATTCTTACACAAATGCGCTTTACTTTGTTAGGTTTTCAGTTTTTTATAGTAGCTTTCAAGGCCAAGGCGCTTGCTAATGCAAAGAAGCTGGTTAGCGGGATGGTTTTTCCTTCTTTAAACTAATCTTTATCGCGAGCAGCTTAGCAGAAATATCTTAGATACTTTCAACTCTTTTTTTTAAGCTTAGTCTCAATTTTTTACCATTGGAATCATTGAACTCTTAAGTGCAAACATTTAAAAACTTTATGCACAATTTTGGAAAAAGGCTAAACTAATTTTTAACACCTGTTCACAAGCGCAGAGTAACGCTTCCTTAGTTACTACAGAGAAAAATCCAAAGTCCAATCAACTGTCATAACAAACTTTGCCAAATTGTGTTGGGCTACTTTTTCAAAGACCTACACAGACAAAGCTACTGGAATGCCATTTGGGAGAGTTGATTAAATGTAACGTGGTTTTATTTATTAATCAACAAAGAGGATGCTTAGAGACTATATTATAGATACATACAAACAAAGATCTTAAGACAAAAGTCTTATGAGTAACTTCTTAAAAGTAGACCTTAGGTATGAAAAATCTAAGTCTAAGAATTTAAGTGGGATAATTCAAAATAATTTAGAATTTTTTTCTTACTGGGAATGTTAATGCGATTTGGCAGCTTCGAGTAGTTGCCTATAAGTAGGGGCGAGGCCTTATAAATTATCTTTAATAAATTAAATTGTAAAAGGTGACGAAAAGTTAATCATCAAATTTTGTTTTTGAATAACTTTTCAACTGAATAAAAAAAATGATGTTGAGCGATGAAAATTTTTATTTGGTCCGTAGCCTTCCGTTGCTAGTCTGCTTGTATAATTAAACTATCCAGTTTACAAGTGCTAAATATGATTGACAGGGTGATTAATTTTGCGCCTGCATCTATATTTGGATATGTTTGTATGAACTTATTTATTTATTTATTTATTCATTGTTATTGAATCTTAATGAATATTATTCAATGCTTTAACCTTTTTTGCTCTAAAAAAGCTTTGGAAATGCATTTCAACAAACACAATTATGGTTGATTTTGTCAACAGTTTGAAATGGCAAATGATCTAATTAATTCATGTCATTGGAAAGACTCAATGACAATGGCAAAACTCGACAACGCAAGTGTAGTGAAAAATGCACACGGCACGTGATTAGAACAACTATTGGCTGTCAGCATTATTTCTCTATTCACCATTGCTTCAATTATTAATGACAGCGAGCGTATAAAACGCTTGGACTTGTCGTGTACGGTGCACTTATTTTTAGCTGGTATATCGCGCATTTAAAGCGTACAATTATGCTTTACTTTATTAATTAAATTGATAGAAAAACTTGCTTTGCCTTTTAACACTTCAGCTCCATAAGATTTAGAAAACTGAACGCGCCAAGCTGGAATGTTGTTTTAGCTTACGCGGCAGAAGGGGTTGGGGTGGGTGTACTCTTGTGGCACGCACTGTATTTGCACTGTAATGGCAAATTATTTTATATAGTGCCGTATTTAATTAACTCAGATTACATGTACACCCCGCCACAGAACGATAGCAGCTCACTATTTTAACTGCTGTTAAATACTAATATTTTTTACTACTGTTTTTGGTGTTTATGATTTTTTATAAAATTATAGCTCATTGCCTAACAAAAACTTAATAAATGCAAATTTCAAAAACTGTACAAGAATTGGAAAATTTCGACAAACTTCACAATCCTAATTCACGGTGCTTAATAAGATTTTTTTTTTATACATCTGTCCTTTGACATTAAGTATGTTGTTTAACAATTTGGTCAGGATTTATATACATCGCTTAATGGCCAGTGTCAAAAGCGATAAAATTAAAATAAACGAAATAATAGCAATTAAACAATATACAAAAATGCAATACAATTTTCACTTCACATGATTACATTTTACAACTATTTTTAATTTTTTTTTTTTACATATTTATGGTTTTTTAGCATTTATCATACTAGGTCGCTTGGTCGGGTTCTCTTTAAACGCCTTTTCCCGTTTCTTTCCCTTTCAAGAAGTTTGTTTCTAGAAAAGAATTTTGTATGCAGTTTTGTTGCTTATTAAATTTTAGTATAAGAAAGTGCAAGTTTGAAATTGTGCAAAAATCGCATTGGTTTTTTTTAATTAATAAATTTTTTGTTCGGTTAGGTTAAATGGCTGCCCTCGCAAGACTCCACTCGGACAAAAAATCAAATTTATTCTTTGTGATATCAGAGAGGGGGAAAAAATCATAGTGAGATAGAAAAGGGGGATTGGGATGAGAAGAGAATAACAAATGTATGATTTTTTTTGTATGGAAAAAATTAACAATAACGTCAAGTAAAAAAATTATAATAAATTAACGAAATGTTTAGCAACTTTAAACTTGCACTTCCTATTTCCACTATTAAAATTTTATAAAAAATATCCTAGAAATTATAATTAAGACCCGCGAAAAGGAATGTAAGGCTTGTGAACTTTTTCGAATTTTTTTAATAAATGTGAGTTTTGATTACACCGTCAGCGTGTGTACAACAAAATAGGTTAGGTTAGACTGACCAGGCTGGCGGAAAGCCATCACATAGACCTGTTGGTCCTTAGTGGTGGCAGATGGACCTTTACGTTTCTCTATAGTAGGGCATCTTGTAATAAGTCCGCGTCGTTTGCGAATCTAAATTAACTCTGAAGCTCTAACCCAGAGATACATTCCAGCGTCTCATATTGTAGTTGTGGCCATTTATTTATTTATTTTGAAATTTCAATTATTTTTTTTTTATGTAGTTCATACCGTAACAAGCACTATGTAAAGTAAAGTTTCAGACTTCGTATAAAATTTGTAAAAATTCGGGAAATTTTCAACAAAATTTCGAACTTTTTACTCAAAATTTTTGGAGAAAGCTCGCGTATACAATTTTATATGTCATTGAATTTTGATACAGCAAAGTGTAAGCTTCAAGCAGATCCAAAGTCTAATTTTTGAAAATTATTTTCAGACGTGGTATCTTGCAGTTTCTCCAGTTTTTTCATATGGAAAAAAGAACCCAACAAAAGTTGTTAAAAATCAACGCAATTTTTGAACCACTTGTAACTTGCACTTTATTATACAAAAATTAAATGAGCTATAAAACTGCGTACCCGAAATTTTTCTAAAACTTCTGAGTAAATCGTTTGAAATTTTGATGAAAATTTGCCGAATTTTTACAAATTTTATACAAATTTCGAAACTTTGCTTTCTTGTTTTGGTATTAATTATATTTTTATACAACAATAATTGAAATTTCAAAATAATCAAATAGTAAAAATGTATCAAAATGTGGTGTACACTTTCTTTTGACGTTGACTGTATATAGTTGTTGTTAGACAATGGGCGATACTATTATAAATAAAAGTAGTCAAAACTGGCGCAACTGTTGATGTACTATCATTTGTGCGTGCTAAAGTTGCCGATACCAAGAAAATAATTTGTTATTCGGGCCAACAAAAGACTTAAGCAGCGAACTTATTTAAATTTGCTTTGCATCTCTTAGCAATAATCTCCATGCACCTCTTTGCAAAGTATTTTTAGCTAAGATACAATTTTATATAGTTATATATTTAAAATTTGATTTTTTTTTAATCTTGCCCTTTTTTCTCTCTTCCCTCTTCTTCTTCTCATCCATCCAGATGACGAGCGCAACATCGCCCATTCAACGCTTGGCTGGTGCCGCTATGTTCTTATTGCTCTTCAGCCATGTGAACGGCAACGGCTATCATTACGATCCACCCGCACTGCCATCAGCGCCATCACCCTCTGCACCCAGCAGTAATTCTGGCCATTACTTTGCACCCATCCCAACAATAGCGCCATTACCACCAGTTCCTGCTCTGCCCGCATTGCCCACCGGTCGCCCTCAAGTTCAGACACTCTTTCCTACTGGACAACCCGCACGCCCACCGGTTCAGACAATCGTTCAAGTGCATACAGCTACACAACATCCGCCGAAGCCAGCACCGCCACAACCGCGTCCACCCACCTTCCGTCCAGGCCCATTCAACACTTTCGCCGGTAATTATCGCGAACCGAGCTTTGAGTTGCGTCCTGGTTTCGTAAATCGTAATGCTGCACCAGGTCCCCAACAACAACAAGCTCCACCACTTGTCGGTTTCCATTATCCCGCCACTGCCGCTTCAGCGCCATCTGCACCGGGACGTTTTGTGCCTGCTTCACTGCAACAGGCAGCGCCACAACCGCTGCGTGTGCCATTCGGCAAACAGCCGGTACTTAATTATGCCACAGGACCTGATAGTGATTTCTATGTCGTTAATGGCCGCCAGTTGAAGCAATACGCCGTAGTAGAGTTCGTCGACAATGACATCTCGCAGGACACTAAGCCGTTCCTCTCGCAATCCTTTGTCAACAATTATCGCGCACAAGTGGGTGCTTCCGGCACTGGCGCCATTGCACCACTACCTTCTGCCATGCAACTGGATACGACGGCCAATGCAATTTTGCGCGAGCAACTGCGCTTAGCACAGCAGGGTGGTAGACCACGTGGTGATACTATCGCATTGGGTTCGGGAGGCATCGGTTTTGTACGTCTGCCCGATGGCACTGTTTCTTTGGGCTCTGGTTCGCTGAACTTTGTAACCACACAACAACACTTGGCTGACCTTAGAAACGCGCGCACTCGCTCGGAATCACAGCGCGATCCACTGCACTTCGGTCATGGGCCACTAGAGGATCCAAACAACCGCATCCTTTTCAAGTGAACATCCGCAAGGTCTTGGTCATGTTGATGTTGGACATTTGCCGTAAAGAAATTTTTAATTTTATTTGATTATTTTTAATGATGTTTTTGTAAAATATTTTGCTGCCAACTTTAGATTTAAGTTATAAAGATATATAATAGCAAGTTTCTATAGCTGACACACCTACGAAGATTATGTACACACAAATGTATATATGTACCTATGAGTAAATAAATAAATTAATAAAAATACAGTTAAAAAAATATTAAATAAAATGAAGGATTTTATGGCTTTGATGTTTTCTATTATGAACGTAAATTACGGAACCTCTGTGCCCCTGTTTAGACTGGAAGCTATTTTGGGGTGGGTGAAAACAAGCAACATCTGATGAGGCATCCCTTGGAGTGTTTGAGAGAAAGTTTTTGCGGAAGATTTTTTGGTCCTTGCACGTTGGGGATAGCGAGTATCGTAGGTAATGGAACGAAGAGCTGTATGAATTTTACGGCGACAGCGAATGAAGATCCAGCGGCTTCTTTGGCTGGGCCAAGTCAGCCGAATGAATAGAAGCGCTCCGGCTCTGCAAGTATTCGATGAGGTATCAGCTGGTGGTAGTAGAGTAAGAGGAAGCCTCTTCTGCGTCGAAAAGATCAGGTGGAGAAGGACTTGGCTTCACTGTATCGCACTTATCAAGAAAAAGAAGACGAAAACAAGCAATCACCCATTCAGCTACTGCTCGCAGCCCTATGAGTTCCTCTCATATACACCCCGTTGCAAAATTATAAACACACCACTATTTTTTCGTAAAAATATAGTACATACTACAAACAAAAGCCATATAACGAAGAGTTTCAAAATTAGTACAAAAGTTAAAAAAATTGTTTTAAATTTCATCCATTTAACCAAAGTTTTAAAAGTTTTTTTGGGTATGCAGTTTTATAGCGCATTGAATTATATATAATAAAAAGTGCAAGTTTCGAATTTTTTTATTGTATATGCAAAAAGAAGACCAGCGACATCAACTCGTTGCATCTATAACTTTAAAATGAGTGAAAGTTGCTAAAATATGGCTTTATTTGAATTACACTTCAATGATTATTTAAGTTACTATCAATCGGAATTCATCTTACTGATTTTTTTTTGTATATTTCCAAAAACATGTTTAAGTTTCGATACCAAGAAACCAACCACTTTCTGATGTCCTCAGTAAAAGTTTAACATATTCCCGAAACAGCTTTCTGTATTGACCGAAACAATTAAAAATCAGAAAGGATCTGGTTTGGCCAATAAGGCGGATGAAATAAGACTAACCATTTAAAGCTTGGTAATTACTTTTTAGCCCATGTAGCAACACGATGCCGAAGGCTGTTTTGATCAAAAATTAAGCCCATGTTCTCGAAATTTCTCAGCCAATACGCTCTTAAAATGCATCAGTTTTTGAAAGTGTAAGTGGCTCTAAATTATGCATTTGTATTAGAAATTATTGTTCCGATACATAAAAAAGGCGATAGAGCAAACTGTCGAAATTACAGAGGCATATCGCTACTGAACTCAAGGTACAAGGTCTTCACAAATATATTACATTTAAGGCTGAGCCAATATGCTGAAGAAATACTAGATGATTGCCAAGCAGGCTTTAGAACCAACTGGTCGACGATCGACCTGGGCTTCATAGTCATGCAAACCTTTGCAACCTATATGAATACGACATTGATATTCACTGTCTATCTATCGATTTTCAGCAGGCATTTTGCGTGAGCAAAAATTAAGAATGTATAAAGCACTGATACGACCTGTGCTTACATATGTATATATGTGTAGCTGTGAACTATGGACGCAGAGAGCTAACGAGACAAAACAGCTAATGTGCTTTGAAATAAGAGTGCTCCGAAAGATCTATGGTCCGCTTAGACTGGTAGATGGCACTTATCGCATTATGCACAATGCCGAACTGGAAGACATAGTTAAGAAAGAAACTATAATATGATTTATTAAGTCTCAACGACTAAGATGGCTGGGACATGTGGGTAGAATGCCAAGATAGCGATCAACGAAGAAGGAACTAGATCTTCGCCCAATTGGAGAAAGAAAAAGGGGACACCCGAGGAAAAGTGACTAGAAGATGTGAAAGCTGAACTTAAGAAAATGCGCGTGCAATGTTGGCTGTAAATCGAGTTCGATAACAAGAAGCTGTCAAGGAAGCAGTGGTTCACCAAGGACTGTGACGCTACGAAGAAGATGTTAGGAATTCTGAAATATGAAATTTGAAAATACCATGGAAATGTTGGACACAACCTGTTGAAGGGGCTACAATCGCTGTGATAGTTTCGCCCACCAATAATATACACTTCGTC
The DNA here is from genome assembly GCA_037575425.1 of Anastrepha fraterculus. Classification (NCBI taxonomy): domain Eukaryota; kingdom Metazoa; phylum Arthropoda; class Insecta; order Diptera; family Tephritidae; genus Anastrepha; species Anastrepha fraterculus. The sequence goes on along the minus strand of JAYXIM010021717.1, from coordinate 96,507 downwards.
ATCAGAATCGATGTTCCAGATTGGTTGAACTTTCTATATATTTTCCTTCGCTTAGAGTCGCTACCCTCTGTGCTGAAATCACTTTCTGTAGTATTCAAGAAGCATTTCTAGCCTACAAAATCGTCTAACGACTTTGCGATGCTGCAACTCTTGCGACACTAAGTTGCATAGCTTTTTTATGAATTCGACTGCTTTAAATCATTGCGAAGCTGCAGTTGGTGTCACTCCCAACAACTCTGCAAGCTCTTCTTGCGTTCAGCGCAAGATTTCATTGGCTCATGGAATGTAAAATATAAAGCCCAAAACTTTATCTAAATTTGTTCTGATGAAAGTAATTTAATATTGTGCATTAATTTCGAGGCGGATAGTGCCATATGTAGAAGTCCACGCAAGTGGGGAAAGTTACTGAACGCCATTCACTTGGGAGTGGCCAGGACGATTCTTCTACATAGGGTTCAAGTAGCTCACAACTTCCGGGATTAGCCCACATATCCTCTGGGTAGCTGCTGAACACTCGTTCGGAGTGAGCCAACGTGAGAAGGCGAATCATTCCAGGATGGCGGGTTGTGCGCTGGGTTTCGGACACACCAATGAAAAATCCCCTCCCACTGAAAAAATGTTAAAGGCCTCTGATGAGAACTTCCTATACTGATTACGACCTCTGCACACGAACTAAGGAAAACGGCCAAAATTGCGTAAGCGATTATCGCACCAATTAAGAAGAAGAATTCATTTCGAAATAACAACTCATTAATGAAACTTAAAAAAGTAGTTACACTACTTTTGGAAACACCATTTAAAATGCGCCCAGTGAATGTTTTGATTTTCAGCATCAACCGTCAACCACCCAATAGTGAAGACTTTAATGCCCCTATAACCATGACCTCCTCTTCTTCTTCTTCGCCCTCGCCATGGTCCCTTAGTAGGGGTCGACCCTCCTCATACGCAAACTCAAGGTTACTCGGACCTGGGTTGTCCCTTCGTTGACTTCGCTTCGTTGCATATCGTTTATCGATAATTTGACAAAATCGCTATGGTTTTGACATCACATTTGTACAATTTATTCGTGTGTTGTTTGTTTAATCTTTCTTCTTCTTTCATTTTTGTTTGAATTTTCCCATTTCTCTCGCGCAACTTTACCAGTGTGACGACGTAATCTTGTATTCTATCATTTTTGCCCTATTACGATTCATAACTGAGTTCTTAATTCGGTCCGCGATTTCTGTCCCCTCCGCCAAAACGGAAGTTCGTCCGCCAACCAGTCCGTTTCAGATACGGTCTTAGGTTTTACGATAATTTTCATTCCAGCGAGTTGTTGCTCCTTATACATTTGCGTTCTTTGTTTAATTCAATATTAGCCAAGACACAAACGTTTGCAACTGTATATAATTTTGTACTTCTTCAGCGACATCTATGTGTGAAGATTGAAGGTGTGACTTTGATAGAACGGTTCGCGTATTTATTATTAAGGCGTTGTTGGCGACATCTGATACTGGAGTTAAGAGTTTCTCAACGGAAGTGCTGCTTTTTCATATTAACTTATCCCGCTGAGTTCCTGCGAAATCTAGTTTCTGGTAAGGGAAATTGAATATTTTGTATGAAAAACCATGTAAAAGGAATTACTTATTAATTAAGGTAAAATTATAGCTACGTATTGAATAAATCACAAAAAGTGCAGTTTAATTACAAGAAACATGAAACGTTGATTCACTGATACAATCAGTAAACGTAATTACTTTGTATGTATGTACTACAAACATGTGTATGTGTGACTTAAAAAAGATGTACCTACATTTGAATTTAAATTTGAATTTATTTATTACTAGTATAATAATACATTATAATTTACAATAAACTGTAAGTCCTACAGAGACTATTAAAAGTCTGTTCGTAGGCTAGCAGCATTTAACGAAATAAGTTTTATATGTAACATAGGTAACATACATTTAACTTTATGTTACAACATACTTACTTATATCTAGCGGTTCTATAAAGAACATAAAATAAAATTTTTAATTTTTTTATTTTTATTTTAAATACTTAATTAATTTTTAAAGTGTCAGCCGTTACAATGAAATAACGCGATATTAACAAATATCATAGGTTTAAATTAGTTTTTGTTAACCAGATTTTTATATCTTTTTTATTTTTGTCGTTAATTACATCATAGGCTTTTAACCTCTTTGGAAGCTGATTAAAGATTTTAATGCTATAGGTTATGTAACATTTTGAACCAATACTTAATTTACATTTTTTGTGCTCAATTTGTCTATTTCTAGTATTTATTATCCTTGATAGAAACGAATTCTTTAAGTTATTGTAATTTTGATTTAAGGCTGTAAAGTAGAACAACTTTTTTATCGAAAGAATGTTGCTAATCTTTAAGGAATTACCTGTTATTGAATTTTGTTTACTCTTAGATATTATTTTTAACGAGGTGACTGACTCAAATAGGGCATAATAAATAGTTAATAATTGTTCTTTGCTTAATATATATTTTAATTTGGCAAACACAAAGATTAAATATCTATTTCGCTTTATTAAATAATTAATTTGAAAATCTCATTTAAACTTATAGTAAATGGTGGCCGCCGTAGCCGAATGGGTTGGTGCGTGATTACCATTCGGAATTCACAGAGAGGTCGTTGGTTCGAATCTCGGTGAAAGGAAAATTAATAAAAAACATTTTTCTAATAGCGGTCGCCCCTCGCAGGCAATGGCAAACCTCCGAGTGTATTTCTGCTATGAAAAAGCTCCTCATAAAAATATCTGCCGTTCGGAGTCGGCTTGAAACTGTAGGTCCCTCCATTTGTGGAACAACACCAAGACGCACACCACAAATAGGAGGAGGAGCTCGGCCAAACACCTAACAGAAGTGTACGCGCCAATTATTATTATTATTAAAATAAAATGCCAAGATATTTAGTGCTTTCAAGCCGTGTTATTGGAATACAGTTACATTTACTGTTAGAATCATGATTATGCATAAATATATTAATATTTCCAGGTACAGAATCTTTATAAACTCCAAAAGTTAGAAATACCGCTTTATTAATATTCACAGATAACTTGTTTTGACACATCCATGTAAATATTTTATTTGCAATTAAATTTGCATTTAATTCAGCATCCTCCCAAGTATCGCCACTTATAAGAATAGTTGTATCGTCAGCATACGATACTATATTGTAAGGGTGTTTTTGGCTAAATTGTACAGCACTATATATTTCATTTATGTATATCAAAAATAATAAAGGTCCTAATACTGTCCCCTGAGGGACTCCACACAAATCGACCCGGCCTAATACACATATATATAATTGCCGCGTACACCCTTTTTTTTGGGTGTTTGGCCGAGCTCCTCCTCCTATTTGTGATGTGCGTCTTGATGTTGTTCCACAAATGGAATGAATAGTAAACAGTAAAGAAAGTTAAACAGTGTACGATGGTCGTTACAAAAGTCCGCGGAAAGTCAGAGAGATGGCCCTACTGGTGCGTATCGAACAAGTTTCAGCCAGATCGCTATTTTCCTTTGTTTTTGGATTTCGTTTGAATCGAGGAAATCAAGTAATTTTCCTCTTCCATTACAACAACGTACCAGCTCACGTCTCAGCAGTTGTGGTTCCAAAATTAATGGAAATAGGGTTCCAACGCGTTTCACATTCCCCTATACTTAAGACTTGGCTCCCTCAGAAGTCTTACATATTTGAAAAAATGGCTGGCGAGACAAATTTTTTATTCAAACGAAGAGGTGACTGCAGAAACGAATGGCTATTATTCAGACTTGGACAAATCCTAATATTTGGAAGGGATCAAAAACTAGAACAGCGTTGAACGAAATGTAAAAGCTCAAGAATAGACTAAGTCGAAAAAAGGTTTACCCAAATAATAAAATAGTTTTTTGAAGTGAAACTTCGCTCTCGTAAAGCGAGAATGAAGAGTAAAATTTCAAGGCCATGCAACGTTTTGGGCATTTTCGTTCCGCGAGAGAGAAAAAAATATAACGTAGAGGAAAAGGAGAGAGAGAGCTATCCCTTATATACATATGTCTTAGATACACTTTAGACTATTTTACTGAGTTTTTCCTTGTGGTTGCTAAATTCTAGTGAAAAATAACACTGCCTACTTTTTGGCGCTTGTTTGTTGGTGCAAACTTGTAGGAAATATATTTTTAGTGCCTACTTTTTGGCGTTATATTTTCTCGGTGCCTACTGTTTGGGGCGTTTTTTGGTCCCAATTTTTTTGACGTTTGTTTTTTTTTGGTTCCTACCTATTGGCGCTTATTTCCGTTTCCTGGCTAGTGCTTGTGCGTACTATAAAGTGCTATCCATTCCGGCGTGGGATTTATTGGTATTGCCTTGCGGTAATTTGTGCCGTTCCTGCGGTCCTGGAATCGCTGCGTTTGTAGTGCGCGTTGTTGCCACGGTTTGTCTCCGGCAAACCCTTCTCCGTTTTTTTGTAAATCTTGTCTATTTGTATTCTCTGCAAATGTTGTGAATTTATTTAGATATATACTCTTTCTCTCTCTCTCTCTCATTCTCATGGGAAAGAGAGGAGAGTCCGTACGGATATAGGTACCTCTGTTTTCACTGACGGATCCAAAATGGAGTCTGGAGTGGGAGTGGTAGTTTACTCTAAATCAGCCAGCATTTCGGTCTCCTTTAAACTGCCGGAAACAAGCAGTGTTTTTGAAGCAGAGGTCTTCGCGATCCTGCAGGCATGCAAAATGCTTCGGGATCGCTATTGGAAGGAGACATTCATATTTTTTCCGATAGTCTAGCTACGATCAAGGCCCCGTCGTCGCCGTATTGCAGTTTTCTTCTGGTTAACGTCTCGAACGTGCCGGAAAAATTTCTCTTATCTGGGTTCCTGGGTACAGGAATATAGAGGGAAATGAAATTGCCGATGAGCTTACCAGGAAGGGGTCGTCAGAATCGATTGCAGCTGTCTCCTTCTCAGGTATCGGTGTCCCCTTGGCCGTCGTTAAAGGGAAACTACACAATTTCTTTCTAAACAAGCGCAAGACAGATGGAGGTCTGTCATGCGGAGAAGCTTGGAATTCCGTACAACCCCAATTGCAGAAGCCGTGGGGATCCTGCAGAGAAAGAGAGTGTGGAACACTTTTTCTGCAAATGTCCGGCTCTGGCGACTAGGCGCTTGAGATTCCTTAGCGTGCCCTTTGGGGATGACTTGAAGAAGTTCTCCAGCCTAGATCCCTTTTCTCTCCTCCTCTACATCAACAGCACTGGATAGCTGTAGACGGTTTTTTTTCTTAATCTTTTCACAGGTGGTGGTCCATATTATGAAATCAAAATTTAGCACGTAAGTGCTACTTGAATTGTACCTGGGGTACTCTTGCCATCTTACCTACCTACCTACCATGACTGTAGGTATTGAATTTTTCAGACGATTCGGTTGAATAGTTTTTTGACAACACCGGGCCGAAAAAAGATGTTTCGAGACAAATAATTTTAAAATTTGAGGTACAGGAGCGCGCGGACCGCTCTCTACCTCGTTAATGGGCTGTAGAAGCTAACTTATTGGGAATTTGGGCATGCAAATTTCACAGTATATTCTTAAGGTACTATACTTTCAAAATATCGGGAAAAACAAAAAATCGTTTTTTGTTTTAATTTCTAGACCACCAGGTCCCTTTAAAGTAATTTTCTATACTACACTTGAGTTCGGCAACAAAAAGTTTGAAACAAATTTCTTGAACGTATTTAGTTATCGTAAAAATCGTGATTTCATAACAATCTGCACACAATCGCCGATATATACCTGATAGCAAATAAAAGTTTATACAAAACGGTAGTAACCTCTACTCGTATTGCACGAATACGGAAGGACATTCATTACAAATTGGAAATTAACCTCATCCAGGCATTGGTACTAAATAGCAGCGCGTTTACGAAAAAATAAATAGGTACACACACGCACACTCATCGCTCACTAAAATTTGAATGGCATTGGTGTGATGATTTTCCCCTCAAGGTGGAGGAAACTCCCCTTTTGAGCAGGCCCTAATCCCCATGGACGTCCGAAGAAAAAATAATTTTGGAATGAAGCAGTGAAGGCAAACTATGTGTGTTTCTAATATCTTCTTCTGTATTTCAATTTTCTCATTGAATTGTTTACTATTTTTAAAAATTTGTATTTTCGTAAAAGTAATTGGACGACCGAGACCCCCGTTAACAAGTCAAAACGCTGATGTCTACCTTGTTCACTAGACATAATTTGGAATACAGTTTTAGTTTAAGTTCTACGACTATTTGAAAGAAAAACCAGATTTGTTGAAGAAAATTTCAAGGAAGCAGAATTATCATGAAGGCGCTTCAACATTTATCGATTGCTTTTGACGAAGAAAACTGGGTTCAGCTTTCATAAAATTTGATAATAAGAATTTATTTTCGTTTTAAAACTTTGATTCCGAAATTAAATTTAATTTATTAATAATTTTTGTGCAAATTATTTCAATAAAAAACAAAAAGAAAAACATTCATGCTAATCTATAGCATTAAGATACACTTTTGTATACCTATGAGCAAGTGTAGCTGAATACATTCAAAATTTTTTGCGCGAATGCTTAGCAGTGCAAAGAATACACTTGAGATTTCAAACTGTGTCTTTTTCGAGGAAGTAAGCAGTCTAGGTACCAAAGGAATGCTAAGTTGAATACGCTAAAGAAGGGTGATTAGGTGATAAAGACTGAGTAAGGGCTCGAACTTATTCAAACGGGCCAGCTTTCTGTAATCAGGCGTAATCCTCTTTCTGGACCCAAAAGTGAGTGGCAAATTTTGAAATGTTCCATTTTTATTAAAATAAGGAATTATTTTGTAAAAAATCACGAAAGTTCGCGAACCAACTAACAACGAAAACCGGATGAGTGAGATACTATAAAAAAAACTTGAATTCGTCTTGACACCAGATGGCAAAACAGAAGTTGCCAGAAGGTACCAGTTGCCATATCTAAAAATTACGATGGCTATTAAGCGCATGTATAAATTTATAAAAATGCTTGATGTTTTTATTTTCGGGTACTGCGATGTTAATTGCTTTACTCGCATTTACTTAATGCCCTACAATCACTCGAATTCCGTTTAAGAGACCACTGTCAGCTCTTACGCGAGCCAGGATTGTTGTGGATTTTGGTAGCTGCAGGTTTTGATGAACAATTAATGTACTGGGAAGTGTGTGTTGTTTTTTTCTTTTTCTTTTATATCATTAATAACAGCAATTCTACGCGTCAAAATATAGCTGTGGCTAAATAGATATGTCGTGGCATCGAGTAAAAGTATTCGCAACTGAGTTTGAGTGCAATATTGAATGCAAAAGAAAATACTCTGTGCAAAGACTAGCTCTTAGTTCAGTTTAAAAGCATGGCTTTCTGAAATATTAGGCAGCAGCTTTCACATATAATTTGTACGGCTCTGTTACCTTAACTTATATAAGCAGGGGTGACGCGCTCAAAGTATTCAGTCTTAAGTTTAGGCGGTGTAGATTCTGTTACAAAACGCGAAACACACCAAGAATGTTTTGACACTGTCCAATTGCAGAATTTATTCAACAAGAGTAAGCGATCATTCATGAGAGCCCTTCGAAATCAATGAGGGTCCTTGCGAGGGGGCTTAATGTTTCTGAGAGCCTTATCCGTCGTGTTGTCTACGAAGATCTCGTTTCCGAACCTGGGTCGAGGAGAGTTGCATTATTGCAGCTAATGCAGCTAATCTTCGTGCACGTGGTAATATATATATGCTTTCTTTTAACTCCTAGTAGAGCTTAGGGTGTCAACTACTCCAGAATGCCATTGTCTCTCAATTCGCTCTATGATAAACCGAGAGTTACAATTTCATGTTGATCTTCGTCATGTTATATGAAGTCTTCCAACTGCATTCCTTACTTGTTTGAACGGGTTCCACCGTAACGCATGCCTGGCCACGTTGTCGTTTTCTTTTTGAAGTGTGTGACCGATCCATTGTTATTTCCTTCTTAGCACTTCACAGGCAATCTCGACCTCATTGGAAACTTTAATGAACTCGGAGTTGCTTATTTTTAGGGATCAGAAGATTGGAGACATGGAACGTGTTAATAAAACATGAATTTATTCTTGCGATTGAAATAAATTTAAAAAAAAAATAAGTCTTCAAGTTATTGGGTACTTTTGGTAGATGAATTTTCTATTGGTTAATTGAAATACAGACACACTGGTTCACGTACGAATTGTCAAACGTGATTGTTGACAATACTACGCACTCGACTTTAACTTTTAAATGAGTAAAATGCTAGGAAATTAAAAAATAAATATAAAACAGAACAAACTAATTATTTTGTACAATCAATCAATTATGATCCAAAAGAATAGCCCTCATAAGAAAGGTAATTTTTTTCTGAGGGAATCTTTTGCTTTTACCAGATTTAATTTTTTGGCGTCATTCAGTTACAGTTTTGGAATGTCTACTGTAAAAGCTTATACACATACGTAGGCATTTAGCAATATCGTACCCAAGTATAAAAACATAAATTTTAAGAGGCTACCCTTCAGGTAGGGATATCTTTCCATGTATCCAATAGCTTCTTTTGTCATCTACAATGTTGGAATACCGTTAATTCTCATGTATGTATTTGTATGTATACATGTACTTCAAGCTGTACCATATTTTTAATCCCATTCGTTCGTTCATATACATGCATTTGTATGTTTGTATGTATGTATGAATATAGTGGCTTTGTTTTCGTCTCTTTGTCCCTTGTATGTATTTTTTTATGTAAGTATGTGTGCAAAGTTATGTAGCCATAAGCTAATATTTACTGTCTCCGCAAATGTTTATCAAAATTTGCATATTATCGATTTTCTTCAATAAGTTTCAAGCAGAATTGAGCTCTCCAAAGGAGTCTTAAAAGTTTGAATATTTTGGGTTGGGGAATAAGTTCACAGCGTTTTTATATTTTCTTCTATTTTATAACGATTTGTTTGCTGATTGGCAAAGGGTAAGTATTCATTCGATAGAACATTTTCTGCTGTACAAAACTCTGTTACCTGTATTTTTGAGTTATTTCATTTTTTATTAGTTTTGAGGCTTAGAAATGGAATATCCAGAAGGGAAAAATCAACATTTTCGACATCTGCTCTTCTTTGCTTTTTATAGAGGTCAAAAAGCTACCGAAATGGCCCGGGAGATTTGCGACGTGTATGGAGAAGGTGTCACGGGCGATTCTACAGCACGAAAATGGTTTGCAAAGTTCAAAAATGGCGACTTTGACGTCGATGACACGTCGCGCAGCGGAAGGCCATCTGAATTCGATGAAGAACGTGCAAACCCCTTTTGAAGGCGAACGGTCTTCAAACCAGTCGTGAATTGACGGAGAAAATAAACTGCGATCGTAAAACGATTCTCAATCACCTTCATTCAATGGGATTCATAAAAAAATTGGGAGCCTGGATGCCACATGAGCTCTACGAAACAAACAAAGAAAGTCGTCTTCAAATGGCTTCTCCGCATCTCGCTTGCCATCGAGAAACACGCGTTCATAAACAGCGCCCTTTATACCTTATCGTCACGGGAGATGAGAAATGGTGCCTACACATCAATATGAAGCAAAGAAAGGAGAGGGTAGCTTCAGGAGATATACCAAAGCCGATAATCAAGCCGGATCTTCATCCAAAGAAGATGATGATTTTTGTGATGATAGGAAGACTGGAGGGTATGGTGCAATGGGAAATACTCAAAAGGAATACCACGCTCAACAAGGAGCTCTACGTTGCCCAGCTACTCCGCGTGAATGAGGCTATCGACTAAAAATACCTAATCGACACATGGTCAAACAATACTCCTTCACGACAACGCCAGGCCCCTTATTGCACAAGTCGTCAAAGCTGCACTCCAAGAGCTTAAATGGGAGGTCCTTCGGCATTCGCCGTATTTTCCGGACTTTGCACCGACCGATTACCATCTTTTGCGCTCACTGTCAAACAATTTGAAGGGCGCTAACTTCGATAGCAAAGAACTGGCTCATCAACTTCTGGTGTCAATCTGGCGACTTTTGGCTGAACGGCATCAACAAATTGGTTGGAGGTGGGAAGAGGTTTAATAAAAGTCTTCGATAAAAACGCTACGAACTTATCCTAATATATACATATAGGGTCCGGCTCGAAGTGTAACCAATTAAAAAGACCATAAATTTAGTTTGCAAAATTACTTTTATTCAATTCAAAGTAAAAAATGTGTGAAAATTATTCAAAATTAAGAATCCATTTACTTTTGCTCGATATGACCACCTTTGGCCTTGACTATGGCCTTGAGACAGTCCAGAAATGATTCGTAAGCTGTCCGAATGTGACTTGCAGGTATTTTGGCCCACTCGCGGACAATGGCTTTTTACAGCGCCTCGAGACTGGTGAATCTTTTAGGTCGGACTTTGCTCTCCAAAATAGCCCAAAGAGAATTATCCATCGAATTCGCGTCTGCTGTAATTCGCGTGCGTCGTAACGTTGTTATTTAGCCACTCCTGGTTCACTCGAGGCTTGTGCCGAGTCTTGTTGAAACGTCCATGGTCTGCCACCAAAATGTTTGTCTGCCCACGGCTTCAAAGCAACCTTCAGAATACTTTCCCGATAATATTTCGGATTTTCGCATTTAAATGAAATGATTGAAGAGCGCCCATCTGCGGTTACAGCGGCCCAAATCGTTAGCTGTGGCGGGTGCTGCCTCCTGCTATCCAATCGATGACTCAAATTCTCGTGTGAACGGTGGGTCAAATAAACACTATCGTTTTGGGAGTTAACGAATTGCTCAATTCCAAATAGACATTCGGTTTCCATAAAACAAAAAACAATGCATGATATGTCCGCAAAATAATTTTTTGATATTTGATTTTATTAAAAAGTTGTCAATGCAGATCGCTCAAATCGAGTACGTATTCATATTGTCGTGTCTTTTTTTTCGACGAATCCCATCAACATTATCAGCGGAGGAACTGACAGATTGATGCGCGTCAAAAGTAAGAGCCCGAACTGCTGCATTGTTGCATATGTTTGAGAAAACACTAAAAGTGGTGTTCGTAATGAGAATTTTTACTACTACTACTATCCTCATTTCCCAATTCCGCATAGGGTTTCGAAAAATCCCCCTAAATCTTACTTTGTTGTTTGCTTCTCTACATATTGAAGTCCACGAATACCCATTGCTATTCAGTTCGACAGTTTTTCGCCAGGTTTTAGCAGAGACATCTGGATTATTGCGGGTTCCATTTTAGTGCTTGTATTGCAATATAGCTGTTGCCTTTGCCAAGTGTGTGTCCTATCTATTGCGCATACTTGATTGGCACGACCCCAGAGCTCTTCATTTGATGTGCGAACAGGTCACCATATTTTTAGAATCTGCCGCAAGTACTTCCTTACAAAGACTTGGATAAATTTTGAACATTTCCAAGATCCCGAACCTTAATAAAACATTGACTTCACGTTAGAGTTGAATATTCGAAACTTAGTTTTTGTCTGATTTGACGTGACCGTCATATATTGCGCAACATACTGAAGGGGTTAGGGGTAGGCAGAGGCTCGAAAAAATGATGATTTTCAATCATTTTTTTTGCTATTTAACTGCTTTATTTTATATAAATAAAAACGTAGCCCTAAAACAGCATGTTTTAACTTGAGCTTAGCGAAATTTCAAAAGAAAATTAATAATTGTAAAAGTTATCGCTGTTTGTGTGGAGCCCGTTTCTTCAGAAGTCCCTTGCGGCGATCATCACAAATCCTTGGAGATTCATCTAAAATCAATCGGACAAGAGAAATTAGTTTTATTAAAAGATAATCTTGTACCTGATAGGAGCTTTTCTCTTTTTTTCAAAATTAGTAAAACGGTGGCCTCAGGAAATATTAATATTGTTTAAATATTGTGTAAAAAAAATCGAAATTATTGAGCACGATTTTTTTATATTTTTCAAAAGCAGTATACATTTTATTGAAATCTAACAAGCGGTTTTTAAGTTACAGTGATCACCAGTTCAAAAAACGTTCGTTCATTTATTGCCCAAAATAATTTTAACATAGGAGTTTACTAAGTTATGATAAAATTAGATTGCTTAGCATTATCCTAACATACATTTGTAATTATCTAGGAGTTTAAAATTTAATTTTCTTTTGATACATACAATAGGTTATGATTACTATTTTATATGCCTTTGGCATACTTTTTAAAACGTATTTATTGTATATTCTCCCAAAAAGGGCTTAAAAAGGAGATAACGTATATTAAACTTCTATAATTTATTTGGCTATAAATTGATCAATGTTACAAACTAAATTTTCATCGTTGAAGTTGTAAGTATTGTGTCGCCTATGATAATATATTGCTTTACTATTTTTATGTAACACATCATTATTTTTTAGTATTTTTAAAAATATTGGTGATAAAACGCATTTAAAAGTTTGCTATCGAGCTCCTGAGCGTCCTTTGTTAATTGTTGAATAACTCGAAAAGTATTCCTTGGATTCACTTCAAATTTTCACACAATATTTTGAACTTATTTTATACTTTAAGAAAATGAAAAAAAAAATTCAATGTTTTGAAAATTCTGACTACCCCTAACCGCCGAACGCGGCCTTGGCCAACATCTTCGCCATTCGTACAGTTTTATAGTTCATTGAATTTTAGTATAATGAAGTTCAAGCTAAGAGTGGCCCAAAAGTCGCGCTGGTTTTTAATAATATTTTTTGTTATTAATATTTTTTTTTTAATAAAAAACATTTACATCTAACTTAAATGGTTTAGAGTGTCCTAAGTACAGTGCAAAGTACTAAAATGTTTGTTAGAAGATTTGCATAGGATTTAAATATAAAAACGAAGGTAGGTTTCCAAGATAGAGAAATCAGTAATTTCGTTGCTCCTTACAAAATGTTTATGACTCGAATTATAAAGATTGTAATTTATAAATTTTCAGCACATTTGATTCAAAAATCTTAGCTAGTAACAGCCGTATAAGCTTTCTCGGCCACTGCGTGCTCTTGCCAGAACGCGGTATCGCTGTCTAAACACTTACATCTCTGGATGTCTAGCAGACTTGCAATCGGCAGTCATCCAAAGCATTTTATCGGTTATCAGGGAGACGGGGTAATTTCCCCATATCGGGAACTTAAGTCTAAGCTAAATAGTAGTATCACAATGGGCCTTCAGACCGAAGTGGGTGCCTTCTACAGCCTCATGGAGAGTGGCAACCACCGTAACCTAACTTAGCCTAACAGCCAAACAGAATTATTTGGCGAAAAATGTTGATAGAATTAGAGTGCGAGCGAATAGATTTTGAAAAACCCATACTCCAAAAAATCTCTTCATCATCATCTATTCCGTTTGTCCCGAATGGAACAGAGGGCCTCAAACAAATCTCTTCAGCTATACCTTAAATTGTAATTAATTATATTAATCAGCTTTGGTGTTTTATAAAAACGGTAAATATTTGCTCTACCAAAAAAATGGTATTCCTATTTGATAATGGCCAATTCAACCAAATGTTATCTAAACTTCCTCCACATTTTTTTCTAGTGCAACTTACTAACCAATCTTCTGTGCAAATTATAAATCCATACGAAATTGAGAAGTATTAAACTTTTAATTAAATTAAACGATTTTATTTGTTTCATATGTATCGACAAAATGAATGAGGCCTTAAGGACGAGCGAAGCTACAGATATGCACAGGTACATGAGGACCACATGCATACATACATACATACATTTTTACACAAACACTTACATTACGATAATAAGTAAATAGCAAAGCTGTATTCCACAGCACATAAATGCAAGTTGCATATAAAACAAAAAGTTATGTACTGAGCGTATAAAGTTCGCATATCTATGTGCATATATGTGTGTGTGTATGGCGGTGTAAGTATAAATGTGCATAGGTGTGTGTGTGTGTGCACAGGAAAACAACTTAATCTGCAAAACCAAATAAAAGGCGCACACAAACAGTAAAACAAAAGCAAAAGCAAAAAGTGGAATAAAAAATAAAAAATGGGTATTTCAATGTAGAAATATGTACATGATTTCCGATTGGTCGGCGCTTTCGCTGGGACAGAACGGAGAATATAAAATACTTAGGTGGGTGGGTGGTGGTGGTGAATCAACAGAAATTCGCTGCAAAATATAAAATGAATTAAAATGAAAAGAAGTAAAAGAAAGTATATTTAAAAATACTTAAATGTATGTGCAAGCACAAATGTGTGTGTATATATAAAACCGTGCGTACTATTCATATTAGGGTTGTCCACTCATGCTGATATCAGAAAATATGTTATGACACCACCCAAAAAAAAGTAGAATAAATAATAATATAATATTTTATAATGAAATGAATAATAATATTATGTGCGCAACTAAGTTCCCGCTGTTTCTCAATAGATGCCGCCAGCAGTGTGTGCTAGCCGATCCTAACATAACCTAAATGTCATAAACCAAGCTTAGTCATATGGTAAACAAACTGCTTCGACACATTAGTGATTTTGTTTAGGTATCATATACTTTTGGTTTTGTGAAAATGTCTGATTTTGTGCCAAATAATCGTCATTTGTGGGAAGTGTTGATTATCCACTTTAATTCGAAAAAAAACTGAAGCGCATCGAGAGCTACAAAAAGTTTATGGAGATGCTGCTTTAAGTGAAACAACGTGCCGAGATTAGTTCCGTCATTTCAAAGACGATGATTTTAATGTTGACGACCATCCGCGTGAAGGAAGGCCAAAAACCTTCGAAGGCGCTGAATTGGAGATTGCTCAATAAGGATCCGTGTCAAACACAAGAAGAGCTTGCTTCAGTATTAGGAGTTACCCGCCAATATATTTCCAAGCGATTGCATGCTTTGGGAATGATTCAGAAACAGGCGACTTGGGTTCCTTATGAGTTAAAACCAAGGGATATTGAACGTCGTTTTTTTGCCTGGGAGGGAGGAAGGGTTTTCTTTATCGCATCGTGACGGGTGATGAAGAATGGATTCATTACAGCAATCCAAAGAAAAGAAAGTCATGGGTACTGCCCGGTCATGCCTCTACGGCGTTGCCTCGGCCGAATATTCACGCTGCGATGGTTATGCTATGCATTTGGTGGGACCAAGTTGGTGTGGTCAGTGGATTCGTTAATAAGCAGAATTGCCGCATTTGGGCGAATGATAATCCAAGAGTGATTGCCAAAAAACCAATGCACCCACAAAGAGTGACTGTTTGGTGCAATTTATGGGCCGGCGGCATCATTGGGCCGTATTTTTCCAAAATGAGCCCAGTCAGGCAGTTACTGTGAATAGTGTTCGCTATCGTGAGATGATAACGAACTTTTTATGGCCCGAATTGGAAGATATGGATGTGAACGATATGTGGTTTCAACAGGACGGTGCCATTTGTCACACAGCTAACGAAACAATGGGTCTTTTGCGCGAAAAATTTGATGACCGAATAATCTCACGTCGCGGAGATGTCAATTGGCCGCCAAGATCATGTGATTTGACACCGTTGGACTTTTTTCTTTGGAGTTATTTGAAAGAAAAGGTGTACGTCGATAAGCCAGCAAAAATTCAAGAGCTAAAGGATGAGATTATTCGGCACATTAACGGCATAGAACCTCACTTATGCCTCAGCGTCATCGAAAATTTGGACCATCGGATGGAGGTGCCATATAATTATTTTCATAATAAAGAGAAATAGCAATAATTTCTTAAAAAAATTGTATTATATTCAAAATCGATACCGGCCCTTGAAACTTAACCACCCTTATATTTAAAAAAATTGTATTTGTAGACCAATTTGGCTTATATTAGTTGGTCAATAACCGCAAATTAACCATCAGGGAGCTGGCAGAGGACCTGAACATTACTTATTGATACCTTTAGGACATTGTAGTTAATGATTTGGTCCCAAAAAAGTTGGTTCCAAAAGACCTAAATTTCATACAAAAAAGAGAGTGCATTGTCATCGCCAAAGGCATGATTTCACAGGCTGAAAGCTGAATTCATCAAATGCATCTTTACTGGAGACGACCCATGAGTTAATGAGTACGACACACAATCCAGGCATCGGCCGAGTGAGTGGAGAGCTCCGAATGAACCAAGACCAAAAAAAAAAATCCACTTTTCAGTCGAAAAAGAAAGCGATGGTTTTATAGATTACAACGCTATTCCACACCACGAATTTTTGCCAGAAATAAATGCAGTTACGGGTCAAGACTATTATTTGGGTGACAATCCGCCAAAAAAAGAAGGATTTGTGGGAAAAAAACTCCTGGATTTTGCACCATGATAACGCACAGTCGCACAGTGCCGTCATTACCGTGAATTTTTGACCAAGAACGAAAGGAATACCAGCCAACAGTCATCAAGTTCCCTGATATGGGGTCCCTGCAATTTTTTTCTGTTTTATCGAGTCAGAAAACCATTACGAAGAACAACTTCGGCGTTTCAACAGCCGAAAGGGAGTAATCGAAAAATCGAAGACGGCTCTGATACCACACCTATACTGAAAATAGAGTTCCAGAAATGTTTTGAGAGCTGAATCAAACGCTGGAATAAGTGTGTTGCAGTTGGTGGGAGCAATAAGCTACATTTTTGTATTCAAGATTCACGAGTTCCATTCTATAAAGGTACATACTTTTGAATGTCAAATATTAGACAGATCGTCCCAGTTAAGCAAACATATTTTCCTTTTTTCAAAAGAAGCAGCTTTTACTGTAAGAGCCTGCATGATTTTGTTTTACAAAAAAAAAAAGGCCACGCTACACACTATCTAAAATAATGCCAAAATTGCGTCTTTCATACATTTCGAGTAAAATATTTTTGAAATCTGTGCCAGCAAACCAATTATCACCCTGAATTTGAATTCAGTACATCAAAAACTTAGGGAAACGTACACTCTGCTTTCTCTTAAAATTTTTTGTATCGGAAGGGGAACCCGAAAGAAGAAATCGAGAATTATTTAAAGAAAGAATGCCCTAGAATGATTAATTATTATAAACAATAAGGTGTTAGTGCTGCGTTAGATTGTAAATTATTATAAAATAAAAAAATTAAAATTATAAAATATTATGAAAAAATTTGTCATATCGTAATATGAAATAATCATAAATGATCTAGCATAAAAAATTGCATCTACAAACAAAAAAAAAACCACCCTAATATGCATATTTATGTATGTGTGCATTCACTAATGTATATACATAAGTACTTGAACTGATACATGCAACTGTAATGCTGATTGTTGGGTGGGCATTGACACTGTTTCACTATACAATAATAATCACCCAGAAGCTGTCCCAAAATGGTGGCAAAGGTTGAGCACATTCTATCGAATTCATGTACTACATAAGTACTTAAAAGTATATCCATATATATGGATAGACTTACGTTTGCATGTGGGTGGGTCTCTTCGGGAAACGAGCAAAGCGAAAGCAGAGACAATTTCCGAATTGAAATAAAGTAAAACACAGACAGACATAAACAGCGACTCTATTCGCACATACACACATACACTGACTAATAAGAATTGGTACTGCATAGGAATGGTAGTGACATTTGTCCGATCATTTAAGGGTCACAATGACCCCAACGTAAGTGTTTTCAATAGTAATGCGCTATTAGTTTACATATAAAAATCCGAAAGTGATATTAAGGGTGGATTAATAGAATAGTGACAGGAACAAGACACCAATTGTAGGTAGTCTCCAAAGAATTTAAGAAAAGGTGGACTATAATAATTTATAAAAGGATTTAAAAAAGGTGGACCTTCTAATATGAAGGCTTTACACCTTAAATTATTCAAAAAGATTGAATTTGCTATATTTTTTAAATGATCCGATTTCGCAGTTCAGAGCTAATGCTGGGGGAATGCACTATATTTTATATAGGCGATTTAGGCTAGGTAATATATTTCCATGATCGCTTTTAAGAACCTAAGCTTATATGTAATGTTTGTGTGGTTGACTGCTTAATTTTTTACTCTTGAAATAAATTTATTTACAAAAGTAAACAGAGCGACAAACACTACGATTGAATATTGATGGCGTATACATATTTCGCGGAGACTCAATATTTTAAGAAGAAGGGACTGCACTTGATCTGTGGCATTAGAATTGACCTTAGTGTGCTTCTCTCTTGACATAATGAAATTGATTCCGTTAAAATCCCCTCCAAAACATTTTCTTCAACATCGATTTTAACTATAAATAAGCGACGTGGCGCATGTCTATTTCCTTGCCAAAAGTTGTGTGAATGTTTATATGTACATATGAATGTAATCAAAAAAGTCATAATAAGGAACATAAAAGAGGGCAACAGTGCCCTATAGGAACGAAAACATCGCATAGCATGGCGTCGACGCTATAGGGAGCGAGCGAGTGAATACGCGCACCACCACCCAGTCACATTGCCATCTCATTCAGAGTACAATCAAAATTGGCTAGAAAGAAATTAAAATAAATAAAACAAAAAGCCAAGCAAGAGCGAGAACAATTGCATAGTGCACCAATACATATGTAGGCAGATCTACAAACGAATAAACGTAATGCCAAAATCGGGCTGTATCGAATGGGAGGCGGTTGGGTGGCAAAAGGCGAAAGCCGACAACGATTGACAAGAGCACACAGTCTACACATACGAATGTACTTGCCAACAAAAAACGTATTATTGTTGGGGTTGTGAATGTAAATGTAATGAATAGTGAATACGAGCTGGGATTTTAATGCACAAATGTTTGAGTATCAGGATATTGTTGTTGTCAGCATAACAAAAGCTCTCCAAAAATATTCATACAAAAATAGGTACCCCAACATAATGCCAACGTAAGATGTTGTTGGTTGTGCCGAAGAGCGAGAGAGTGACTACCTATCGAAGGCTCCGCTTACTGAGCGCCACTCAAGTAACGGTGGCGCACAACAGTGCATGAAGGCATTGCTTTTGCCATCACATGCACCCGCCATTGCCATCTCGTTCGCACAAGTAATCGGAAAAGAAAAACTCAGTTTGTCATTTGCTTTTTTAATTTAAATATTAAAATGTTTTCCCAATAAATGTGAGCGACGGCGGCGGCGCCAGCTGTCTGTTAGTGCGCTTGCTGTGCGTGAGTGTGTGTGTGTGAGGATGTGTTGGAGTGAAAGTAGGGTTTCTATGTGTAAGGATATGGAAGCTTGTGAACACTGAAATAGGTACACGCATTTTCTTAGTTCAATTTAATTAATATAATATAATATTGTAAATAAATAGAACTTTTTCGTATGAAAAAGAAAATTCTAAAGTTTGCTTTGAAATGCATAAACAATAATAACTAATTATATCAGAGTAGTATTTAAGGAAAAAATTGGAAATTTTTGCATTTCGTTATCAACAGCGTTAATTTTTTTTTTCATCAAATCTCGAACTGAACATATGTATATTACGTACATACTTTATTTTTTTTATCTCAATGAAATATCGATTTGCTCATTTTTTTCATCAAATCTATCATAAAATATATACATTCTTAATTTTCTGAATTCAGTTAAATGTAGATTTCAAAATTTGCACAAAAATTCGTTTCAATATTTGTATGTATGGTATTTAAGTGCATGTCGAATGGCGAACTGAGGAAAGTATTTGGGATTATCCTGCCATTATCCTGACTTTGGTTTGGTTTTATCACAATTATCATTGCAATACTTACATACTTGCGGTAAACTTTGAGCAATCAAGGGAATTTGCTTTGAGCTAAGCTTTGTTGTTAATTGAAATTCATATTGTCGCAACTGAAATACCACAAACACATTCTGTTCAGATCAACGGTTACTTGATACTGGCTAAAGATATTAAAACACGTTTTTAAATTTCATAAAAAATTGTAAAAACGGTAGCAGTGGTTCTGTTTGATGTTTGCAGTTCGATCTCGTGGTCCTTTGTGCCCCGTAAGCGATGTTGCTCCGTTACTGCACACGCTACTTTATTACGCTACTGGCGCGTTTGCTTCCTGTGTATTTAGCGCTATAAGGAATTGATATTCTTTTTATCTTTAATTTCCCAAATCTCCATTTGAAACTCTTAGTTTTATAGCGCATGATTATCTTCTGCCTTTTATAAGAATGTGCTGATCTTTTATGTTAAATTTCAACTTTAAAGTTCCCTTATATAAATTTACAAATATACTAAGTCTTTCCTATTTTATTTCTTTCATGCTGGACTGGGGTTAAGAAGGGGCTGTATATAGTTTTTAAAGACTTTACCGTACACAAATGGCAGGCGTTGGTAACCCTACATTCATAGACAAAAATAAAGTAACTTCAAAGGCAACTCATTTTTAGTATTGACGGAAAATTCGTAGTAAACTTCATAATGATAAAAATGTCTATGCATCAATTAGTGCCAGATCTCGTACGTTGCTCCACAACATAGTTTATTGACCTCAAATTGATAACTAGGCGCTGAGCGTCGAGATCCATACTCGGTGGAAAAATGTGTCTTTGGCGAAAATATTCGTCATTTCCAAATAACGCCCATCCCCGTTTCAAAACAATTAAATGCAGGTTTGTGTCTTCAGAGTTTTTACATAATATAAAAACTTTAAAGATAGTTTAAGGTTTCGATTTTTTCCCCCCAATTTCGTTCAATCCAGCTGCCCTGTAGCCGATGGTAATTACCACAAGTATGAGTATGAACTCCGCTTTTTGCACAGTATTCACTCTGGTAGTGAGACAGAGATTTTGAGCAGTTATTGTTGCGTTCAATGTATGGGAAATCTGATCGATCTGATTGTACTTAGGCACTTCACTTCACTTGGATTAAACTGTCTGCAACAGAACTGTTTTTTATAATCCTTAAACGGGGGTGCCATGAAAAAGCTCTACATAAAGCCAATCTGCCGTTCGGAGGCGGCATGAAACTGTAGGAAAATCTCAAGACACACATCACAAATAGAAGAACGAGCTCGCAAAACACCCAACAAAGGGTGTAAACGCGAATTATTAATATTATTATTAAATACATATACATTCTTTGCTTTCCCATTCCTTCTCTACATCATTCTTATTTCCTAACAAATTATACGATCAGCCCCATATACCAACAATTCTGTCAATTTCCACACAATTGTCATTTCAGGCTGCAAATGTTTTCTGCAACTGGCAGCGTATGCGCTCGCACCCCAACCTCCCACAACACAAAAACAAGAAAACAAATCGCAAACAAAAATATAAAAATAATACGAACATTCGTAAAGCAGAGAAGTAAATAAAAGCGCATGTTTATTGGCGCAGCCCACCTGCTCGCTACTTTAGCAAAAAAGACGAAAAAACACCGCAAGGCTTGTCGTTGCTGAGTATTGAGAGAGAGAGAGCAGACTGAGTGAAGCTGTACATGTGGTGCGCGTAAACAGCGAGTGTAAGTGAGAGCACAAGTGATGTGCCAGAGCCAGCGCCAGGTGCGAATGCGATGCCAGCTACTCAGGCATACGGAGCATTACACCCATGCGAGTACAGTGAATGCGTGTGTTTGTGAGCGGTGGAAACGAAATGATATGCGAAATGATTGCCTGAAAAAATAACCCAAAGGAATTGCAAACCAATAGGAAGAGTAAGAGCAGCTGAGAGAAAAAATAAAGAATAAAACAAATAACAATCATATTCGAAACGGCAAATTGGAGAACAAATAGTGAGTGTATATGGTAAGCGTGTAGTGGTGAATGGTGTAGATGGCCGCAGGAGCGCTTGTAGTGGTACGCATACCCACTTTTATTCAAATACCAAATATATTTGCGCATATTATCCACATATGTTTCATATTCATTTCGTTTCAAATGGCTTTTATTATTTGAATGCTTATTTTATTTTCAGTGAAATTTTGTCTGCAGGCGATTTGTGTTTATTTCTTATTTTTTTTGCTGGTCCCCCTTCAACATCTTCAACGTTTAAGTGTTTGACGCATTTTTTGTCTTCCTTCCACACTTGGCATACGACGACTTTCAGAAGAGAAAACGAAGATTATGCAGCGCATATTAAGTGATATGTAGAAATCATTCGTTTTCGAAGTGAATTGATGAAAGGGGAGTTAGTAGGGGTATTGGGCATCAGTTGCTGTCACTGCCTCTGCCAATGTCGCTGCTTTCTCTATTACTGCCGTTGCTGCCATTGCCTTCTCTGCTTTCCTTCAACCAGTGGCAGTTGTATTTATCATTGCCTCACAAACGTTTTTCGTTGGTCCATTCGTTGATTTGTTATGTCTTTTTTTATTATCAGGTATTTATTTGGTGTAGTAAACACCTCTGTCCCCTTTATTGTTAGTTTTCTTTCGTTTATTTAAATGTGTTCGTATACATAACTGTGTAAGTGCATGCAGATGCATGTACAATTATCTAGGCGAGTATGTAGTACAGTTATAGGCAATAAAATATTATATTATTTTATCTTTTGGTATGATTCAATATTGCATGAATTTCATATCATTCTAATTTTAAAGGGGATGTTTTTTATATTTGCAGTTTTCTGGTATGATTGAATTGTATTCTTGAATTTGCAGTGGACTAAGATGCTTACAGCTCCATACAGCTACTTCGTGGCATCGTCAAATTCATTATTAAATTAAATATGGAATAGTCCACATACTGCGAAAAAAATGCCTAACTTAACATAAAGTTCACTTGGCGCGCTAACATTAGTGAACGTTTGTAGAATGGAATGAAAAATCTTATATTAATAGTTTCAAGTGCAAAACGTTATGTTCGACGGCTCCCATGTTCGAAATTCAAACCAGAGTAAAATTACGCAATGCCCACTTGTCAAAGTCTTTGCTATGTCTAGCAGTGTACCTAAATCTATAGCTCCACCTCATTAATATCCATGTGTGAAAATTGCTGCTAGAAGACCTAATTTGCAGCATTCAGAGTGTCTATCTGCATGCGCTGGAATTCACTCTAGAAATTTCTATACCTAAATTTCAAGAGCGTGTTTTTCCAAAGTATCGCATTTGTTTCTTTTTATTTTGAATTGACTAATTCAGCTTAAAATGACAACTTTTTTTGTTTTTTCCTACTTTTTCGTAATGCACTCTGCGTTGTTGAAATATTACCTCTTAATTAAGACTTGGCTGCCCCTACTGGTGGCGGTAGTAGAAAAAAGGACTTCTCTGTATTGAAGGGATTAGGAAAGGATAAGAATAGCAAAAAATATGGGGAAAAAGAAAGCAACTGACGTGCATTGCGAAAGTCACCCAACCTAATGTAGGTGGTTATAGGATAAACCAAGACGAAAATGGTAAAGATGCGTACCAAATGTATCTTCCATATATACCACTAAAAATGTTTCTATAGGGATGAGAATTTACTATGAAGCCATACGGTCATCAACCACAGTGTTCTTCTCTCAATTGTTTCATGTTTGCCTGAAACTCATATTAACTAAATGTATAAATGATTGCGAAAATATGTATGTATTGGAATTTAAATTAAGTAATTTTATTATCTTCTTAAAAATTTATTTATCTTCTTCTCACACGTATTATATATTAAGCACAAAACAAGAAGGCAATGTTGCTCGGCTTTTTTTGCACTGAAAGGAAGGTTCTATTTTTGGAATAACCTTTCGAATTCACAAATGTTATATTGTTATTTCGGTATTTCGAATTATGCAATGTTTCGGCATAAGTCACGTAATTCTTATAATTTGTTCCCGACTGTATGTAAAGAATTTTTAATGTGCATACATCTTTAATTTCACGCCATTATATAATAAGACTGTATATAGCCAGCTTTTGACACTTTTATAAACTACATTTTTCAGCTGCTGTTTGCAATATTATTGGTATTTAACATTTTATAATACAAGAGAGCACACACACATGTGCACACATAACACACATACCGCAAGTATAACTGCAAACATCTTTATAATCTTCTTTTACAATATCTCCTCTGCTAGCTGTTTCATTTTTCATTTTATATATTGGTTTGCTTTTCTCGTTTGCCTTCAAGCCTTTTTTGGGGTTGAAATTTCACACAAATCCACATATTCTCCCCATTAATTTCCCCGAAGTATTGTCATTATAATTGTATTGTTGTGTTGTATAAATACAATTCGTTGCTTGTGGTATTTTTTGTTGTCGTTCCGATTCCATTTCAATTGCTGTTGAACTGTTTATTTGTTGTATCATTTGCTATCTCGCACGCACACACATAGCACTCCTATTTTTTGTCACCATTCACATACACATACGGGCACGAAATTCGATTCAAACGCATACGCCCATCTGCCATGCTAACTTTCATTTCCATTCCCATTCTCATAGCAGTCTCGCATTCTCATTCGTATACTCGCATTCGTATTCGTAATTCACACATTCGTATTGAACACATTCACAGTCGTAAAGAGGATAGGGCGATACGAATCGGTCGCAACGCAATCGTAGTGTCACAACAACATCAAATGTATAAAGCAAACACAACAAGTAAACAAGCAGCAGCCAACTTTTTTGTACCTGCAGCAAGTCTGCTCACCTCTCCCCAACTATACACACACAACATAATTTCCATTCCATCCGCTCTTCTGCCTGCCATGCGCTCACCTCCGCTGCTACTCAACACTTAACACTTAACTCCTCGCCCCAACCATTTTTCAACATATGTACAAATGTATATACTTCTTTTATACCACATCAATCCCCTCTAACCACTTTAATACTTCGTTGATATTGTACCATTACAGAATGCAGAACAGCCACAACTCCAAATACATACGAATGCAAACACACAATTACAGCTACAGCTACAGCTACACTCCGTCCATATCAAAAAATTATGCAGTTGCAGATACAATTGGGGAAATGTGTGTTGTGTTGTTGTATTGCGCCGCTCATGCTCGCGCAACGGCAGCCAGCACACATTTCAAATCGGTTTCATTACGAATTTGTCATTCGTAAGCGAAGGTAATGCAATAAAAATTTTGCTGTGCGCGCTACTCTACAACTCGTTCTGTTCGCCTTCGCGTCGCGTTGACGTTGCCATTGCCATTGCTGCTCGTTCGTTGTTTGTTCGTTCGTTGGCTCATAGTGCAGGCAATTTGGTTATTCGGTTCACGTTAAGAATAATCACTGATAGAGATGGTTATACGGAGCAGTATTGAAGTGAGTGTATGTGTGTGTTTATGTACCTACATGGAATTAGTACAGTGTGTTGTGTTGCATTTGCCGTCGCCAATAGGCGGCATTCGTCAAGTGAGCGGTGTCAGCAACAGCAACTGACAAATAATAATCGGTTGGTGTTAGTGCGGATTTTTGTTAAATCAATTTGCGTCAAATTAATTACAAATGCGTTTGTGTCTTTTGAAAACTTGAAATGGTGAAAACACTTGGAATTGTTACAATTCAAATCTATTCAAATGAAAAGTTAAATGTAAGAAAAAAGTTGTGAGGAATATGGTGTGATTTTAAAAGCGAAATAAATATTTAATTTCTAAATAATCTATAAGTGGTCATGATATCTGTATGCACGTACATATAAATAAGAATTTGATTTAAAAAAAAGTTTCTCTGCGGACTGAGAGAAGGAAATCTTCAAATTCAAACTATAGCTCTCGTATTTATAAAAAAACAAGGATTCACTGAAAACTGCAAGATATCTATGAAATGTTTTCTAAAGTGGCATTACACAATTTTTTCTAACATGCCACTGCTAGCTAAGCATTTCGTTGATTATAAAACTCGCACATGGAAACAGCAATGTAGCTTTGCTATGCCTAAAAATTATATTCCTTTTACTTTATTTGAAATTGAATTATTTGTTCCTAGAAAACGGCACGAAAATACAGATTAAATATTATTTTAGTATTTATTTCGTTGTAAATACGAATTTTGTTTCATTACCCTAATTGTCGGTAAGGACAGGTGGCTTAACATTTTCCGAGAGAAATTAATTCAAAGGCGAGATATCCACCACAAGCCATGCAAGGATCTCATAATTCTTGATCCATGACAATTTTTTAAGGTTTTCTGAAATTAATGGCAAAACGCTATCAAGCAGAGTAAATAAGCTCTGAAATTAAAAGTGGTCGATATGTCGGTTATAAGATTGTACACTATTTAAAAACCTGTTACACATACATGTTCGATTTCACAAAATATTGCCACTAACAAAATGCTAAAAACAAGCCTTTCTGAATTTGAAATACCTCAAACGGGTTTCTGCTGCTTGAGTCGTAGGATCTTAGTCGTTTTTTCGCGTTATTAACGTTTTGCACTTCAAATTTGCATAAAACTTAATAGTCAAAATAATAACTACAGGAATGTAGAAAAAAACTCATTTGTTCAATGCAGTTTCACCTTTTTGAACTACATTCTGATGATACATGGTTAGCAGGTGGTTAGACTAAATTTCGCTAAAAATTTAAAATTTCGCTAACTTTTCATCATATGCGTAAACGTAAAAAAATTATTAAAATAAAGTACTAATTTATGAAAACAACTGCTCGTGCGCGTCTATTTATGATAACAAAATTAAAAATCTTCAAATATCGAATATCACTGTTAAGTCAACAAACAATCCATCCATCTTACTCACACAGCAAGCAGCGACAAATGAAAGTCTACAGAAGTGAAATAACAAAAAAAAAAAAACCACGACACCAATAGCACCATTAGACAACCAATGCTGGCTGGCTACCTACCTTTTGTGGCTCCCTTAAATGTCGCCGCCAAATGCATACATCTCACGAGCTCCACAAAAGTACCCTAAAGATTGCACCCCCTTTGTACTGAAATTCGCGGCAACCTACGTAAATACTACTCCAATTCCAAATGTAATTCCAACTACAAAAACAACCCTGAATTCACTACAAAACATTTTCATTACTCACATCCCCAACCCCAAGTTTCAAATTAAAAAAAAAAAAAGAAATCTACTGCAACCGCAATTGCTTCCCCTCTTCAAACAAACAATTCGATTCAACTTCCAATACGTTTCGATCTAGCAGCGAAATCGAATCGCCCGAATTGAATGGATTCGGCAGTCGCGCAGCAATCACATTTCTCCCATTTCCGACGCAACTAGCTGAATGTCATTCGCCGCAGTCGCTGCTGCTGCTGCTGCCAGCGATGCTGTCACCACTATCATTGCTGCCGACGTTGGGTCCCAGCGTCATGCTCGTAGAAGTCGCTGTCGAAGTTGCTTTTTGCAGTTGTCGTATTTCCCTCTGTGAATTTATTTGTTTTTTTTTTTCGTTTCTGTTCCTTCTGCAATTGCGAATGTATGTATATGTAATGCAATTTTTGTTTGTCCCTGCTCTGTATATGTGTATGTATGCATATTTGTTTGGATGTATTTATGTGTGGATATATCCGCGCATTTCCTCCTCAATGCCATTCCATTACTGTTGTTGCTGCGTTGATGCGACTGACTGTGACTGCTTGCTGATTGTGTATTTGGGCGGCGCGCCACGCGTCTATTTACTATGTGAGTATTATATTCGTATTCGGAATCGCAATCGTATTCGTATTCACTGTGTGTTTCTGTGACTGTCTGCAATCATTTGTCCTCTCATACGCGCAGTGACACGTTAACGGTGCGGTAGTTAAATGCGCTAGTTGGCTAATTTTTTCGTTAAGAACGCGCGTTTTGGTAGATATTCCGGAATTGAAAATCAAGAATTCTTTGTGCTTATTAGAATTGCGATTTGGAACAGTTTATGGGATTTGTATGGTTTGTGAAATTAAATAGTTGTTTTCTTAGTTGTCGTGCAAATGCGTGAAAAGTGAAAAACTTTGATGTGTGCAAAAATAATGATTGAATAAAATTTAATATCTAACAAGGAAATTGCATAACAAAATATAAATTAAGAGCTTCTATTTATAAAAAAGGCCCCGGAATTACTATTAATTAGAAAAAATAAAATGAAAAAAATAAAATAATATAAAGAACTATTATCGATGAGTTTTGAAGGCTCAAAAAATTCACAAATAAACAATAATTTAATAAAAAAAATTTATTTTCCAAGAAAAAATACGAAATTAATAATTTTTTTAAATGCGCTATTTTTTAAGCAAACACTGTCTGGAGTGTTTCAAAATTTTATTGAAAAATAAATAAAAATAAGCAAAATTTACGATGCTTCAAAAATGGTAAAAGTGCAGTTTTTTAAGTATGCAGCTACTTGGGGCATCTAACTTTGTAAAACACTTTTGCATGTGAAATATTAAAATTCAGAGTCCATTAATTTTTGCAAAATTGGCCATTTAGAAAATTATCCATGTATTGGAAATGGGATAAAGAGATTGTTGTAGGGACTGCTGGCGTTTTGAGTATTTCTTCCAGGTCTGTTTTAGTATTAGTTTATACAAGTTTTTGCCCAAATGGTTCAAAAGTGTTTTATCGTCGATCTTTAGCTCCTGGGCGATGCTACGACTACTAAAATGCCGGTCAAATTCGAATGTTTCTGTGATTTTAACGACATTTTCTCAAAAATGTCTGAACGGGATCGACGAAATCAAAATTTCACCATTCACAATTTCCGCGGCCTGGCTTGCATTTTCGTCTTTATCAAAGAAAATCTGTAAAATGTTCCGAGTTTTCTCTTTGTTGACTTCCAACACCCTGTAACGCACAACTGAATGGAAGAAACAAAAAAAAAGGAAACGTTTTTTTTAGTGTGAAAAGTCACCTGACAGCCAGCATAAACTTTAAATTGTTTTTGATCGATACTTTACGAGATATCGATCACTCTAGCCACCCACCTAGAAAATAATGGACTTATTTTTCCCCGAACTAATATTTTAGGCTTAAGAAAATTTGAACAAATTTTGAGAATTTCTTTAGTGCAAATAGTCTCTAATAGACTTTAAGTGCAAGAAAATATTATCGTTGGCATGTCAGAAAACCGAATTTATTTGAAGAAGTTGTTTTGAAAAATATGCTGGTTGAAGCTCTGGTAGCACGCATACTTCGCCTTATTCGACGATATTTGTTGCTATAACAAGCATAGAGGTAACAGATGTGAAATAGGATCATCTAAACAAGATATTCTACTATTCGAGGTAGCTTTTCCGCAAGCACGCAACACTCGTTACAAATTAGAAGTAGGTATTTATCCAAGGAAGTTGAAATGTCAGGAAAAACTTGGAACGAAATCAAACTTCTTGCAAAAAACAGAAGCAGAGATGTTTTACTGAGGTGCTATGCTCCAGTGGGAGAAGCAGGAACTGGTGATGATGATGATGCCCCACACTTAGCGTGGCTTAAATGTGTATGCGTCACTCTATAAGCAGCATAATTTGTTTTTAGTTCCTCAGACCGTATTAGAGCACTAAAGAAATATTAAAATTCGACTAGCATTTTGGACTAATATTTTGCTTTTCTTGAGATTATTTACATAATTTACATTTTTTCAGTGAATGTGATAAATACAAGGTGGCGCACAATTAGTCACCCTGTCGGTATATTTGCTTCGCACGTCCATTATATTTGCCAATTGTGAGCTGCTAATACCAACAGACAAGCAATGGAGTGCATAAAGGAAAAATAAAGATTTTCATCCCTTCAAATAATTTTTTTTTATTTAGTAAAAAAGTGACTCAAAAACCAAACAAAAACTGTCTAGTAGTAGCTTGAATACTTTGCTGGTATGCAGAAAAATTATTTCTATAAAAAACCGAAACGAATGCAGGTTTTGTTAGACAATAAAAGTGGGGTCCACGGATCTAAAGTATGTTAGGGCCTAGAAATAACAACTCTAGTTCGGGAACACCTTCAATAATTCCGGTACGTAGAACCGCAATGCTTTAGTAACACATTTACACAAGTTTTCTTTAGTTCGAGCTCATCGAGGCTCGAGCTTCGTTTCTTGGATATACCCTTTGATGGCATCGTCGAAGGCAACTAATGGGTTAATCGTCTTCGGCGAGAGTTTGTTGAGCTGCTATAACAACAGGTTATAGGCAGTTTATGTAGTTAGCGGTCCACATAATACTGGAATTAAATACAATTTGAAAAAATCGAGCCAAGCTGCACCGAAAGATTGGTAACTCCTAACACTCGCAGGCTAAAAAAGTCCATTGTACTCAAAGCCCTCGAAAGTAAAAGAGAATATAGTCGAGGAGGAAACGAGAGTAGTAAATAAAAAAGAAAAAGATAGAACAGAATAGAGACAGAGGCAGAGATGGCTAGTCCTGTGAGAATTTTCCAGATTCCTTGGCAAATCTGAAAATATCCTCCAATTTGAGAGCACGAGTTTTACTCATTCCCATAACATCGGCGCCCAAAATTCGTAGCCTTGCTCTAGCATAGGCAGGGCACTAACAGAGAAAATGCTCAGTGCTATCCGCCTCCTCTAAGTAAGACAGACAGATCGGGTCCTCAATGATTCGACTGGTGCTCATATGCTGACCCCATGGATTGTGTTCTGTAATAATACCGACCATCAACCGAATGTCTTTTCTTCTTACTTTAGAAGAAAGTTCGACAGTTTTCCGAGCGGGCTTTAATTTTATGTTAATTGCATACAACATCACTGATCCAATTAATGATTCCTGCAGAACAGATTCCGATTCTCGGCTCTAGTCCCTGTGGAGTCACGCAGTTGACTAATTCATCGGTAATTTCATTTCCTGTTTCTGACTACCACCTGCTGGTTTAGGTGAGATGAAACTTGGTATGATAGAAAACGTTTTTCCTAATAGCAGCCGCCCACCGGTAGGTAGTGAAAAGTAACGGGGTATATTTCTGCAGTAACAAATGCCTCATATAAATTATCCGTCGTTCGGAGGTCCTCTGTTTGTAGGACAAAGAAAAACATGGCCAACCAAATAACAAATTCTAAAAAAGTCCACCCTAAATAAAAAAGGCCCATAACCTCTGCTACTAATTACCTTGATTTTCTAATATGTTTGTCTATAATGATAGTCATCATCACCATCATCATCATTATCGGTTTTTCGTTCTCTCATTGAAACATAGCACCTCAATAAAGTACCTCCATATGGTTTTGTTTTCTTGCAAGAAGCTTAATTTTGGTTTTTCTTTTCTGTTACTGGAACTTCTTTCTGAACCATTGTACGCCACGATATTTTTGAATGATTTGCGGGTTTCAGTTCAAGGCTTGACGACAGATTTCATTTACGTTCTTGCGAAGCGTGCGCCCAATCCACCTCCACTTTCTAAGCTCTATCAAATTTGCAATCGTTTTGAATTTTGCATATCTCGTACAAATCTTTGTTGCTGCTAGTGTTGGGCCACCAGATCTTTAATATTCTGCGCAAGCAACAATTTGATTAGTAGTTTGAATTTTGTTAACAATCCAATTGTTTGTGAGCCTGGCTGCCGATCCACACAAGAAAATTGATAGAACTTTCTTTCTTCTTCTTCTCCTTGATTGGAGCGATAAACGCTTACGCGACTTTAGCCGAATTCAACAAAGCACATTAGTCATTTCTCTCTCATTGTGCTAATCTGCTCTAGTTGGAAACACTAAGCGAAGCCAATTTCTTCTCCGTCTGACCTTTCCAACGGAGTGGAGGCCTTCTACTTACTCTGCTACCACCAGCTGGTACTGCATCGAATACTTTCAGACCCATCGAAAGCTTTTGACATTCTTCGTCTGGTTGTGATGAGATCTGAGAGCTCTAAGTGTAACCAAACCAAGATTGGATAAATAAAAATTGTTTCTTACCTCTACACTCAGCTCCTTTGCTCACTACTCGCATGAGTATTTATGTATGTATGTAGAGGGTAATCAAATTCGTCGAGTAATTTGTGAAATGGAGAGGATCATTTGAACTAATCAAATTGTAAATCAAATTTTAAAATCGTGGTGTGTCTTTACGGTTAGAAAATTATTCGAAAGTTCAATATATCTGCTTCATAAATGAATCCTAGAATACTTGAATTATTACCTATTAATATACAAAGTAACGATTCCACTTCGATTTTTTCATTTAATTGTGGACTTAAATTCTAGGTACACCTGAGCGTGGACACTAGAATTTTCATATAATTTAACCCAAAATCATGCAAGCTGAATTCAGCAGAATATTCAACTTACCCAACTCTTTTAACCCTTCGCCTTAAAACAAGGTGCGGGAGACGTCATCCAACTCCCGTGCCTAAAATGAGAACCTCGTATCAGACACGTGACGACTTTTTCTGGTCAAAAGTGAGAGCTTCGTATAAAATACGAGATTGTTTTTATGCACGCGAAAAACTTTCATCGACAGTGCCACGCCCAATAGTCGCTCGATTCATAAGGCAAGGGGTTAAAATACAAAGAAAATCGTGATAAATATCATATAAATTGCCATTGAATTGCTACTATTTGAAAAACTGCACATTTTATTTTAAATTAGGGCTAAAGAAAGTCCACTAAAATAATAAGAAATCTATCAAATCTTGTTTTACAGAAAGAAGTGTGATTTATTATTAAAAACTTCGAAAACTCGAAATTCGTCACTTCGCCTATTTGCTTACGAGTGAACTCAATAAATACTCTAAAACTATCTCGAATAAAAGTGAAGTGAAGTGCAGTTAAAACGTAGCGAAAATGAAAATTCTAGATTTCAAAATCAACTGAAAAATAAAAGAGTTTTCATATAGCAAAACAAAACAAAAAAAGCAAGAAAAAAACAAAGTAAACAAGAAAAAACACAAAATAACGGTCGTCACAAAAAAGTATTACATGTGACAAAGCATGGATTCTACCGCTATTGATGCTCATTCAATCACAAGTGAACAAAGTGTCGCCTCCTCTTCCTCCTCGGCGCTGCACGCCGCCGTATTAACGGCTGTTAAGCGCGAACGTTCACCAACACCAGTTTCGATCGGCAAGGCAATGAACACCATTTCAGTGGCAACCAATCTCACAAACAATAATCACAATAACAACAACAACAACAATAATAATAACAATAGTCCACGTCACAACAAACTGAGTCCCAGTTATCATCACAATAATAACAATAACAACAGCATCCTGTTGGCGCACAGCATGAATCCGACAGCGCTGCTGATGCATCATCAGCAACAGCAGCAGCAACAACAACAACAACACCAGCATCAACAGCAGCAGAATGGCACACGTGATGGGAATAGCAGTCGCGGCGGTAGCGGTCCCGGTGGCAGTGGCGGTGGTTCATTAAGCGGTAGCATTGGTGATGAACGTCCCTCCAACGGACGCCTTTCGCATACCGGTCGTGGCTCCAGTTGTTCGCCAGCCAGTTCACCTACACGTCATCCCAACGCCGTCAGTCCGGTAACATCGCTCAATCATACGATGATGCAACAAATGCAACAGCAGCATCACCAACTTAGTCCACCACCACATGTGACGGGCGTGCCCACGCCCAATGGACTACCCGCCGGTTTGCCTCCGCGTATGCCGCACGGCCTACCACCACATTCGCTGGGTTTGCTCAATTCACTACAAATGATGCATCACGCCTCGCCACTAGAATTGATGGCCGCTGCACATCATCATGTACCGCCGCGCTCCTATAATAGTCCGCCACCGATTTCCACCTCAGATCCCAGCGCCAACGAATGCAAGCTGGTGGAGTATCGTGGGCAGAAGGTGGCCGCTTTTATAATTAGCGGTGATACGATGCTTTGTCTGCCACAGGCGTTTGAGCTTTTCCTTAAGCATTTGGTGGGCGGTTTGCATACAGTTTATACGAAGCTGAAGCGGCTCGATATTGTGCCGCTGGTATGCAATGTGGAACAGGTGCGGATATTGCGAGGACTGGGCGCCATACAGCCGGGCGTCAATCGGTGTAAGCTGCTCTCCTGCAAGGACTTTGATGTGCTGTATAGGGACTGCACGACTGCCAGGTAGGTGAAATTAGTAGTAGGCGACTAAAATGGTGCGGAATTGTGGATTGAAAGCGATGTTGTAGATCCAAAATGTGTGTGTGTGTGAAGGGTTTGTGATTCCATTTATACTGGTCATATTTCATGGATATCATCTATATTCTAAAATCATTGCGTTATAATTAATACTCCTTCCTCTCGTCAACATTTTTATTGTCCACTTTGCATAGGAGAAAACTGATGTGGTGTATAAAATGTAGGTAAAACATTTCCAGATCCCTATGCTTGTGGCTAATCTCTGCTTCCATCCAACTTCTATGACTTAAGATAATAAGTACTTTAGACCCACCTTGCGATCCAATCCCTGAAACATACACTTCAGCGGGTTAGGGGGTTAGAATTTGCCCGCGGTAGCCGGTGCCCGTCGTAAGAGGCGACTAATACCCACAGCTCAGCCTGCTAGTTACGCGCATTAACTCAACGGTAATAGGCTGAGGGAAACAAGTACAAAAAAGGACCCCATTAAGATCGATACCAGTAACATCTTAATTATGGCAAACTGGCAATCGGAGAGGAATTAAGTTTGACATGGGCTGGTTATTGTGGTATTCTTATCTTGATGAAATGGCTCCTGGGTTAATGCCACGTTAGCTTCCGTCCCGCTAAAATTTTAGCAGGCCTCAGGTTACGCTCTCTAACCATCACCAGGTACTTGGTCGTTTAGGTTCTGTTGAACCTTTCCTGGTTAGTGCTGACTGGGTTCTGAACACAAATACTCCCCATGTGTCTGTTTTGAGCGTGTCAGAGAGCTTCCTCTGCAGAAGAATTGTCCAATAATGGCTTGGAGCAAACCGCCGTCCAAACTGTCACTTTCTCAACGCACAGTGGTGTTTTGTGAATGATGTGAGGGTTATCGTGGCGTCAAAAGTGTCAAGTTTGTTTTGCTATCGTCGTCAGAGACTAGGAAATAAGCTTCGTTGATCAATAGAATTTCGATAGATTATTTTTAATGCGTTTGAGGCGTCCTTTCGTTATATATCGGTTAAAATTTTGGGGAATCGTAAGCGGGCTGGTGACCAGACTGCACAATTTTCAGGAGAGCCAAAATTTGGAGTGTGAGCAAAAATAGAGTTTATGTAAAATACTTCGGCCTCAAAGCCTATGCTAGAGTAGGGCTATGATTTTCGGGCGCCGATGTTATGGGAATGAGTAAAACTCGTGCTCTCAAACTGGAGGATATTTTCAGATTTGCCAAGGAATCTGGAAAACTCTCACAAGACTAACCATCTCTGCCTCTGTCTTTATTCTATCCTACCTTTTTCTTTCTGTTACTTCTCTCCTTTCCTCCTTTCCAGCCTGAGTGTTTTAGGAGTAACTGGTTCATTTGGCTCGCCTTTTTCAAATTTCAATCTCTTAGCGCATTGACTGCCAGGCAAACAGGTTTTTTGTATGGTATGGCTCAGTTTGACGGAAGTGGAATCGTAAAAATCCTGAAAATTGCATTAAAATCTTTCGCAAATAAGTAGGTAAAAACCTATTCTAAAAATATAAAAAATCGTATGCAACGTCGCACGAAAGTGCACCACAAGGTCGAATGGGAAGCTACTTCTGTCGGAGGTAACACATGACCTGAAAAGTCCCGGGCCTAACAAAGAAAACAAGTTTTGTTCAAAAATTGGCTTTATTCATCAACGACTCATAATTTCCATGAAGAACAACGTAATCATTCCATTCATGACTCGAAATAGGCCTCAGTTTCAGTGATAACCTCTTCATTCGAGGGATATTTCTTACCGGCGAGCATTTTTTTTAGGTCTGCGAACAGCTATTAGTCATTGAAAGCCAGAGTTGGCGAATACGTTGGATGTGGGAGCAACTCGAAGTGCAATTCAAGTAGTTTTGCCACTGTTTTGCCATCATCAACACGTTCTTGTTCTTGGTCAAGAGTGAGCAAACGCGACACCCACTTTGAACAGAGCTTTTTCGTAGTCAAATGCTCATGCAATATAGAGCCAACACGGTCTTTTGATATATCTTCTTTTGATATCTATGTCAGCTAACACACGTAACTGCACTTTTCGGTCATTCAAAACTATTTTGTGGATTTTTTTGAAGTTTTCTGATGTTATCGTCTCATTTGGACATTTGGACGCCCACTGCGTTGTGCATCATCGGTGTCTCTACGACTACGTTTGAAGTCAGAAAACCATCGTTTTATTGTTGTTTCTGATGAAATGGAGCCCTCATAACACATCTCAAGCCATTGCTTCGCTTGGACGGTATTTTTTCCCATAAAGAAGCAGAGTAGAATTAAAACACGAAAATCGTTTTGACCATTGCTTCGAAAATCACAAAAGTAGCGTCACTTTCAGCACCATAACTCACGAACTAATTAATAGAATATCATGAAATTTTTGCGGCTATCGTTTTAAGGTTAGTAATAACTGAAAATGAGGTGAATTCAGTAAAACAAGTGGCCCGAGACTTTTAAAACCCATGTGTTATTAGTAGTCGTATAAAAGCGTGCAACATGGCCCTCAATGTGTTAAGAGATTCTCCAACGGTGAGCCGCGATCTTGTATAACTGAACGAAATGTGCCACAAATATAAATTAACCCATGAAGAGTTGTACAAAATCAATATAGTATGGACAATTATCGTATGTCAATATGACGTTCTTTGTGCTTGAAAACTCCGTCGTTATTTTTCAACACAAAAAAAATCTTTTCTCTGCATTAAATAAGTAGACGAATACTAACTACCTGGAAAAGTGGGTATTGGAAAGTTTCCAACCGGAAAAACAGTTGACAGCACACGCATGCCGGTTACATGGACATGCAATAAATAAAAGCAAAAATAGCAATAATTGTTGCAAAATAGCGGTGGAAAAAATCGCTAACAAAAATAACAATTTGAAATGCATAGAACATTTGACGAGGCCCAAGTGAAACTAGAGCAAATATACCAATGGAAATACATACATACATACATATGTACAAATGTCTATGAGTTGGTAAAAATAAATGCACAAAAATATTACATTTGCCTGTAAATTTAATAGTTGTTAGTTGCAAGTTGCTCTTTGTTGCATTGATTGCGCACACAAAACGCCCAAAGCGAGGAAGACTCCTATGCATGGCATGTAAATTCGTTTGCATTGCGTATTTCCGTTGAATGTCATCGCGAACGAGTGTCCAACCAAGCGATCGAAAAACTTTTGTGATTACCTGGCAAATAACGCACGCACACTACACACACACATGCACCAGCGTGCCAGCGTCTATGTTGCTATTGTTGGCTGACAAGCCGCACTTATTCTAACTCACGGTCGCATGTAAACATCTATGTGTTTGTGTGCGAGTAAATCTAGCCTCTGCTAGGGCGTGTGTGTGTGTGTGTGCAAGGGACGTGCGGCTATGGCGGCGGATTTTCGCTGGTAGGCAAAATTGCATACATTGACATTTCGAGACTTGCAATTGGTTTGCGTTTGCTATTTCATTTGCCTACGTTTGTGTATGTGTGTGTGTGGAAAGTAAAATAACGAAAAAATGAAAACAAGATTATAATTGAAGTCATTGCTGCAGCTCTACTCTATTTACTTTGATTTGCTAGTCGCACGCAATTGTGTGAGCACCACGCCCAGTTTTTTGCGATTTGCCTTAGAAGTGAATGCGACTGTTTTTTGTGTGCGTATTTATGTGTGTGTGTGTGAGTTGTGAGCCGCTAGTATTTATTGATTCTCATTTTAATTTCTAACAAAGCGGAAACAGGAAATGAGAAAATTTTCGCATTCAGTTCGCGATCGACATGCATAACTAAATCTAATATTAGTGCATTGATTTTGCTTCGCATTATCCCTACATTAGGGCGATAGAATAAATTGCGTTGTTTGCGCATTCGCTTCTTAATGGGAGCCAGTTGTGAGGAAGGGATATACTTTAATTTTTCTGGCTCAAGAAGGTTATTACAAAGTATTCCTGCTAATGTGATCTGATTTGAGGACCTGCCGATCTCAAATAAAGGGTCTTGCAAAAGTGGCGCTTAGTTGTCAGTAGTGAATAATTCCTAGACGGTACCTTTTTTTATGTAATATTTGATTTCGCACCATAGAGTAACGCATTATATTAATTGAAACTTATTATGAATCTTCCACTTCTTGAAAACAGAGGCAATCTTGGAATCCCTATGGAAACTTGCATATTAAGGATAAAAAATAATATTCTACAGGAGGTCATTGCATAGCCTAACCTAATCTATTATGAAGATTCTCGATCTTCAAGAATAACTTATCGCTAAATTCGTATTTTGTTTAGGTGGAAATATTCATGCGACTAATCAAAGATTGGTGAAAATATTTCAAGAAACTGGTTCTGTCCAGGATAGAAAAAGGGCTGGCAGACCATAAACTGGATGTTCTGTTGAGAATATTGCTGCTGTAGCGCAAGTGTTGCTGAATAACCTTCCTTCAACGTCGATATCTCGACGTTCTCAACCATCGGGCTTTCATGAATCAACTGTTTGGCGGATTTTACCTCTAGACGTGCTCATGATGGACATTTAAACGATGTAATTTTGCGCATATTATTATTATCAAGAGCCGTACTTGAATAAATATCGATGCCCATGAAAAACAATTTTCCTATGCGTATATAATAAACGCTTTGTATTGCCATCTCTACTGCAATCCTGCTATTTGAATAAAAGCAGTTAAACGTAAAAGAAGAGTCTACATTTTTACATGTTTTATTTTAAAACAACATCTATGCCCGTCTTCTGAAATACTCTTTATTTGTCTATGAAGCTATATTTCTGTATTGTATCAATGGCCCCAAAAAAAGGAATTTTCAGATAAATAGGCAAGGAAAAAAGAATTGAACTGAATGAGTTAATATTTTTAGTCTAACGCCAATGTCCAAGTGTAGTTCATAGACATACTGAGATGGTACAGGCTTGAAAATAATAATGTTTAGCTTGTCATTATTGATGTGTTGCGATTCTCGACCACCGCATGAGTCATTTGTGAGATCAGAGCTACCTGTACGCAATTTAGCATAGTAAATTGTTACTGACTTGGAGGAAATCCGTATGCGACCTCTTCTCAGCGAGAATACGAAACCAATTTTAAGTGCAAATGTTGCAGTCGTTGTGCTAGGAATCTCAGCGTTTCGCTTTACAGAGTTTCTAATGAAGCCTTACCCTTACAACTCAACGGCCGGATACAGCGAAAAGATCTTTCCAAATCTAGAAGAGTAGAAGAGAATGCTTTCGGTCACTTGAAAGCAAGGCTTAGAAGAATTCGTAAAGGCATTGATAATGACATCAAAAATGCAACGTCAATAATATAATAAAATATTGCTGTGTTTTGCACAATTTTGTAAATGAACGTAATGATAGCATTAACAACAAATGGATCCAAAGCCAAACAAATTTCGAATTCGCAAATCAACGACAGCAACCTGAACCGACGCACTTTACTCAAGACCACAACTTAAGCGCAGAACACAATAGATAATCAATCGCTTCGTTTTTATCTTCCTTTTAAATTCATTTATTTATTATTAAATTAATTAAACCTACTTAAAATACTAACAATTTATCTGTAAACTTAAAATAAAAATAATTCATTTATCACATTTTTTTAATTTTTCTTTCAAAATCTTTAGTTGTTTTTTTGGTGGGGTTTTCATATATTTGTATTAATTTTCGAAGCGATCGGAGTTTTCAATACCTATTTTCTATTTATTTTAATTTAATTTTTTATTTATTTATCTATTTATGCTTCTCTACTATCTTTCTTCAGTTCTTGGATTTCTAGGGCAATCGTTTGGTTGGGTGCCCGTAATTCTTCCGAAAATGCATATTGGAAATTTTCGTTATCCTTTCTCCGTTTTTTCGGAGGTTGAGAAGGCAATTCCAATGCAAATTCAACCGAAGGTGTTTGCATTTGAGAAGAGCTGCTGTAGCATTCTTCCTCTGTCACAATTTGAAGGTTATCCACTTTATTAAATAATAAATAAATAAACAATTAATATAGGCATAAGATTATAAAGCTTCACCGCTTCTCTCTCTTCTATAATTGCTTCTCGGTTGAAATACTCGTATTTGTATCCGCCAAGGATATGATGCACTTTATCATAGTACTCCCACGCAGATGGGGTACCGCCTGAAGGCCCAACACATTTCTTCTCATCTCTGTAAAACAAGAACACTATTTTTAAAATTATATATAATACTAACAATTGCTATTGAACAAAATTACCTATATTTATTTGTTAATCCAAAAGAAACTCGACCGCCTCTCAATACCAATGCGATCGCTTTTTTCTATAAAAGGAATCCCTAATTAATAATATTTAACAAAAAATGTATTAAAATTATGTTTACAGACCTGTTTTCTTTGCTGGCATCCATTTTATTTAGTTTTCATTTTGATGTTTCTCCTTACATTCGTAATAATAATTATCGATAACTCAGAAAAAACTGGGATGTATGTCGAAAAGTATCGTTATTATCTAGGATTATTTTATAGTCTCATATTTTGGGAGAGATATTTTGTATGGAAAATCGCGCTTTTTAATTACGGATTTTGAGTTAAGCGCGAAAAAGTTGATCATCTACTTATATGTGAACGTATTGTAATACATACAACTTTTATCTTTTAATATTTAATGTATCTTTACAACTTTACGAAGATAATTTTTCAAACATTAGTCTTTATAATTTTTCGTTTCATGACAGTTGTATGAACATAAATAGTTTGCACAGCGACCTGAATTTCCGCGCCAAACAAAGTGGTGAGCGAGTCACTTCTCGAGTGCAAAGGGTTAATATTTATTATTATTATTATTATTAAAAGTAGCGTGGCAAACTTGTATGCTATAAATTTTCATAAATATTATCTTTAAAATAAAAAAAAATAACTTTTTAATGATTAAAAATTAAGTTTTGGGAACAAGCTTTCAAAAATGCATATATGAACACATTTTTAGAAACTACTAATATATCTTTGAAAAGTCCATGCAAAAATAAATACTACTTAATTATTTAACTATTTAATTTTTCTACTAAGTCTCCTTTTAGGCGTATACACTTCGTCCAACGCTATTCTAGTTTGTTGATTCCTCGAAATAATAGATTTGGCGCATGTCTGAAAAATAGCCATTCGTTTGAATAAAAAATTTGTCCCGCCAGTCATTTCTTTAAATTGGTCTTAAATGCCAAAGAAATATACCGATCTGCCTGAAATTTGGTGCGTGTTCCTCTAAGAGATACTGCTAGCTAAACATAATCTCAATATGCGCCAATAGTGCAGTCTCTCTTACTTTGCACGGACTTATCAAAAGACTTTTGTATGCGCGCAACCTCGAAAATATTTGTTAGATCGATATAAAATTTCCTATTACAGTACTTATAACTGTATTTAAATACACATACATTATATGAGAGGAGTATTTAAACATATTTAGATTACGAAAATGACAAAAAAAATAATATCTATAAAAATCTATACAGCATGTAACCTCATACGAAGTCAAAATTT
Source organism: Anastrepha fraterculus (assembly GCA_037575425.1). NCBI lineage: Eukaryota > Metazoa > Arthropoda > Insecta > Diptera > Tephritidae > Anastrepha > Anastrepha fraterculus. Next base: position 55,197 of record JAYXIM010021717.1, on the reverse strand, counting down.
AATTTCAAACTACTTTTTTCACTCTCATAGCATTTATAGAAAAATCCTATTATTGTGCAATCCCTTTGGCCAACCACTTTACTTTGCTAAAAATGTTTGATAGCAGCCACTTAATTCTGGTCAGCCGCAACATTAACTCCAACACATTGCCCACAAATAGACACCCTTGTCTAAAAATGCGTTGGATAATTTCATTACAACAACTAATCAACTAAATTGGCTTTTAGTAAAAACATAAACGAAGCAACAAAAATTGGGTTCAAAATGCAATGCAAAAGAGTGCCGCCAAGCTGAGCAGCAGTGTGGTAACAATCCATTGCGCCCCCAATTGTAGGCTAACCAAGCAACTTGACAGGCAACACACTTCAACTGGGCGTATGGCCTGTAACCGAAATCATTTTGGAGCAGGAGTAGAAGTAGGGCTAATAAAGTGTAATACAAAATTTAAGAAGGAAATTTCAAAAATGCACAAGGCACACGTTTTTGCATGTAAATGCCAGTATGCACGTTAATATACTAACATGTGTGACTATTTATGTATATACAGCTGTACTTGTGCACTTGCGAGTGAGTAGTCATGTATGCAATACTACAGCGGCAGGAACGAAGGATCGAAGCGTTTTCGCAAAAAACGGCAAAGTTGTAAGGTTATAATTACCCTTCCGTTTGGTCGGTCATACCGCTGGTTGTCGAATGGTCGTTTGGTCGTCTGTTCAGCCTGTTTCGTACACGCAGCTATCGTGCTATTCTCGGTGGGGCGCACTGGCAAAATCGCCGCCATGCACAACAACAACTTCTGTGTGTGTATGTAGGAAAGCATGCCGTTTCACATGTAAATATTGTGTTTTTAATGTTGAGCAAAATAATATGGAAATTGCAAACACAAAAAAAAAATATTAAAATACAGTTACACATGTACTTCATAGGCATAAGTGCATCATAAATGTTTTACTGTTCACTGCTGCCCTTTTTGGCTAAGGTTTAATTCGTCCTGTCAACAGTTTACCGCCTCTGTTGTGACTGATCGAACTCGGCTGCCACTTGGAGAGTTCTCAGGTGTAGATGCAGTTTCTGTGCCATTTTATTGCACTGCAAATGTGTGAGTGTTGTTAATAATATGTTCGTAATTCGTAATATTTTCAGTTGTAAGTATGTACGTACATATGAACCTACTTATACATAGATATGCGAAGAGGTCGTTAAGTGCTGGGGTATGGCATGGGACAGCTGTTTTTGTACAATTAATTTAAGTGAACGTCGAAGTTGAAAACTGAGAAAAGTATTAATTCTAACTTTATTTGACAATTACAAAATATACACAATAAGGAGTTGAACCAGCCCATTTTAGAAACTTCAGCTTAAATTCATTCCAGCCTGTAAGGATGCAGCAAGTTGCGTTTTTTTATCATCTCGTTGCCGAGCAGAACCGCTGCTTCCCTTAAGGTGAGATGTAATAGCCTTGACTAACGGCGGCGTTAAACGAGATACTAATAAATAATTATTTGAAAAAAAAAAATCTTAAATTGCAATTTCTCAAACTGCCCCGAAATATTGAAACAGTTAAGGCAATTCCGAGCGTGTTCGTGCAAACTAACAAAAAAGTTTCAATATTTTTCTAGAGTGTCTTGTAAATCTGCGTTCCTGATAGGTTTCAATCGAAATCGCTTTTTAAATTACAGAAATATAGATATTTTAATGTTTTGGTTTAAAATTGTAATTAAGGGGTTACATACGTACAACAGCGCCAAAAATACGCTAAAAGAATAATACCTCCAGCCCATAAACCGCACCAAACTGTGACCTTTTCTGGATACATTGGTAGCTCTTGCAATTCTTCTGGCTGATCTTCACTCCAAAATCGACAATTCTGTTTATTTACGTACCCATTGATCCAAAAATGAGCTTCGTCTCACACAATTTTTCGAATTTAAACTTTCTTAACAGAACACGCATTTTTATAATAAAATTCAATGATTTGCAAGCGTTGTTCGTTTGTAAGACGATTCATGGTTAAATTATAGACCAAACTGAAGATGCTTGACAGTGAAACAAAACACGAAACGTCCGTCAGCTGTTTAAACCAACTGTTCAAAAAGATAATAGCTAAAAAATCACCTGTTACATAAAAAATAACCTGACCCAAAGTACAATGAAAAAAGGTTGCTCCAAGGTCTGCATCATTTCTTGAAATGTTGATAGATTTGTAAAAAGTAAAAAAAATCTTGTAAAATAAAGTGGATGCGCAACTAACATACATTTGAAAATCATCGGCATAAATGTGGATATTACAATATTTTAGTATGTTGGGAAGATCATTTAAGTATAATACAAACAAAAGCGGGTCAGGAATCGAGCATTGAGAACACCCTTGGTTATAGGCAAATAGCTGGATAAGCTGTGACTGGCACATATAGTACAGCTTGGGTACGATCAGTAAAGTATAATTCTATTAAGCGGGAACACCACTGTGACGGGTCAAAAAATAGTCGATTCTTGGGATTTTTTTTTGTAAGTAGGAATGATTATTCGAGGATCGGACAAAAGGCAATTCATTATATATGTATTAACCATGTTGATGTAAATTTTTATCAAAAAATATTGAAAATTGACAAATTTTTGTGAATAAACGTAGCGAGTTAAAAAAAATGACGTAATCTGGTGGCAGCGATACAGCAATGAAATATCATCTGCAATCAAAAACCCAAAAATTTTATTAATCTACACAATAGTGGCTATCGTTGTACGTAGCCTTTTTTTGTTTTTTTTTTGTTTTTGACAAAATGGTGGTGATTTGAATTTCGATGTGTGTTTTTCACCATTTTTTTGATTTTCAACAGGCCCAAAAAATAGTTATTTTCAATATTTTGAAAATTGGCTACGTACAACGATAGCCAATGCGATAAAAAAAATTTTGAAAAAAAAGAAAATTAAAAACGGTTCATTAGTCTTCGAGAAATCGTTGCCATCATATCAAAAAAAGTCGTTTCGAGGAAAACGCGTTTGAAATAAAGCATCGTATCGTAAGCGCTACGGGGCGGGCCGAACCGACGGGCGCTCACTTAAGTGCACATACATAGAATCGGGAATAAAGCGAATTTCGCTTTAAAATTTTTAGCACATTTTCTTGAGTAGTTACACTAGCAATTTATGCAAAGAAAATGGTTTTTTTTGAATTTTCACAGTGGCGTTCCCCCTTAAATGCTGGCGCTGAATAGTTGAACCGTTTTCTTAATTTCAAGCCAAGTATTCCGTGATCAATAGTGTCGAAAGGTTTTGAATGGTCCAATAGAGGTTGTTGTCAATGTTAAGCCTGATATCAGCTGGAACCTTGATAAGGGCTGGTACGGGCTCACCAAAGTGTTGCGCCTCAGGAAAGAGTTTATCTGAGAAGGCATTATACGCTCGAGCACTTTTGACAAGAAAGTTATAATTGTGATAGGTCTGTAACCTCCATTGAATTTCTTAATTAGAATAACCTTCGCCACCTTCCAACAATTGGGAAAGCTAGATGTGGCCAAAATGGTATTTAAGGCATAAGTAAGATGCCGTTAAATTTTTGGTGGTATATACTTAAAGCATTTTAGATGAATGCCGTCCAGTCCTATAGCATTGGATTTGATACTAAGTACAGACTTAAAAATTTCACAATCGTCGACATTTTATCGATCATAATCGAAAGCGTTGACCAAGTCTAGGCGTTAAAGAGATGCCTCTTTTAAATATCACCAGACCTGCATTTCTTAAATACCCGAATATCTTCCTTCATGTTCAACTTATAATTTAGTTTTGATTTTTTTTGGTTGCTACCCTGAGTGTCATATGTGGAGAAAATCTTGATGGGAAAATTACTTTTTATTTGGTTTATTTCTGCGATTGTAATTAAAAGTATTCCAAATTTTATTATTACTCGCTTATGACTACAAAGATGTTACTAAGATATATTACTTACTGCCTTTCGAAACTTAACATTAACTTATGTACATTCCACATTTTTCCTACTCCATTTAGGAACAACTTCAGTATTATTGTAGCAATCAACGAATTGGTAAACTGCAATGCATACATACATACACGCATACAAATATACGAAACATACGAACATATGTATATACATACATTGATATTTCCAATTGTATCTGTAGTTGTACTACTCACATTTAATAAACTCAAGTACTTTTTTTCTTATGAAAACTCGGTCAATACATTACTTTTTTCTCTTTTCTCTTTTTTAATTGCAGATGCTTATCGATCAAGCCACCTGAGAGGTAAAAACATAAATGTATCCCTCCCTTAAAATGAAAAAAACAAAAAAAAAAAAACAAATTATTAGTCAATGCAAAAAAGTAATTGCAATAAGTGCAACAAAACAGCGAAGTAACGAAGAAAATAAACAAAAAACAAAAAAATGTGACTGCACTTGAGCGTTTTTAGAGCGAGTAAAAAATATTAAATTACAATAAGCAACTAATTAGAAAATAACTGTAGAATATGAATGAAGAAAGACTGACTGATAAGTTCTACAACAAGGCATATTTTAAAGGAAAGAGGGGAGAGAGCGAGAAAAGCGCGAAAAGGCGCATAACTGTCAAGGCGATTATTTACAAAAACATAAAAAATTGAAATTTCGAGTTTGAATTACAAAAATATTTATGAATATGAGTGCAGATAACAGTTAATTTTGAATTAAGCTAAACGTTTAAGGATTTTTTGGCCGGCCAGCTGCCGCGGAAGTACAAGGATTACCGCAGCAAATAGAGCGGAAAATGTGTGTCTGTGCGTATGAAGTCTGTGTTGGTGTTACAAAGGGCAGGCGAATGTGGTGTGAATTTGTTTGCGAATGTTGTTTTTTGTTTTAATATTTTTAATGAAATAGGAATTTTCTTCTTAATTGGCGCGATGACCGCTTACGCGATTTTGGCCGAATTCAACAAAGCGCACCAGTCGTTTCTTTTTCGTGCTAACCGGCGCAAATTGGATACACCAAGCCAAAAATAAGGAATAATTTTCTTAAAAAATAACTATTCCGTTTGTTTTTAGAAAATACCTTTAATTCACGTTGTTCCATATCAACTCATGCTAATGTACATACGCATACAAAACGAAGCAACCTTTTCTGCTCAGATGCCACTTCTATTTTCTAAATACATAAAATATCTTGCAACAAATTTCAATTTTATTTCTCAAGTTCAGGCATTAAAAGCATATTCACACCTAGAAATAAAATTTAGAGTTCTCGAGCTGGGCATATTTTTTATACATTTTTTACTATGCCCCGTTCAATATACTTTTCAAAAATAAAAATGCTTAAAAAGTGAGTTTCATGCCGTTAGTTCAGAATGCGACCTAAGTTGTACGGCACAGAATAAGAGCAGAATATCAAAATTTTCATAATTTCCTTTATTTCCCCTTTGAGCATAGGACCTCATTATATACATACATACATATATAATTGGCGCATACACCATTTTGGGTGTTTGGCCGAGCTCCTCCTCCTATTTGTGGTGTGCGTCTTGATGTTTTGTTCCACAAATGGAGGGACCTACAGTTTCAAGCCGACTCCGAACGGCAAATATTTTTATGAGGAGCTTTTTCATGGCAGAAATACACTCGGAAGTTTGCCATTCCCTGCCGAGGGGCGACCGCTATTAGAAAAATGTTTTTCTTAATTTGGTCTTTCACCGATATTCGAACCAACGTTCTCTCTGCGAATTCCGAATGGTAGTCACGCACCAACCCATTCGGCTACGGACCTCATTATAAGCGCAAAATATGTAGATTTAGGTGAGTTGGAAATTCCTATTCCTCTATTTCACGTGACAATTAATTTGGAATGGAAATCGAATTAACAATTTTTTTTGAGTCAGAAAAATATTGAGCTACTTAATAGGGTGGCACAAAATTAATCACCCTATCCGAAGATATTTTTACACGTCAAGCATATTTGACAGTTGGGCATTAAACAGCCGCAATATACCAACAGCCAAGCAATGGAGCGCGCAAAGGACAAAATAAAGATTTCCATCTGCCAAAATCATTTTTTTGTATTCCATAAAAAAGTTACACAAAAATAAAATTGCATGATTAATTTTGCGCCACCTTCTAGTTATGATAATAACATATTTGTAGGCCAAGAAATTAATTCTGATTCTAACATAACCCACGAAAATAATATACATCTGGTAGCAACTTGCTGTAAAAAGAAATAGTGGAAATCGAGACAAATTTAACTAAAACTACTTCTAAAAATTCGCAAAATTTGTGAACTCATGCATTGTTTCCTCATTTTAACACTCATAGCTATTTTTAATAATTTTAAATACCTTTAATGACAAAGAGTTGCTGCTTTCGTTTAAGCTGCTTCAATATCTATGACTTTAGTCATGACGAAAGCGCGAACTTCAGGGCCTTACAGGCTGATTCTGGATAGAAGAAATTAAAATTATTTCGAATTAAATTTGGTGCATATTTTTAAGACTAATTTGAGTTAAATTCGTTAGTTTCCAGTGTTAGCTGTATATTGCGAATGATAAAATAGTCCAAATCTAGTTTAAAACAAAAATTGCAGGTAATCTTTAGCTATAGAAAAGAGCTGCTGCGGATGTGCACAAAACTGTGTGTGTGAGTGCATCAGATTCAGATACGAAAGCTAATGATTTGCAGTAATTTTAATGAAAAATCTTTTAAGGACTTGCTATTTAAATGTCATTGTATTTTGAATGCACATATCTTACTTACATATTCCACATCCTTTGGCTCTTACATGTGTTTGGCCTAGCACTTCCTACAATTAGCGGTGTGTGTCTTAATATTGTTCCACCAATAGACGGATCTACAGTTTTGTGCCACCTCCATATGGCAAATGGCTTTTTGATGGCAGAAATACACTTGGAGGTATGTCTCTGCCTGTCGAGTGCCAAAAAACAAAAAAAAAAAAACAATTTTAAAATTGACTTACATTTACATCAACATACTTTTTTGTGCAATTTTTTGTTTGTTTATACTTTGAATGGGTTAAAGAATGTGTCAGAGAGGCTTAGAACCCAATACCATAAGACACACCCTTCTTTGATATTTATTTAGTTCAAATTCATTTTCATGTTTCATTTACAATATATCTACATAAGTGATTGAGGCGCTTTTCGTTAAATTTGACATCAATTTTTGTTCTCCAATGTTGTGACAATATTTTTGACAACCACTTCGACACATCATTCCCATTTCCGTCTCGTAGTAGGAACCAAATTTCACTAACCTCATCATGCAAAATTTTGTAGTTTGATTTTGCGTTCCTTTCTAGTTTCCTCAAAGCATAGATGGATAAAAGGATTTCTACCGAGTGATAGTCACAAGTATCTGCTGTCTCCTAATACTTTAATCATTTTTTAATTTAATTAAATTTAAAAAATTTTCAATTGCAACTCTCCGTGAATTCCGTACCAATGGTTTAAAAACATTTTGCCGAGAATATCGATCTTTCTAAAGACACAAAAGCTATTTTTTTTAGGTCGAAGTGTAGGCTATTGGGTCGAAGTGTAGGCTGTTGGGTCGAAGTGTAAGCTATTGGGCGCACTACAGATACAAAATAGTTCTCTCTGCAGCTTCATTACCTCTATAACTTCAATGCTTGTCAAGTGTAGCTTAACAAAGGTTGATTGAGCTCATCTTATAAGCCCCTTAGACTTCAGTTTAAGTCATAATTGTTAACTTGCAGAATTTTTAATTAATATTTTTCGATTTAACACTTGAATTCTGGCGTTTATTTAAATTCGAACTCTCTTGTTTGTGCGTGGCAATACATTTTAGTTGTATTTCGATGTTTGATAGGGTTCTAAAAAATATTGTGTCCTTTTTTTGTATGCATGAACTTCTAGCAGTCCAAAATTCAACTTATTTAATGATTTATTTTCTTTTTTTTAACTTCCGTTATTCAATAATATTCATTTATAAGGACGATCAAATTATCTCTGGTTGGCTTTAAGAACTAAAAGCTCTTTGATACTCACGCTAATACTCACCAAGGATAATATTTATATAAATGTACCAGGTTTGCTCTTTAACTGTGGTGAAAAAGAAAATTGTGAGGGAAACTTCGGCGGCACACGAGAATTCAGGGATTCAGTCGAATTTGGAACCATCATTTCACATGTATTCACACACTCGTCCAATCAGTCCTTCTGCAGACGGCAACGAAGTGTCATTGGTTGATTTTTTTCATATATCATCAACACAATCTCAGTTTTTTTGTAAAAACATCCCATGTGACGTCAGCCAATCAGCTGATGCTGTCAAATTGCCTCAGAGCCGAATAACGGTATGTTAAAGATACGAATAATGGTCTCTAAAAATATTTTCTCACCATGAATACTCATGATTCATTGGCCACTCCCGAATTTGTAACTTTGCTTTGCTTAGAAAAGCCTTTGAACAAATAGAAGCTTCGTGTGGGAAATATTTGTAGGCTAGTTGAGTTTAGATAACGGAACGGGTAGAGAGCGTAGATTATCTGTGTTAGAGGTTTTTTGATGTACATATTTAAGCGAGTAGGCTACAATTTATGCAAAAAAGTGTTGTACAATTTACAAAAAAATAACACATCAATACTTTCTAATATAAAAAAAAGTACTTAATTCATTTATTTTGTATCAAAAAAACCAAAACATCCTGCTCACGTTTCAGCATTTCAAAACATACATACATACATGCATACATACATATATACATCCATGTGTACAAACTTCCATAATCACTCTAAAACACTCTTGCGCAAGTCATTTTGTAAATACGTTGTTTATAATTTGTTACTGTGTCCTAAAACCATCCAAATCCAAAATAAAATACAATAAGATTTTGTCAAAAATACTTTTCCAAATCCAAATCCTTTCCCCGTTTTACCTTTCAGCAACCTCAAGTGGCTTTTGGTTAGCATTAAAAAAGCAACATTTTTTTGCATGCACACGTTTTTTATTTCCATTTCATATTTAATTTAATTTATTTTTCTGCACTCGCGTATGCCAGATTTTGTCCTCTTGTGCCTGCCAAAGGGCTGCCGCTTACACGTAACTGACCCAAATTAAGGTTGACAACGTACAGTAACTGTCAAATTGCTGTCAACTTTACATTGCATTACAAACGTTTGCTGTCCGCCTACGCCAATGCTGTGAACGCGCATTTAGTTGAGCTTATACTCTCGCTTACTTATATAACATTAGGGCAGATCGATTTATGGGTTAGAAAAAGTTGCACTGAGGAATCTTAAAGTTAAATCTCTATGCGGCATATTTTTTACTTTAGTGAGACACTATTTGGTGCTTACATATTTGCAAATAGTATTTTTAGCCCATAAATCGTGCTTGTACAGGGTTAAGTTCTTGGAAAATAATTTCGCTCGTAGTGCATACTTTTTGATGGGTGAATATCGTATCTTAAATTTTTTAAAAGTTTTTATTATTAGTTTTCGTGCCCATTTATAGAGAGTTTTAATTTGTTTATGAATTTTGTGATAATGAAGAAAGTTAGGAATAGAATCGAGAACGAAAATAACTGCCGAGTGGCGAGCCGCTGTGCTTTCTTTAACCACAACTACATATATAGATAAAGCGAGCTTTAAATTGTTATTTAATAATAGGGAAAATTCCATGAAATTTTATATAAATTTCAGCTAAATTTTCAGAAAATTTTTGAATATAGAGTAATAACGGAATCAGTGCAAGTTTGAAGCAACTAAAAAATCGCTTGGATTTTTAATATTTTTTTATTTTCTTATGGCGTTTTATCAAAATCCGAGGAAGTTTTAAGCATAATCGCATGGAATACACTTTTTTTCTTCCTGGCTTTTTTTACTTAATTCTATATAGAATTGAGTTTCTTGTGGAAGAAGAAATTAAAAAGAATCAACTGCGGTTTTTTTTTTTAATTTTAATTTCACTTGTTATATGAAAGAAACCGGAAGAGTCATCACCAAAAAAAAAAAAAAATTAATCAACCCGATTATTTAGTTTAGCTCTAAACTTTCATTTTCTTGCACCAAAAATTTAGGGGACTTAAAACTACATATTCGAAACATTTCTAAAAATTCAGGTTAAAAATTTAAATGAAATTCAAAAATTAAAAATTCGAATGAAAGTTTATTGAGTTTTTCTAATTCTTGTATGTACAAAACTTAATTATTGTGGTTTCTATTAAAGATTGAAATATATTAAATAAAAAAAATTCAAAAATTTTAGCTCGACAAAAATCGCAAGTATTAAAAAAAAATCGTTCGCTCAGTTATGCTCGCCATTGTACTTATGTATATGAAATTTTCGACGCGTATTTCGCATATAAAAATATTACTTATACTTAACTACCTATAGTAATATGACTATTATAAGGTCTCTTCTTATCGCCGCTTCTCGGCTCGCTATCTCTCTGCTCGGCTTACTTGTGAAAAATCTACATGTGAAAGCAACAACAAAGTTAACGAGCAAGATTCGCCGCTGGCGAGAATGGTTATACCTCATAAAACTGGTATAACTCACTAGTTTACAAATAAAATTAATTATTTCATTTTATAATTACCCAATTTTCTTCTTTTTCAAAACAATACACCAATTCAAAATTGCTTTGTGAAATTCTGGTTGCTCACAAAGCCCTACGTAACACGACTTTTGGAATATTTTTTTGTCTTGCGAAAAAATCGACCCACCCTAATAAGCACATAAAATATTTGCCCAGCAAAATGTAATATTTCATACAAAAGTGTGTGCGTGATTTTCGTCAATCTTCTGTGCGGCCATTTATGTCAAGCTACGACAGTTAAACCACAAAACGCGCCGCTCTCTGCTGCACTTGGCCGCTCTCCACCTCCAGCCTTCCCCTCTTCATGAATACCATACATTCAAGTTTCAATTGCATGTATGCTTGCTTTCTCGAACTTGAATATTGCAAATGAAATCTGAAATCTTAATCGATTGCACGATCTCTTACATACTCGTCCCTCATTGTCGTTTGTTCATCAGTTTTGTATTCTTATTCACTACTCACACTGATTGTCATTGACAATTGTGGCAGCCGGCTTTCAGTGCTCTCAGTTGGCTTAGCCACAAATGATCGCAGCAGGTTGTGTGGGTTGCATTGTGCAAATGTATCAGTATGTGTGTGCATATAAATGGTAGTGGGACGGAGGGGTAATATGGTGGAGAGGAAAACGTAACGCGGTGTTTAAATGACGTTTAAATTTTTGTGGTCTCTGATCGCCGCACATTGACTTACTACAGCTTCTTGTCAGACAAAGGGGCGTTTACTCGAGTTCAAGACTGCATGGAGTCCACTGCTGGTATGTGATGGTGCTACGAGAAGTACCGGTGATAGGGGCCAAGCCGCAGCAATACAAATCCACGCGACAAATTGTGTTAAGTGAGATAACTCAACGAGTATTGTTGATAGCATCTCAAGTGCGATCAACGAAGGTGGAATTGGTTGCATAAGAGTTGAGAAAAAAGTGTATTCCGATTGGTTGGAGAGTGAAGGAGGAAGTGGTTGTATGTATTTTAAATATAATATTAAGAATATGCAAATAAGAACACTCATTGACACTTATCTAAGATTTCATAGAAGAATAGCTTCACAGATGACACAGTCCAAATATAAAAAAAAATAGTAAAATGAATGGTAGTAAAAAAATATATTATAAAAGGGGCGTCATAAAGCCATAAAACTCTAGTTGAGTAATTCAAAGACTGTCAATTTAGAATTGAAATCAAAGCACAAATATGCATTTTGTTAACTTAGGCGTTGGGATGAATGCTAAACTTAATGTTAATCTCCTTATGCTAAAGTTTATAAAGCTAGAACCGATCCTGTATTTGTAGAGTGGCAGTAGAAAGAATTCTCATATCCCATATATGTATATATCGCCTTTTTAAGATTATGGGAATAGGATTTTTGTTTAATCTACTCAAGGAGTTGGATCCTAGTACATTTCTTTTGAAAAAATATGGCAGCAACGAAAAGGTGGGCTTGCAAAAATTAGACCAAGTGAGCTGAAGCAGGATTAACAAGCCGGCTTTCGTCCACGTCGCTCATGCGTCCATCACGTAAACACGCTAAGAGTGATTGTTTAGCAGTCGGTGGAGTGGGCTCTATATCTTTGCTTCATCGATTTCGAGAAGGCTTTCGATACTTTAAGGCAAGACACCTTCTGGAGTCTTCTCGCGCGCAAAGGAGTGACCGAAAAAATAATCAGCCTTGTAAAGGACTTGTACACAGGCGTTTGCTTTGAGTGCCAGTATTGAAGTACAAGCCGTGGTCAATGCTTTCGCCGCTGTTATTCAATTCAGTTTTGCATCAAGTTGTGCGACAAGCTTGCGCGGAGAATAGAGACATAGCCTGGGGTCTGAAAGGACATCTAGAAGACCGGATGATATATGCCTGATGGCGCACACTCGCATAAAGCTTCAAAGTTACATGTGGTCAGTTCAAACAGGACTAAAAATTAACATTGCCAAAACAAAATTTAAGTGCATTAACACCAACAAAACGCAAGCTATGGAGATCGCCGGCACTACCTTAGAAGTAGTAAATGAATTCTTCTATCAAAAGAACGTTCTGCCTTTGGTATGCTGGATAAAGCCTGGAGATCGGCAGACATATTCAGATGCACGAAGTTGCGCATATTCGACGTAAAATCGGTGGTCCTTTATGGTTATGAGACGTGAAACTGGAACACGTGCGACTTGCAAATGTTTCAAACCTTATTAATCGTTGTCTACGCAAAATCAAGCGGATGTTCTGCTCTAAAAACCTAAAAAACACTGACTTATGGGGTAGTAGTAAACCCACCCTCAAAGAAGTACGACGTCGCAAATGGAAGTGGATCGGCCATACACTGTGTAAAAGGACATCACAAAAGCTGCATTGGTTTGAATTCCCCAAGGCAGTCGCAGACGCGGGAGACCAGCCAACACCTGGAGACGACGAGTGGATGCGGAATCACAGAAAAAAGGCTATTCCTGGAGACAAATAAATGTCTATCAGTATGAATCCGCTCCTATTATGAAACCATACAAAGTCCGGCACTCGAAGTGCAACCAATTAAAAAAGCCATAAATTTAGTTTGAGAAATTACTTTTATTCAATTCAAAGTAAAAAATGTGTGTAAATAATACAAAATTAAGAATGAATTTGCTTCTGTTCGTTATGATCACCTTTTGTTTTGAGACGGTCCAGAAAGGAATCGCAAGCTGTCCGAGTGGGACTTGCAGGTATTTTGGCCCACACGCGAACAATGGCTTTTTTCAGCGCCTCGAGACTGGTGAACCTTTTAGTTCGAACCTTGCTCTTCAAAATGGCCCAAAGAAAATAATCCATCGGATTCACGTCTGGTGAATTTGAGAACCATTGTGTGGACGTTATGATGCGCGGAACGTTATTTCTTAGCTATTCTTGGTTCACTCGAGCTTTGTGAGACGATGCCGAGTCCTGTTGAAACGTCTATGGTCTGCCCACAGCTTCAAAACAACCTCGAGAATACTTTTCCCATAATATTTCGCATTTACATTGCCGCCAGGCTCGATGAAAACGATTGGAGAGCGCCCATCTGCGGTTACCATTACCTGTGGCGAGTGCGCGTGCATCAGCAGCGCCAACAATCTGAAGTTGACTACGAGTGCCGGACCCCGTATTTTTATGTTTCTGCCAAGGTTTTAACTCCCACCCCAGCAACTTTGATATATCGGACTCACTTTTCAACATTAAGAAAATGATACGATAATTTTTAAATAAATAATTGTCTACGATATCGACTCATAAGATTACAACGCTTAAGTGGTGATATGGATGAGCCAAAGTCAGTAGTGAATAGAATTTGGTGAGGGTCGGCCAACGAAAACGAAGTTGGACATTTTTTCCGCATTCGTTGGAAATATATTCCTGCCGGACTGACTGGACTGGCGGAACGGTTTTAAGTCAGCGTCCTGGAGTGACGATGGTGCCAAATTTGCCAAGAACTGCTGCATCTGGTACCACGATAGCCCGCTGGCTCATTTTTACTTTATTTCCTTAGAATTTTTTGGCAAAAGAACGTATTTCAGCTACGCTGCACTCATTCTACAGGTCCACTCTCACTCTTTTTTTAGTACCCAAGATTAAGTCGCGCCTCAAAGGAACTAATGTATTATGAGACGTACAGCAGGTCAAGAAGGCTGTGACCGCGTCGCTGAACGGGTTCACTTTAACACAACTTTGTTAAGGGATGAAGTACCGAATTTTGACTAACTTTGCTCCAAAGTATTAAAAAAAATTTGAGCAGTCAAAATTATATGTCATTATGGCTCATCCCTGGTGTAAAAATCTTTTACGGAAATCATGAGATACATTTCGATATCCGGTTAAAGTTGTCGTAAAACAAAAATCAACACATTTTAAGCTTGCCTTAGTTTTATTCGGTAAATCTTGTGTAGGAAATTACAGGCGTTCCCATATTTTGCAGGTTATAGGAAACCTTGCGTCTCGTTGCATGTACTACTCGTCTATCGGCATATCAGCTGGTAGTATTGCGCCGACGCCTTCCATTCATTCTCCCGCATTATCATGGCAACTTAATTAATTTTAGCGTGATAATAACTCATTTAGTTAATATTAAAAAAAAAATTTGTAGAAATTTTGCAGTTAAGGGAAAAAATTGTAGAAGATGAGTGGCAGCAACAAAAAGGTGAGCTTGCAACAATTAGACTGTCAATAGGCATACGAGTGCATACATGGCTGCACACTATGTAGTGAATTTATATTATAAGTGTATAAAAATTGTGTATGTATATGGAGGTGTGTGTAGGTATGTGTGAAAATAAAATGCACAGGCGCATTAAGCCAGGTCGATCGGTGTGCAGACTAAGCTAATAATTATAATATAAAATAATTAAAATGTTATGTTGGAAGTATTTGTGCAAACATTTCCTTCTGAAATTACAAAGGTTGTTTTGGGAACTTGGAAAAACACATATTTTTGAAGAAATAAATATGAAAACAGGCGCCTTGTGCGCTTAATAGCCAGACATTCGCTGTGTTTACTGGGAGAGTGAACATTGCACAGAGTGCAAATATAGTCCATACTACAACAAAAACCATGTAACTCAAAGTTTCAAACTTTGTACAAAATCAAAAAGATAAACAAATTTTTGTCAAAATTTTCAACTTTTTAGTCGGAATTTCGAGAAAAATCCTTAGTATGCAATTTGCAGCGCTTTCGATATTGGTATAATATTGCGACTTGCGTGGCTGAAAATTCTCGTTGATTTGTGATAATTTTTTTTTTTGTGGATTATTAAAGGGTCCTCAATTTAGAGGTATCGGACTTGAAATTGAAATAAAGTAACGAAAATTCAAATTGATTGGGCAATCTTTATTATTTTTGGGAAGAACCACTTATGAGATTTATTTTTTTAAGTTAATCTCTTTTAAATGCTGGTCGCAACTTTGCCGCAATTCGGCCATCCCCAAACACCAATTTTGAATGACAAAATGGAGGACTTCGGCCTGTATCTCGTGAATAACTTTAGTTATGTTGGCTTCCAATGCCTCAATCGCAGCGGATTTATCCACAAAGCATTTAGACTTTACATGCCTCACAAATAAAAGCCCAACGGTGGGATATCACACGATCTTCGTGGCCAATCCACTGGTCCCAGACTAGAGATAAATTGCTCATTGAAATGGCGAGGCAATTTTGCTTATTGACGTAGCCGTTAAGCCAAAAACGGACTGCTTCAAGAATAAAGTTCCACTCAAAATGCGACGACGTTTTCAAGAGTTCAACGACTGAAGTTATGACGCTTTAGAAGATCGGCCGGCTTCAAATATTGGGCTGGCTGTATTTTAAATGCTTTCAAACCAAGATCTTTGAGTAAAATTGCGCAAGTAGTGCCATAAGATAGACTAAGCTATATCGGGTGAATATTCTCTTCACTTTGCTGAATAGTGCGTTCGTTAGGTGGGACGGTTATGTGCACCATAAGTTGGCCTGAGTGCGCGATGACCACTTTTCACAGAGCATCGATTTTCGTAATACGATTTTACGATTTGTTAAGTTGTTGAAGCGTAAGTCTTTTTATTAGCAAATGTCCATGAATACTGTAAAAAATTAAGTATTTAGTTTGACAATAGTCACTCATGATCTGTCAAGAAAAAACCTATTGGAAAAAGTACCCCCAATCTGACCACCCTTTACATAAGTATACTTATATATATATGATAATTTGGCACAGATCCACCAGCCACGCTCTAACGTTTTTAACTTTTGATTATTTTGGTTGCAATCTAATAATTTTTTATTTCTGAGCTCGAGCCTCCGCACAAAGCGACCCACTCTAATATAAACTTGTGATATTACAAATTCAACAAAATTGCCTGGGAATCAACTCTAGCGCTGAAAGCCTGCTAGTTGGGTGATTGGTTGAAGCACAAACAGCAGCTGTTGCTGCCACTGCTTATTACGCTGCTTTGTGTAAAAAATATAATAATTAAATTATTTTGTACTTTTTTATGAGTTCGTTTTAATTTTTTTTTCTGTTTGTAATTATTTTTTCTACTACTACTCTTACTAATTCCATTGTTTTTCGAATTGCATAGCTTTGCTGTTGCTGCTCAATTGTTGTTACTGTAGCAATATAATGTGATGCGTCGGATACCACACTCAATTAAATCTGATCTAAACAAGCAAACTCACACCTCAGCCTCTTTTCATACCTTTTTTTCTTTCTCTATTTTGGTTTATGAATTTTTTTTTGTTTTTGTAGAATTACTAAAATTGAATGCATCAGAAATGTGTAAAGTAATTTGAACGCAAAAAAATCGTGGCTAAAACAAACGGCTCTTGAATTAATTAGACTAATATTCGTGGCAGCGGAGCATTACTGTTAATGCAGTACATTGCAATGGAGCAATAATAACAATGTATGTATGCGCCTGCGTAGGCGCCAGTTCGTAAGCAGCAATTCTGGTTGATTGCCTGCCACTGCCACCTCACTTTTTAGTTAATATTTTGTACAAATATACATTTAAGTCTGCATACGTATACTTTCATATTTTTTACTTCTGTTTCTTTCAATTTTTTACTTCTGTAACATTTCAAATATTGTGCTTTAGCTCTCAAGATTTTGAGATTTTTATTGTTAGAAGTTCTTCATGGAAAATCGCTGTTTCGTCCGAGTCGACAATTAGTCAATAAGACTAGAATTAAATACTTTTAAAACTACTCCATGACACAAAAGATCGTTTAGGTCGAAGTGTCGGCCATTGGGCATACTACAGATACTAAATAGGTAAAAAAAGTCTATAACACGGCATTGGAAGGAGATCCGCAGATATCCAAATTGGTTTTTCTATAACCGCTCGTAGATTTCAAAGCCAACAGTCTTCGAGTTCTAGCAGCTCACCTAAGTTATGCCTAGAAATGAAGAAGAAGCAAACTCTCGAAGTCGACTGCTAAGTTCCGCAAGCCCGTATGAGATCAGGAATACAATTATTGTCATACCAAAAGACGACATTAGCGCCGAAGGGCAAAACACTGACCAGAAACAGTTGTGTATGAAAGCAGATAACTTGTCCAGTGATAAATAGGGCAACTGAGAAAAACTACGTATAAGGATTTGATATCCCATTAGTTTCATAGCAAAAATCTGTTTGCACCATTCAGGTTACTGAGTGTTTGTGGTATCCATATTAATTATTGCAGCTAAAATGAAGGCCGTTTGATAAGTCGTCTATAGAAGCTAGCTGGTGGCTCATTCAACACCACCAATGTCGTTAGTGAATTTCTATGAGACGCTTAGTGATCTACAAGTAAGTGTAGAGTCGTTTGACCCCGAGTTAACGTCGACTGAATCTTTCTTAAACTGCGTTTTAATTCTCTTCGTTTTCAAAGCTTTTGTGGTATTATAGCTAGCGAACTATCGATTGAAATTGCTTGAATTTCAGCCTGATAGACGCTAGGTCATTCGCCTATTCGCGCGGAGTTTTACGTGTTCGGACCATAGATCTCCGCAAGGACTCCAGTATTTTTTTCGAACCATCTGTGAGCCATTCGAGACTTCTGGGATGAGCTCAAGGTCCTCCCAAGGTCGTCCTCATACTTGTATGACCAAAGTCAGGAAGATCTTTCACAGGCAAAATTTCGAGGAAAATATGCAGTTGGAATGGTCCTATGTGGGACAACTGTTATAGATACTGCTATGCTTTCTAATCGGACTTCCTCTCGTGATTCGGTAGCCAGGGACTAGACGTCTTCGTGAGGTGTGGTTCCCGTTTAGCGTTTTTGCAGACCCGGTCATATGCGCAGTAATTCAGAGCTCAGTTAATATTCCCGTGAGAAGTTGTGTGTTAAGCTTCTATGAGATTTTATGAGCTCTCCGTTCATCGAGTGAGAGGTTAAATATCTATCATTTGGGAAGAAAAATAGAGGACGTTAAGGATATACCATGGCTGGATATAATTCTAAAGCCTGGGAGCGGATAAGTTAATGCGGCATAATAAAAAAAGTGCGTGTAGTGTAGTACACATAACAGAAGTGAAACTTTCAAGACAGACAAAGAAAGAGGGGAGACTCGAGTTGAATGAGAGAGAGAGGGAGGAAAAGAATGTATCTATAAATAAATTCATAACATTTGCAGATAATAGAATAGAAAAAAATTTACAAAAAACGGAGAAGGGTCGACCGGTGTAGGTAAACGCCGGACACAAATCGTGGCAACTACGTGCACTACTCTGAGCGTTTATCACCCGCACAAACGCAGCGATTCCAGGACCGCAGCAACGGCACAAATTACCGCAAGGCAATACCATAAAATCCGACGCCGGAATGGATAGCACTTTATAGTACGCACAAGCAATAGCCAGGAAATGGAAATAATCGCCAAAAAGTAGGCACCAAGAAAATATAACGCCAAAAAGTAGGCACCAAAAATATATTTTTTACAAGTTTGCACCAACAAATAAGCGTCGATAAATTGGCAGTGTTATATCTCACTAGAAATTAGCAACCACAAGGAAAAACTCAGGAAAAATAGCCTAAAGTGTATGTAAGATATATGTATATAAGCTCTCTCTCCTTTTCCTCTACGTTAAACCTTTTTTCTCTCTTGCGGAACGAAAACGCACAAAAAGTTGCATGGCCTTGAAATTTCACTCTCTATTCTCGCTCGTGCATCGACGCCTAAGAAGTTTCACTTTAAAAATATGAATCAAACTAAAACTGATCACTTTGGGCATACCGTGATTTATAACGCATCTCTTTTCATGATTATGATATTTTTGACATTTCATTTAATATATTTTTTTGACAATTGCATCACACATTGTCGTCAGCCTTAATAATACTCGTATGACAACTTCCTTTGAATTTGTTGCTTCGAATTTTTACTTTTCATAGGGGAGTATTGCACGCAATTAGCCGGAATGCTCCACGAGTGCAAAAAGACACAGAAAGTAATAACTTTAGTGAAGGTATAACCTAGTAGGTATATATGTATATAATACCACGAGCACTTTCAATGCCACTTTGGCTGGCGCACAAAAAATTCCCATGAATTCCCCCAGATAAATCGTAAGCAGAAAAAAGCAGTAGTTGCCACACGACGAATTACAATTAGAATTACATTAAGTATGTAAAATGCAACTTTTAAGCTGCCAATTCGTTGAAATGCTTAAGACCAAGCACAGCAAAACGCAGAAACGAAGTAGAAGTAACATAAAAGAAAATTCTTTCTGCGAAGTTGACGCCAGGATGGCACACGAGGCCAAAGGAAATTTGAGCTGGGTCTTTAAAAGTTGTAGAGTTTTACGGAATTGTTAACTTGTTGGTGTGGAAAATCAGGTTGTCATGGCAGGCACTGGCACACCTCGTCCAGTTAGTTAATCAAGCGCCGTCGCTGGTGGTCAGTAAAAGTGGGGGCAGGAATAAATGAACACCAAGTGGAAGCAGTCACAGACAATGCAAAACGAAACGGCATCAAAGTAGTTGTCGGTTACTAATCAGGTCTGCACTAAAAGCGACCTACCGCTTGAAGGGTTTAATGCAAGTGTAAATATGAACGTGCAATACAGGTACATGTATGTATGTATGTATGTATGTATGTATATATGTATTCGTAGTGCACTTTAAAATGTGCTTTGCTACCAACTTGATTGCTTGCCGCAAAGTCCAAAGAAATTGGCATTATATTGTGCGCTCGTGCCTGCTGTCAATAATAATGAATATATGGGAAAACAAGAAAGTATTGCAAATAAGAAAACAAGTATGGTAAAAAGTGGCTGATCAGACGTACATTCGCAGTGCGGAATATTCTGTTCCCATTTCACGTGAAATAGCTGCCAAAATCCGCGAAGAATTTTGGGCCGTGAAATATGCGTGAAGATCTGCCCGCGGGCAGATGGTAAAAAACTAGAATTGACTGGGCTGCAAAACTGGACACTGAGAAGTTTATCCAAAAATTCAGATCAAAATGCTTAGGAGCTTTACAATATGAGAAGTGAGAGTACTCGGGGATAGAGCTCCAAAGTTTACTTAGATTCGCCAAATATGCAGACGTATTACAAGATGTCTTCTACAAAGAAACGTAAGGGTCTAGCTTCATCTGGTAACACCAAGGATCAATAGGTCTATGTGATGGCTTTCGGCCAGCCAGGTCAACCTAACCTAACCTACATATATACATATTAGGGTGGTCCAAAAAAAATTTGTATGCTGCCGCCCCCAAAATAGTAAAGAATGAAAAATAAAAAGACCCGTATTTTTTTTTTTAATCAGACCATATTTAATGGTGCCGCCGGGGCTTTGAAATATCCAATGTATTTTGCATGGAAAAAAATACTTTTTCGTAGATTTCATGTAAAAACCTGGAAAATGAATATATTTTAACCGGATAACTCAGTTTCTCTTCATAATTGGTCAGGGAATAACAACCAATTATGAAATAATTAATTTTAATTTTTTTCATAAAAGTAATATAAAATATTGTTTTTCGATTTTTTCTTAGATTTTCGTTTTATGGGGGCTTTTTGGGGTTCTATAAAAAATAGTTAATACAAAAAAATTAATTATTTCATAATTGGTTGTTATTCCCTGACCAATTATGAAGAGAAACTGAGGTATCCGGTTAAAATATATTCATTTTCCAGGTTTTTACATGAAATCTACGAAAAAGTATTTTTTTCCCATGCAAAATACCTAAATATGGTCTGATTAAAAAAATACTGGTCTTTTTATTTTTCATTCTTTACCATTATGGGGGGCGGCAGCATAAAAATTTTAATATAAATTATTTCCCATGCATTTTTGGACCACCCTAATATATATACATATATAATTGGGGCTTACATCCTTTGTTGGTTATTTTGGCCGAACTCCTCTTCCAATTTATGGTGTGCGCCTTGATGTCTGATTAAAAAGTTGAAAATGTCGATGACAATTTTCTAAAATTTGTTAATTTTTTGTGAATTTTGTACAAACTTTGAACGAGTTTGATTTTGAAAAGCTTTTGTTCTTTTATAAAAGAATTTCGAAAAAAATTTAGCATGGCAAATATTGAAAATATTGTAAAAACTGACTTAATTATATGAGCACCAGTGTATGTATGCGCGTAGCGATCTAAGCAAATATACGGCACCAAAATATTGTTGGCATGAAAATTCCTCGTTGATAAATAAGTTAACAGCGAACCAAACGGAAGACAAATAGAAACAAATTAAATCTCAGTGTAAATATGTAGACAACAAAGCTCCTCATGCGCCATGTTTACAAAAGTCGTAAGAAAATTATTGCACAGTAGCAAACAAATACTGCAGATAAAGGCTGGACCGAATTATTAAAAAAATAATAACAAAAATCTACGTGCGTTCACATGTTTGTATGCATGTGTGTGTGTGTGTGTGTGTGTAAGTATGTGGCAAAACTCATAGTTTTAACTTTAGTCATAATAGGGCTTATCTACGCATAAATATGTGCGGAGGTAAATATGTAAACATATGTCTACATATGCATGCATAAGACAACATAAGCGTAAACATATTTGTAAAATTTATTAATTTATGCGAACGAATGTATTTATGAGGAGCACACATACATATGTACATACGCATTTATATGTGCATATAATTAATTCATATGTAGGTATGTAAGTTTAGTGGCAATTAAAAATGCGAAGAAGCGGAGTTCAAAATATTGTAATAATAGAAGATCAAATAAAAATAAAAAGTATGGAAAATAACATAAAATTTTAAAATAACAAATACCTATTGGGTTGACAACTAAGTAATTGCGGATTTTTTTAGAAAATCAAAGACAATTTTTTCATGGAACTAAATAACTTTATTCTGTAATGTATTGCCCATTTTGATCAATGACCTTTTGCCATCTTTCAGGCAGCATCATACGTTCATAAAACTTCTGGTTTGACATTATAATCATTATTAATATGTTTACCATTCAAGGAGTTTTGTAAAGATCGAAACAAAACGTAATCAGATGGTGTAGGGTCAGAACTATATGGTGGATGTGGTATAAAATCCCAACCAAGCTCCAACGTAGAATCTATTTTGCCAACAAGTGCTACTTTGGACTAAGTAGACAACTGAACAGTAAAGTCCTCTCTCGACGAACAAAACGAACACTCTACAAGGCTCTCATCATGCCCGTCCTAACGTATGGCGCAGAAGCGATGACAACATCCCATGAAGCGACGCTGGAGTGTTTGAGAGAAAGATTCTGCGTAAGATTTTTGGACCTCTGCACGTTGGCAACGGCGAATATCGCAGGCGATGGAACGATGCGCTGTATGAGCTTTACGACGACATAGCCCATCGAACAAAGATTCAGCGACTACGCTGGCTGGGTCATGTTGTCCGAATGGATACAAAGCTCCGGCTCTGAAAGTATTCGATGCGGTACCAGCTGGTGGTAGCAGAGGAAGAGGAAGACCTCCTCTGCGTTGAAAAGATCAGGTGGAGAAGGTCTTGGTTTAACTTGTGTGTCCAATTGGCGCCTAAGCGGTTATCGCGCCAATAAAGAAGAGAAGAAGCTCCATTAAGTTTTTCCGCGTGGCCAAAGCTGTGTTTGACCTTGCATTGTCATGATGGAATACAATACTTTTTCGGTTTGTCAATTCGGGCCGTTTTTCTTCAACTGCATTGTTGAATTTCGTTAGTTATTCAATGTAGACATCAGAATTGATCGTTAGATTGGCTGGTAAAAGGTCAAAGTAGACAATTCCTTTATAATCCCACCCAACTGGTGGCAAAACCTTGTTTTGATGAAAACAGCTTTTGATGTTGTTTGAGTTGACTCACTTGGCCTGCTTCACGATATTTTCTGCTTGATATTGTTGTAAACAACCCATTTTTCATCGCCAGTTATCAGTCGTTTTAAAAATGGTTCAATTTTCATTACGTTTCTTTAGCAAATCGCAACTGTTAATGCGTTGCGTTAAATGCATTTCTTTCAGTTCGTAAGGAACCCATGCATCGAGTTTTTGAACATGGCCAAGTTATTTTAAGTGATTTTCAATGCATATATGTCATACATGAAGCTTCTCTGCAATCTCACGTGCAATCTTACTGTGACGATCCGAATCGATTAGGGCGTCATCAACTTCAACTGGTCGACCAGAGCATTTTTCATCATTGAGTGAAAAATTACCAGAACGAAATTTGGCAAACCAATTTTGACACTGCCGTTTTTTAAAGGTAGCGTTACTATAAACTGCACATGACTTTTTATGAGCTTGCGCTGCGCTTTTCCCTTTGCGAAAATAAAAAAGCAAAATATGACGAAACTGTTCCTTTGATTTTTCATTTTTCCACGAACGCCAAACGCAACCGATCAAACAACTTTTTTTTACTGATTGACAGCTGAATTGCCAACAATCAAATAACAAAATGTGTCTTACATTTGTACTACGTCTGCAAACTTAAAAATTCAACTGAAGCCATTTGTGGGTGAAATCCGCAATTACTTAGTTGCCAACCCAATACATGCAATTCTTGGTAACTTCTACTAGCTACGTATTTAATGCGCTGAAAATTCAAAAAAATTCTTTTGGCGACCTCGGTAGCCCTTGAGCTGACTCATATACGCAAAGAAAAATATTTTTTCTACGACAACTTCTTTAGCTTCAAAACAATTGACTTATTTGTTTGTCATTAAACCAGTTCCATTGGCTTGGAAAAGTACTCTTCACTCGAATGAAACATTTCAGGGCTGGTTTCCTTTAGCAGAAATACTTTTGTGTGTTTTAAGAATTGCATTGTAAATTTCTTGCACTCCCTGTCACGCGTGTCATAGTCATAACGGATTTATGATATTTTTGATATTTTATGTCACAGACATGTGATTTTAATGCAACAACTGCCAAACAAGGTTGAAAGCTCTTTGAAAGCTGAATTTTTGAAACTTATTTATTCTTGCAATTAAACTGTTTTAATTTTTATTTTTTATTTTTAGTAGCTGCTCTCACTTGACTTGCATACATATGTATGTATGTGTGTGTGCACACACATTCACGGTCATATTTCAAATTATACAGGTCGTGTAAATATTTATGATTGCCTGTATTTGGATGCTCTTCCGTTTTTATTTTAATTAAATTTGCGTTAAAATTTTTGTTTTTGTTTATATGTATGTATGCATGAATGTGCGTATGTGTGTGGTACGTGCAGACAGGTGCTTTGATTTGCAACAAATATTAGTTTATATGCTCCAATGCATACATATGTACATGTATATGTATGTGCGCGTGTCTATGCCCGTGTGTGGGAAACAGAATATGATTGTGTCATCTTTTGTTTTGGCCAAATATTGGTACGGTAGATTTTGAAATATTTATTATATTTTCGGATAAGATTAAAAGAAGTAGGGGAAAACCTTAAACAAATAGACAAAAAATTGGTAGAAAAAAATGGGACTGGAAGGAAATTTATGACATAAAAAATAAGGCTTCATTACAAAGTTTTTTTTTTTGGTTAAAATCCAAATTTTATTTACTTATTCTGAATTCAATAAACAATTGTTCTTACAGACTACATACTATACTACACGCGGGCAAAGGCATTTTTCAGCGCCTCGAGACTGGTGAATCTTTTAGTTCGAACTTTGCCCTCCAAGATGGCCCAAAGAGAGTAATCCATCGGATTCGCGTCTGTTGAATTTGAGAGTCGTTGTGTAGACGTTATGAAGATCGGAAAGTTGTTTTTTAGCCACTCTAAGTTCACTCCAGGCCTGTGCCGAGTCCTGTTGAAACGTCCATGGTTTGCCACCGAAATATTTGTCGGCCCTCGGCTTCAAAGCAACCTCCAGAATACTTTCCCGATAATATTTCGCATTTACCTTGACGCCAGGCTCGATGAAAGCGATTGGAGAGCGCCCATCTGCGGTTACAGTAGCCCAAAGCATTACCTGTAGCGAATGCTGTCTCCTAGTAGCCAATCAATGATTCAAATTCTCGTATAAACAGTCGGTCAAATAAGTCCTACCGATTTGGGAGTTTACGAATTGCTCAATTTGAAAAATTTTCTCGTCAGAAAACACAAGGTTCGGAAATCGATAAAGATACCAGAGACTATCGATTTAATGAAAATTAATTTGAGGGCAGGTCAAGAGAAGAACAATGTGTCAGAAGAACAACTGTCCATTTTACTGTCCATTTTGTACGGAAGTCCAAGCTTCTCCTCATAAGTACAGATCACCAAGTGACCAGTGAACACCGTAATGAGTTTTCAAATTGAATGGGGAATTCCCATTATCTTAAGCGTTCTGTTTCTATCTTATTGAGACCATAGTGTTTTTGAAATAGCACACGATGATACAGACCTCCATCTATCTTGCGCTTTTTTGAGAAAGAAATTGTGCAGTTTCCCTTTAAAAACAGTCAAGGGGACACCGATGTCTGAGAAGGGGGCAACTGGATCCAGTTCTGGCGACCCCTTCCATCGCCCCTTGTATCGGCAATTTCATTTCCCTCTATATTCCTGTGCCCAGGAACTCAGATAAGGGAAATATTTCCTGCACGTTCAAGACGTTAACCAGAAGAGAGCTGCAATACCGCGACGACAGGACCTTGATCGCAGCTTGACTATCGGAAAAAATATGAATGTGTCCCTCCCAACAGCGATCCCTAAGCATTTTGCGTGACTGCAGGATCGCGAAGACCTCTGCTTGAAAAACGTTGCTCGTTTCCGGCAGTTTAAAGGAGACTTAAATATTGTCTGATTTAGAGAAAACCCCCACTCCAACTCCAGACTCCATTTTGGATCCGTCTGTGAAAACAGAGGTACTTATATCCGTGCCGACTCTCCCCTCCTTCCAATCTTGCCTGCTCGGAATGATAACCCTAGCACAACTCTCGAAACCCCGCTTGCGGATGGAGAGATCAGTACGAAGTGCAGAGAAAGAAGAGAAGGGGAGATCTGCTGCAAGATGCTATTATGTCCTACAGGAATTTTCCTCTAGAGGCCAATCTACTTCAACCTAATAGCGCTCTGAGCAGCAATGGATTATAATAAAAAGAAAACCCAATCCAACAATATTTATTATCATTTGCTCAAGCTCTTAAAAAACACCCGATATATATTCGGCTTAACTATATTTGAGAGAAAAATTATTGTTATGTTCTTCTGTACGCCAGAAGAAATATTTTCAATATGGATTATGTGACTTTATATAGTTTAAAAAAATTGTTGTTCAATATTTCCAAAAACAAAATAGAATTTCTTCCATACTCGTATTGGCTCGTGATATCGAGATATTTTCATTGCGACCTAGAAGAACGATAAACTGAAGCGCTTTCAAAGTTGTTAAAGGGCAAGTCGGAATTGAGAAAGTAAACGGCTCTTTTTTCTTTTATTTTATTTTCAGAAATTAAATTTTGCCGACATACTTCACTTAAAAAAAAAAAAGTTAATACTTTTAATCTGCTTTAAAAAACTATATTTATATAATCAAAGAAAATATTTGAATATACTATGTAAAAAATATACTGTATAAATCAATCACCTTTTTGGGTGTTTTGCCGAGCTCGTTCTTCTATTTTTGCTGTGCGCCGTGAAGTTGTTCTACAAATAGAGGAATCTACAAGTTTGTGCCGCCTGCGGAAGGCAGATACCCGACTAGAAATTTTGGTAAGGCGGTGATTAGGCGCAAATACGGCAGACCGCAGTCCAAATTTGCGCCTTATAAGGCAGCCAAACTAGGCCCAAGTCCCGAAAGCTATCGCCACACATCTGCCGCAGGTTCGAAAAACCGAACTTCGGTAATACTCCGGATGCCCTTCTACAAATCAGTTAGGGATTTTAATTTATGCCTAAGTGAGACACCGCCATAGATTTTCGTGACCACAACCAAATTTGGTATTGTTCTGGCATGCCAATCTTTGCCTTGCCTAACGTGGGCCTGGTAAGGTAATAGTGAGGCGTGCCTCAGTAAGGCCTGCCTAATTCGGGCCTAACTGATTCTTCGGCATACTTCACTGTAATTCTAGTCGGGTAGATGTTATGAGAAGCAGAAATACACTCAGAGGCTTGCTATTGCTTGCTAAGAAGCGACCGACTGTTACATTGCCGACAGCCTCGACTTTGAAGAAATCGGGATCGATGATTCCTTCAGCTCATAGGCCACACCAAACGGCTGGTTTCAATGGGTGTAATGGCTGTGTTTGAATGGCTTCGGCTTGCTCTTCAGCCCAAATATCACAATTGTTTTTGACGTAGCCATTAAGTCAAAAATGAGCCTCATCGCTGAACATCATAAATTGGCCCCACTTCAACGCGCGATGAACACTTTTCACAGAGCGTAGATTTTCGTAATACAATTTTCCGATTTGTAAAAGTTGTTGAGACGTAAGTGTTTCAATGAAGAAATGCCAATGAATAGTGAAGAAGATTATGTAGTTAGTTTGACAGTAGTCACGTGTGATCTGTCAAAAAATCTCTATTGGAAAAATACCTCCAATCTAATTACCTTTTGCAAGTAAATAAAATCATACAGTTCAAATATTTGCCTATAAAAATGAATGTCCTGTTGCATTTGTGTAGATTAGAGGGTTAATAGTACATAATATACGGAAGTGAATGGTAATAAAAATTAATTGTTTGAATTTTTATATATTAATTTTATTAATTTGTGTAGTTAGAAATATTTTTTTAAAGAAAGTTTTCTTTTCTCTAAATTTCAACCCATATTAAATTTGTCTCGGAATTAATTTTTTAATATTTTTTAACAAATTTCACATTTTTTATTTCTTTTTGTTTTTTTTTTTAATTTTTGTAACGGATGTCAAAAATTATTAAATTTTTTTATTCCATATTTTTTACTTATTTTTGCTTGATCAAAAATTATTAAATTTTTTTCTCCCATTTTTTTACTTATTTTTGCTTGATCAAAAATTATTAAATTTTGTTTATCCCATTTTTTACTTATTTTTGCTTGTTCAAAAATTATTAAATTTTTTATTTATTCCACATTTCTTTATTTCTTTTCGCTTGATCAAAAACATGTTTCTTCACACAATTTAAGAACTTTAAATGCATTAAATTTCAAATTTGAACTAATTTATTTTCCAAGTAAAATTAAATGCAAATGCACTAAAAGTGCCTACCCACCTGCCTTCCATTGCTTTGTTTTTACTACTGTTCAAATAAGTGCATATGACTTCATTTATATTTACATTTCTAATCTTTCACGCGCACAGTAAAAAGCTTTTATTGCCTTACCTTCAACGAAGTGGATGAAAATACAAAAAAAAATTTAATCAAATTTAAATAAAATCCATGTATTCGAAGAGCAATGCAGAGAAAATAAATGTTAGTAATGAATTTCACTTTCCTTATATTTATGAATATTAAATATTTGACTTGATAAATAGCGCAATTGCGGGCTAATAAATAAATAACGGAAAATATTTACCAAGAATTTAAAACACAAATAAGTAGTATGCAAATCATTGAAATAAGATGCGACTGAATGCCACGAGAGCAAAATGTTGTTGACAGTTATCCGCTTTACAGTGAATGAATGAAAGAAAAATAGATTTTGCAAATATGTACACTAAATTACACATAAGTGTAGTAAATATTAAAAACTTCCAAATCAAATTTTTGTTGGTATATTTTTGGATCATATATTGATACCGTTGACTTTTCACCGCTATATCATATCTCTGCACTTAAATGACATTGGGAAATATTACAAACTGGACTCCAAGCTCAATTCATGGTATATTGAAAAACAGTTTTGAATGACGCGTATTTTATTATTCCATTCTATATTAGCTAATAATTGAAATTGTAAAGAGTGACTGTTTATAGCCGAGCTTGGAGTGAGCCTCTATTGGCTCAGTTTTCTTTGAAAATTCCACTGGCAGTGGCTTTTAGGTTACTGAGCCATGATTGCCGACTTTCTACGGACTGAAATTGAGGAAATGAAATTTTCTCAAAGTTCAAAGGAATAATCCTCTTTGTTTCAATTGCTAATTTTGTTTTATTTATTTCAAAAGTGTTATCCTTGAATCTTTGGATATTAGATATAGATCGTACCTAAAATATTAGATAAGATAGTATCCATTTATACTTCCTTTTTAGACATCAAACCTTTTGAGGCTGCATGCTCTTGATGCCTTCTGGTTGGTTTTGTTCTTTACCTAAATTATGAACCATTTCTTTTTTGCGATCCACATTTTTAACTAAATATTTGATAGCCACCAATATTCTATAAGCATGTTTGCTGCATTCTGGGGTAACGTAATGGAAAAGTAGGCCTGGGGCCTCCCAAAAAAATTGAAATTTTTAAATCGCATTTTTCCGTAATCACAAAAATTATCGTAATGAAATTTGTCTTACAGTGAAAATTGGTAGGTATTGAAAAAGTGGGCGCACCACCTAACAAATAAACTGAAATTTCTAAATCGCATTTTTCCGGAATCACAAAAGTGAAGGTAATGAAATTTGTCTTATGGTGAAAAGTGGTAGGTGCACCACCTCCCAAATAAACTGAATTTTCTAAATTGCTGTTCTCCGGAACTATAAAAGCTGGGATAATACAATTTTATACAGTCCCGCAAATTGCTCATACCTGTTAGTGAAAAATGGTAGTTTTAAAAGGGGAATTTCTCCCATATAAATTGTTACCTTCATATTGCTTTGCTTTGCTCTGGAACCGAATATGTGAAGGCACTGAAATTTCATACAGTTACATAGATTAGGAAAGAACAAAGGAATTTCTTAGTCTCTTAAGAGATAATATCTCGAGGGTCGTAGTATGTTTAACTGGTCATTGGCTATTTGGCAGGCATTCCTAGAGACTAGGAGTTTTCTCCCATGAATATTGCAGAAGTTGCAGAGAAGAAGAAGAGGAAGAAACAATTGAGCACTTCCTTTGCAATTGCTCTGCCTTAGCTAAAATCGGAGCAGGTTGTCTAGCTAAATACTTTTTCAATTCTCTTACAGAGCTATCTGGCATGGGGTTGGGATCAATTCTACGTTTCATAGGAGTCACAAAATGGTTCCACGAAGGAAGATAAATAGGGTTCGCGTGCAGAACAGTGGTATCACAACGGACCTGTAAGGTCTAAGTGAGCTGGTCGTGCAGACCGACTACCACCATAACCTAACCGACATAGATTATGATTGCTGTACTTATGCTGAAAAGTTGTAGGTTTTGCAAAAGAGGGTGTGGCCCTTCGCATACATACTTTAATCTCAAATTGGGTGTATAAAATAAATGAATCAATGAAAATTTCAAAATCTGAAAACACTTTTTACGGATCGCTGATATGACTTGAACAAAAATGCACATATTTTAGCACAGGAAAAAATGAATTTTGAGCTCAGAAATACCACACAAACTCTGACCTATAGTTGCATTGCCTTGCATAGTTGAGTTGATTTTGCATAAAACCTACCCGTTACAGTGAAAACTATTATTGGACGGGCATTACTACATAGTAACTTAAAATACTTCAATTCTAATTCCACCAACTCATTTTAAATATTATATAACTATCTATGTACATACGTGGCTATATATATGTATGTATCTTCTTACTAATTATATTTATTTTTGTTTTTATTAAAATGTTTTTTTATGGAGACACAACCACGCTGCTGTTTTCCGCATAACAAACAAAAAATTCTTACTGTGGTTTGTGCTACTGACACTTGGCATTATTTTAACCCAACAGTAACTCTCTGCAATTCCGCAGTTCCAGACCGGGTCGACCGCCGAAACGTGGCCCCGTCGGTTTATCGCTGCCTCCCTCACATTTGTCACAACATCCGCAATTGAAGAAGCATCGTTTGGACAATGGTGACTACGCTTACGAGAACGGTCATATTGGTGGTGAGTAGAAGAATAATTTCATTTTTTAATTTAATAGTTTTTAGGCATAAAAAAATTAATTAATAATTAAAAATAAAATTAAACGTATGCAAAAAATCTGTTTAGGTCTAAGAGCAAAATCACATCCCTGAAGTATTTTACTTACGAGTATACTTGAAATAATCACTATAAATTCGTATCCCTACGATTTCGTCTCATAAACACCACGTTGCGAAATTATAGATACCACAATTTTTTATCAAAAAGACTCATAGATCTAGAACGGATAAAGGCAGAAGCAATCTTAACCTAAGCAGAAAGGACATAAAACTTTGCACTGAACTACTAACAGGTAAACTTAATTATCACACGAAAATTATAGGTGCGATAGAAAACGATTCCTGTACACTGGGCAAAGACGCACAGGAAACAGCAGAACATATTCTATGCGATTGCCCAGCAGTGGCACGACGCAGACTAAATTACCTGGGAAATGAGGCTATAGATCCAAACATTCTGATAGAAATTAAGCCTACAGCATTTCTAGGATTTATTAACAGCCTAAAATTGTTTGCTGTGCCACATGGCTGCACAGTAGATCTCTTCAGGTCGCATTTTTTTATAACAATAAAATACACAGGTACACATCTATTTATAATAAAGTAATTCCACTACAACAAAAACCATATAGCGCAATGCTTCAAATTTATACAAAAATCTTCAAGTTATTTATTTCTAATTTTTCAAAATTCCATCAAAGCTTTTAACTTTTTAATTGTTATAATTTTTATGGATGTTATGTTTTATAGCCCATTGAATTCTAGCAGTCACAAAGTGCAAATTTCAAGTAAGTAAGTTGATTTTTGGGAATTTTTTTCCTTAACGGTATTAGGCTTCTTCTTCTGGTTGGTTGGCTGGTTTAAGAGGTAATTCTTCCAGAAACCAACTAGCGCTTCCGCACCATTTTGTTGCCACATCCTCGTTACCAACTTGTTTACCATTTATTTACAGCATGACTATATCCAGTCTGTACGGTTCAGGAACCTTATCAGGTTGTAGACATCTAAGACAGACAGCTGTTCAAGACTCTCCAACAGCGGTTTGCGCAGGGTTAACATTCTGTCCTTCCATAGGGCAGGGCATTCGCAGAGGGAATGGAAGACTGTTTCCTTTTTCTCCGGTTGTTTACAACTATGAAAGTATGTGTTGTGAGGGATGCCCATTTTGGCTGCTTGTTCTCCGACAGACCAAAAGCCAGTTATGACTGCCGTTAGTCTCCAGGCGTCCCGTCGTTTCATGTTTATCAGTGTTGACGATTGGTTGAGGTTGTAGGAGGGCCATAACGTCCTGCTGAACGTCCGCGATTCGGATGTATTTTAGGAAAATTGTACTCTTGACTGCACCTAATGGTGTGAATACCGATTCTGCAAGAGCGTTATTCATGGCAGATCCCCTTCTGGCTAGTTCATCGGCTTTATCATTACCTTCAATGCTCCGATGTCTCGGGACCCAGATTAAGGTAACTTTATGGTTTTCACTCAAGATGGTGAGGCTATTCCTACTTTGTTCCACCACTTTAGAGGTTGTAGTAGCCGAACCCAGTGCCTGGATTGCAGCTTGGCTATCAGAAAGAATAGCGATATTGCCCTTAAAAGAGGCTTCATCTTCTACGTAAAAAAAAAATTATGTACTTTGCATGAAAAAAAAGCTGAAAGACCTCACTGAAAAAACAAAAAAATTGTTTAAACTCAACGGTATTTTGAAGTTACTTCAAACTCGCTCTTTGTTATACTAAAATTCAATGGGTTTGAAACAGCATATCCGAAAAATTTCTGAAGATTCTGGTTAGGTTATGATAAATGGCTGTCCATGCAAGAGCCCACTTGCATAAATAAATTCGTCAATTGTGATACCATACAGAGAGGTGGGGAGAAGAACCCAGCAAGGGGAAAAAGCGCGGAAGATTCTGGCTGAAAACTTAAAAGTGTTGATGAAATGTTGAACAATTTTGTGCAAAGTTTAAACCTTTGTGTTTCATGATGCTTGTTGCAGTATGAACTGGCGTGCCTATAATTTTGCAACGAGGTGCGAGGTTAATAGTGAATGGGGTAAGTAGATTAAGTTTTCTTCATGTAAATTGACATTAAGTGAGTTTTTGAAAATATATCGGATGTTTTTTTTAAGAGCTTGAGAACATGAAGCGGTAATACAAAACAGAAATATTTTTGGAATAATTTTTTTAATGGACTAAATGAATTAATTTTTTTATTTAATTTCATGGCATTTATTTTTTTAATATAATATCTAGCATATGTCCGCTGTGGCTTCGATTTACATTGTCCATTCGATCAGTCCAATTCTTTCTACCTTTTCCAATAAATCTGGCCGTAGGGTGTTAATGGTGGCTTGAGTATTGCAATAAATCTACTGTGAAGTGCGTTGGATGGCAAGCTGCGCCGTCTTCTTGGAACCAAAGGTCGTTGATGTTGAAGTTGATCATTCATTAATTTTTGCAAAGAAAAATTCAGTCATCATGGCTTGACAGCGCTCGTCATTCACCATAAGGGCAGCTCCTTCCTCATTTCAAATGAAATAAAAGTCGATGATGCCGCCAGTGCTCTATGAATTGCGAGAACAGATTTATTTATTTTTTTTTCAAAGTAAAATTCCACATTTCGGAATCGTTGTTGTGGCGTGAAACGATTCATGATGACTTGCCAATCCGCACTGAACAGAAATGTCAACGCAGTTTGCCATTCTCAGCCGTCAAACGATAGTTATCGGTGTCGATAGTTTCATGCAGCTAAAAATCACCCGATATAAATGTATTTTTTGACCCATAAGAATGAACTTTGTA
The DNA here is from genome assembly GCA_037575425.1 of Anastrepha fraterculus. Classification (NCBI taxonomy): domain Eukaryota; kingdom Metazoa; phylum Arthropoda; class Insecta; order Diptera; family Tephritidae; genus Anastrepha; species Anastrepha fraterculus. Next base: position 21,010 of record JAYXIM010021717.1, on the reverse strand, counting down.
TAGAAAAAGCCCTCAAAAGCATAAAACTAACTCAACAATAATTTGACTTCTCCAAACAAATTTTTTTGGTATTTTGGTTCATCTGGCGCCTACCAGATTTCACTTTGGCGCTTGATTTCTGGATAAATTTAAAGCCTCCACATTTTATTCTCACTCACATTGGAATCTGTGCTTCGAAAACATTTTTCTGCTTTCTGGTAAAATTTCTAGTCGATCTGTATTAAAAACTATTTAGATTTTTAAATTACGAATTCACACATTTTTCCTAAGTCACAGAATAGTTTCATTACTTTGCAATTTTTCTAAGACTTCTGGTATGATACTACTACAAAAGGCATTCCATGCTATTTCTCCGATTATAAATGGAGCTGTTACCTGAGTTTTCAGTTAGCAACTGAAAAGCTTTCCCCAAATATTTTATTATGTCAATAAATAAAATTTTCAGTGCTTTTCGCGGTTGCGCGCATTTCTCACACATTTCTCCAAGCGAATTTTCCATTCGAAACCCAAGAAGAGTAAATCGGAAACTCTACAAATCAATCAAAACTCATCGCCAGCAGCCGTTGAAATTACACAAACAACAAGCAAGTCACAATGAGCACCTACGGCAAGCTATCATCAATGCCAAACAGACAATAGCAAAACCGCACAAACAACAGCAATAGTAATAAAGGCAATAACAAAGGCTCACAAAAAGCAATAACAAAACATCTTGCAACAAAATCAAACCTCAATTGCAAACAATAAACAACAATAAGTAATTGCAGCGACGAATGCAACAAAACTGTTAATAATCCGCGTGTGCAGAAAAAGGAAATAATCACTAAAAAGGAGAAAACGAAAACGAAAAAAGGAAAATAATCGTCAGTGAAACGAAAAGGAAGTAACTAAAGAAATTAAAAAAAGAAAATGATAAAGCCCAAAACAGTTGAAAAGTAGCTGGGAATGCAAAGAAAAGTATCAGTTCCAGGTTTTAGCTGAAAAATCACTGTAATTCCACAGAAACATAATTCATGGCCGGCTGACTGCCTGGTCCGTTCGTTGGTTGATTGTAGCCAACTACGATGATGGCTGGACTTATGTTGCCTGCCATTATTATTGCGCCAAACCACGAATATATGCGGTATTTATTTTTCCAGTTATACATTCGCTCATCTACTTATCTGTGTTCTGATAGCAGCGTAGCGCAATTGCATCCGAAATGGAATCGAAAGAAATTGAATGCCATGGAATCAAATCATTTTAAGCCTCGCAGAAATGATCGTGCAGCGAGAATTGTATGGCTTATTTATTTGTAAATTGTTTTGTGGCATTTATTTTGTGTGAGTTGCGCAACAGTGGGGCCAAATGTATATGAAAATACAGAACAGACTCGTCGGATGTTGATAACATAATTTTGGTTTTAGGAAAAAAAAATGACATCTGGTTCGGGATACCCATATAATTGGCATGATTTTATAGTTAATTTCACTTTTTAAAATTTCGTAATATTCTGGAAGAAAGGCAGGCTGATAGCATAACATCAAGTTTTTTTGTTTTGTTTTTGGCGGGGTTCAAAATGCGTTTACTGCTTTGAGTGGTGTGACCACTAAAACAATCCCTTCTCCTCTTCTGGGGAGACACCCTTCCCGGTACTACTTTCTGCATTACTTCGAGAGGGCCCAGAACGGCGTCAATGAAGTGGACCAGTTTTATTCACCAACGTCTGGGTCCACCATATTTGTAGCCAGCTTCCTCCTATAGGTTTGTGTTCGTAGGTCTCTATCTGTGCCGTGTTTGCGTTTATTGACCACAATTGGTTCCTGCGTCCAGGCGTCCAGGATTCATCGGAAGAATGCTATATCAAATTTTTTAGTACCGTTTTGTTCCCGCCTGTTATCGTCGTGAGTCTGAGTTAGTGCCTCCTTACTCAAAAGTTCCTACTCTTCAGCCGCCCACTCCTGATCCCATGGTGCAAATTTAGGTATAAGCCTATGGGGGGGCACAACGTCAGGTATGACTTCACTATGCACTCCGGCACTGATTACTATATTCAAAATTTCATTAAAAGATTAAGTCCTCCATCCGTCGTTTTAATTCGTATTGTAGTTTCCAATCAAGTAAGGGTTTTTCGTTGTGGATTAGATTAACTACTTGTCTCAGAGGCTTCTCAGAGACCATTTTTTGATTTCCAGTACGATTTCTTTCTTTCATGATATCATATGTGTGAACTAAGAATTCGTGAAAACTCCCAAAAACTGGTTAGCTGTCTATTGGCAGAGCATATACCTCAAAATTTCATCAATACGGAGATACCCCTTTTGCTAAGAGGACTTTTTTTTTAATAAATATTTCCTGCTTCTTATCAATACCACTCGTCTCCCACTTTTAGTTCCGGCTATCGCATCCAGATACTCTCTCTACCTTCAGCATGGACTCAAACTTATTGTGACATGACATAGAAGTTTCACAGAATCAGTTATAATAGATGTAGAGGCTCTGGACTAACAAGCTTATAAAAGTTGTTATTAGACCTGCTTTACGGATTTATTTCTTTATCTTAGAAAAATTATCTCTCAGGTTCTATGCTTCAAGCCAGTCTTTCGTTTTACCGACGTACGGGACACAAGCACACTCGTATACCGCGGCCGCCAATGATAATTTTATATAGTAAATAAAAAATAAATAACTAAATTCCAAAACATTGCACTGTAATCAAACCATCGCAGAGATTCAGTCCTCTTGGCGATTACGATTGTGTTGCATATACCCATTTGATTTGCGACTTCGCTGCCATTGCCAAAGCAAATCATCATAAAACTCACTCATTGCTAAGTGCACAGAATAAATGGTTGACTGGTCGATTGACTGACTGGCTGACCGCAGCAAAGGAAATCTTAGGAGATAAACACTGCAGTATTTTTACGAATTGAAAAGAGAAATCGGCTTAAATTTATTGTTGCAGGCGCAGCAGCCGGAATACAAAATGACTGCGTGAGCAACAGAGTTTTAGAAGGAATGGAGCAAACAGAAATTATCTCTTCATGCATTTTTGCACTGCTTAGTGCAGTTTAAGATTTGGAGTGTTGAATATTACAGATAAAATATTTTATTGCAACTTAACTGTATTGCATAGCCAAAATTAATAGATGTAAAGCGGGAACTCTCTCTTCTCTGGAATAAAATATTTACATTTATTTGTTGAGTGGCAAGTATCCCACTCTTTTGTATCAAGCGCTGCTGAGGTAATTGAGTATGCTGTCATGTTGATCTAGACTTTAAATTCTACCAGAAAGTTCGGTGGCTGACAGAAGGTTTCAAGACCAGGGTAATATCCTGTAAGAACAAAGACGGCGATCTGGTGACTGATATCCAGAGGGTACTTAAATTATGAAGGGAACACTTCTCAAACCTGCTAAACAGTGACAACTGCGCATGCCACAGAGAAGGTTAAGATCCCGGTACCCCAATCGTTGATTACGGGACTTCTGCCCAATCCACAAGAAGTGTGATACTGCAAAATGTGCCAATTACCGCAGCATTAGTCTTTTAACTACCGCGTATAAGGTTACAGCGGGCGTATTGTGTGAAAGGCTGAAGCCCACCATCAACCAACGGTACTCATAATACACCAAACCTTGACAAAAACCCATGAAAGGGGAACCGATAATCGTGATTTTTTCGTCGATTTCAAAATTTCATTCGACAGCACGAAAAGAAGTTGCCTATATGCCACGATGTCTCTATTTGGTATCTCCACAAAACTCAATATCAGCAACGCCATCAGATTTGGGAAGGGCCTCTCCGAGCCGTTTGATACCACACGAGGTTTCAGATAGGGTGACTTGTTTAATCTGATGTTGGAAAAGATCGTGCAAGCCGCAGAACTTTATTGCACAGGCACAATTTTTTATAAGAGCGTATAATTGTTGACGTATGCCGATGATATTGACATCATCGGCCTTAACAACCGCACTGTTAGTTCCACCTTTTCTAAATTGAAAAAGAAGCAAAGCGAATTGGTCAGGTGGTGAATGAAGACAAAACGAAGTACCTCCTGTCATCGAGCAAACAGTCGACGCACTCGCGCATCGGCACCTACGTCACTGTTGACAGTTATGATTTCGAGGTTGTAAAAGACTTCGTCTATTTAGGAACCATCATTAACACCCATAACAATGTCAGCCTTGAAATCCAACGTAGTATCTCTCTTGCCAACAACCGCTACTTTGGGCTAAGTAGTCAATTGAGTAGTAAAGTCCTCTCTCGACGAACAAAACTAACACTTTATGAGTCTCTTATCATGGCCGTCCTAATGTATGGCGCAGAAGCTTGGACGATGCCAGCATCCGATGAAGCGACGCTTGGAGTGTTTGAGAGAAAGATTCTGCGTAAGATTTTTGGACCTTTGCACGTTGGCAGCGGTGAATATCGTAGGCGATGGAACGATGAACTGTATGCGACAAAGTGCAGCGAATAAAGATCCAGCGGTCCTGCTGGTTAGGCTATGTCATTCGAATATATGCAAACGCTCCGGCTCGATGCGGTACAAGCTGATGGTAGAGGAAGGTGTCCTCTGCTATGAAAAGCTTAGATGAAGAAGGACTTGACTTAACTTTGTGTTTCCAACTCGTGGCGGTTAGCACGCGAAAGAAACGACTATCGCGCTTTTTTAAACACGGCCAAAATAGCTCAAGTGGTTAAATTTTTTTTTTAATCTGAAATGAACGCATTTTAAACAGTAAAGTTAGGACTGATTTTTTTGTGTGTAATTAACGAGTAATAAAATGGTAATTTCGGTAACTACTCTATCAACATCTTCAACTCATTTTCTAGCACTTCTGCAATTTCCTTCAGTTGTCGTAGTTTTCCCTTCATTCATTTTTATTTGTATGCTTTTTCTTTATTATATGTTTTTTCTTTTCATTTTGCTTTCTTTAAGTTACCACAGTAAAATACAAAAAATATCTTTTCTTCACATGTCTGCATTCACGTTTTTTCCAAATAACTCTCGTCTTTTAATTGATTTCTTCACAATGCGAGCCGATATATTCATATCTATGCGCACACACACATACACATGCATGTATGTATGCAATTACACGCACTTACTTTGATTCGTTCATTCTTCTTTATTTTCAAATTCAATTTTTGACATTTAACACGCCCCCAACTTCGATTAGGACTACAACAATAACAATCAAATAAATAATTGTACATATCCAAGTTTCTCAGCGCAAATGCGTTCATGATTTGTCGAAAATCTCGCTACAATCTTTGATTCGAATATTCAATTTACTGAAATCGGCAAATACTCGTACGAGTAGTTATAAAATTTCTTTAGAAGTCCAAAGACTGACTGGCTGTCTTACTGTATTTCTTAATGCGTTGAGTGCATCTCTCATTGCTACCTTTTATTTGTGTTTTTAATTTTTTATTATTTCTGTTTTTTTGAAGTTTTTTCTGCCTTCGCCAAATTTGCTTTGTCAGCATTGCGGCGTTTCTTTTACATCTGCGCATTTTACATTTACTGTTGTTGTATTGATTTGTATTAAATCCTATTTTTTGATGTTTGTTATGGAAGCCGCGCTTTGCAAATGCTCAGTTGAGTGAGTGAGTTATGGGCGTTGATTTTTGGGTGATATGCAGTTTTTTTTGAAGCGCCAAGCATTTTTTAGTTGGCTCACAAAGTCTATTGCCTTATAAAAGACACCGTTAAAAGAACTGAAGAATGAGCAGATTTTGCAATGTTTTTTGTACTTCTGGATATTTTTACAACTATGCATATATGCGTACCTAATATACATATAAGTATGTATATATAAAGGGTGGTTAAGTTTCAAGGGCCGGTGTTAATTTTGAATAAAATACAATTTTTTTAAGGAAATTATTATCATTTCTCTTAATTACGATAATATTGGTATGGCTCAATTACGTATAGAACAAAATATCGGCCAAATGGCCCGGAGGTCTCGGTGGCATACCTCCATCCCATGGTCCAAATTTTCGATGACGCTGAGGCATAATTGAGGTTCTATGCCGTTAATGTGCCTAATTATCTCATCCTTTAGCTCTTGAATTGTTGCTGGCTTATCGACGTACACCTTTTCTTTCAAATAACCCCAAAGAAGGAAGTCCAACGGTGTCGTTGACGTTTAGGTGTGGTTCACATTCAACATCGGCCCTTGAAATTTAACCACCCTTTATGTATACATACATTCAATTAGTAATACGGCCTAATCAAGCTCTTGGTATCGATTTAAAGTTGCAATACGATCACTCTATTATTAAATATTTCCGAGATTTGTCTCCCTGATAATTTTACTCTTAACAAACAAAACTGTCGCATTTTGGGATCGGAAAACCGGCACGTGATTTTCGGCAAGTTCGGTTATCCGAGCTAAGATTTGACGCCATTAGACTTTTCTTGGCGGTTGTTGTGAATGACATTGCGTTCCATGGGAAAGGAAATGTTTTCGTTTTCAAATAAACCAATAATTCACTGTAATTTATCGATTTTTTGTTCATATTTTTAAATTTTTAAGAAGAAACCACGATATGGACCACTCTGCATGTAGTTTAACTAATGCTTTCCTCATCAAATGTGCAAATTACTTTTGCGTTGACAAGCAGCGAAGCATCAAAATATAAGCTTTTAGACGTACCTAGCGGGTCGATTTAAAAATCGCTCATTGCTCTGTGAAAATCGTATTCTAGGGATCAAAATAAGAAACTTTGCCGAAGGAACCATACCTCTAAAACGAATTCTGATGTCCCCCAATTTGGCAATGTATATATTTGCAAAAAAATTGCACGCAAAGACGCTGGACATAGCTGATTTAAAGAGATGTAGAGAAGACTCAATTGCTGGCGCGCTAGAACGGAAATTCATCTGGTGCTTATTTTTTCGATACTCGTATAACAATTTTTTATCCACAGAACTTTATTGTTTAAAGTCGCTCTAGTAATTAACGGTCTCCTAAAAGATTCTCTAGCCAAAAGTACATCACATCTATCCTACGTCTACAAAACAAACTCCTGCGAAGCGTAGTAAACGTGCCATTATTATCAAATGTGGCATATCAAATGTGACTGAAGTATCGAAGCAGTTTGCTATAGCTCACAAACAGAGCAACGTATGTGAAGTTTCATTTCAATCGGTCAATTCATTCTTTCTTTACTGCGAGTACAAGCTATTTAATATCGACGCGTTACAATATTTTCTGCAATGGAAAAAATCTAGTATCGTGCAATGGTTGTTTTTTTTCTAGTTTTGGAAGGTTTAAAATCAGAGGAAATTTATGAACGGATGTTGAAAGTATATAAGGACTTTTCGCCATCAATTAGTACAGTAGAAAGAGGGCTTGCTGAATTTAAATGAGGTCGTACAAGCCTTAAAGACGATCCACGTCAAGGGCGTCCAATAACAGCAACAACTCCAGAAATCATAGAAAAATAGAGGATATCGAATAGGAAAATTGTTGAGTGACTGAAAGAGATTTAGTAGAAGCCCTAGGGAATATTTTGACTGAAGTATTGGGTTTCAGAAGGCTGTGTGCACAATGGGTGCCGCATTCAGCATTCGCTAACAATGGAACAAAAAGACATTCTAATGCGACTTTCACAGCAACATTTAGAGCGTTTTCGAAAAGATAAAGTGGATTTTGTGCATCCATTCATCACCATGCATGAGACTTGGGTCTATTACCACGATCTTAAATCAAAACAAGAGGCTAAGGAGTGGTGTGAACCAGGTTCTTCGGCTCCGGAATGTGTTTCTGTCCAGAAATCGGCCAAGAAGGTGTTAGCATCAGTTTTTTAGGATGCGAAAGGAAATTTGTTTTTGGATTACTTGCAAACTGGTAAAACAATAAATTCTGAATATTATTGTAACCTTTAACCTTTATTTTTCAGCAGAACATTGCACCGTGTCACAAGAGCATTTTGAGAATGGCTAAAATGAATTATGAATAAAAGTTCGAATTGTTGGAGCATTCAATGAATTCAACAGAATTCATGCGTGCAAAACGTTTTTCATCAAATGATGGGGTCATAACAACTATGGGAGCGTATTTTGCAGCCCTTCCAGATTCTCGCTTCATTGATGGATTTCATAAATTGTAATCTGATTGGGGCAAGTGTATTGATGTTCAGGGAGTCTATATGGAATAATAAAGCGTTTTTTTTATCGAACCGCAAAACGTATGAACAACCATAAATTATCTTTCAAATAAATCAATGCTCAAGCAATTTTATATATTCTTGCGACCAATTTAAAACGTATTTTGCTTTCAAAAGTAAAATTGAGCAACTTAATGAAACTTACTTCTACATTATAAAACTCAATTAGTTGCAATCTACACCACTGTATTTTTTGCTTATTTGCATTTTTCGATACTATCGATTACAAAGTTGCCAATCAGTTGTTAGCACATACATCTTCATACATATGTATTTGTGAGTTAGTTTTGTTTTATATTTTTTTAAGCAATTATGTAAATGTGACTTGAATAATTTTATTGACTTAAATCGTTCATGCCCATACACTTCTATGGACATAAATGTGCCTGCAATATTTACGCTTGTGCGCATATACGGGTATATTCACGTACTTACATGCATATTATATATTGTATGATACATGGACATATGAATGCAAAATATTTTGTGACATATGCGAACGAATAATTTACCTACATATGTTGGCCTGCATGGGCACAGGTGTGACCAAGACTTAAACAAAAAATTATTCGCAGCCATTAAAAAGTTCATATTTTAGTGCTTTGTAGTTTCATATTTACATATTACCTAGCATTGTATGTATGTATGTATACGTATATGCCATTTAATCCTTTTGTACGCATTTTTTTATGCCAAATAAGTTACAGAGCTAAGCCTTTTAAAGCGCTTGTTTTAGTTGCTTACATTTTTTCACAGCTGGTGATATTTTAATGCGTTTTAATTCACATTGAAAGGAGTTTGTATCGTTTATGTATCATAGTTAGATGACAAGAGTTAACAAAATATATGTATATGCTTGTACATATGTATAAATTTTACGTGTCTCAAAGTTTCAAGAAGGCGCCACGGCACATTTTTCTTGTTGTTGGTAGATGTAATTAGAAGAACTTACGTTGGATAGATGAATGGCTGGTTTACCGCATAGGATTCTGATGTCGAAGTTGTCAGCTAATCGCCCAGGTACTTGATACATACGGTTTCAGCATTTCCTCATTTACCTATTTTAGATGGAACCTAATAGGCCTAAGCAGGAGTTGCCAAATAAGTTTATTTAATATTGGTTGGTCCTTGACTATCATTTGGAAGTGCCCGCGCTCGAGTTTCCGGACATTAAACACCAAATGATAGAAAACGTTTTTTCTAATCGCGGTCGCCCCTCGGCAGGCAATGGCAAACTTCCGAGTGTATTTCTGCCATGAAAATGCTTCTCATAAAAATATCTGCCATTTAGAGCCGGCTTATTATTATTATTAGAAGGCCATTACGCACTGCGACCAGAGTTGATCTATTGTGCAAGACCTATTTTGTAACCCTAGAGTTTAAGGCTTTTTATAAATTTTAGCACTATTGTGGGTTTGTTGTTCCAAAGATTACATGGAGATACTACGATACCACCAAGGTGGTGAAGTCTTTGTCTGCCCAGCGCAGGACATTCACAAAGCACATGTTCTGAGCTTTCTATATCCATTTCGCAAAAGCGGCAGACATTGGTCTCTGATAGACCAATGTTATTTAAATGATACCTCAGGCTGCAGTGACCTGTGAGGTATCCTGTTAAAAGACGCAGATCTACTCTGTTTAGTGAGAGTAGCTTGTCTGATATTCCTTTGTTGGGACTAAGAAATTGTCTGGCTTGACGCTGACCGGCACAATTTAGCCAGTGTGCAGCAAATTTCCTTTCTTCCCATTTCCTGAGGAATTCATTAATGTGGCTTTTCGTGAGTCCACAGAAAGGCTCAGGACCAGTAAGTTGCATATTTGCTCCTTGTTTTGCGAGGTCATCAGCCATTTCATTCCCCTCATGCCCTTCATGTCCCGGAATCCAGACCAGAGTTACTGTGTTGAGGTTTCCTAACATGTTGAGAAGGTTTAGGCAATCATTTACCAATTTAGAGGTGATGGTTGTAGATAGAAGGGCTTTTAAAGCCGCTTGGCTATCTGAAAGTATGTAGATGTGAGTACCTCTCATTTTCCTGCGAAGGCATTCTCTCACACATATTTCAATGGCATGTATTTCTGCCTGGAATATTGTTGGGTAGAGTCCCATCGGAATCGATTTTTTAAATTTAGGCCCATTGATTCCTGCCCCTGCTCTACCATCTTCCAGCTTGGACCCATCAGTGAACCATAATTGAGATCCAGGCTTGAAATTGATAGAATTAGTTCTCCAAGTTGTTCGTTCATTAATAATAATTCGGAAGTTTCTGTAGAGAATGGGTTTGGGAGATATTGTATCCACCCTGTGTAGTATAGGAGTGTGTCGAAAGTCTTCTAAGATCTTTAGATGTCCTCTCATATCTCCACTTTTAAGATCGGCGTTGCCTTTTAGTCTTAAGGCACTCAATCTTGCTTCTTTTTCAATTAAGATGGGAAGCGGTGGTATACCTAGGAGCACGCCCAAAGCGTCAGTTGGGCATGTTTTCATTGCTCCTGTTATACCGATGCAGATGAGGCGGTACAATTTGTTAAGATCGCTTGCCGCCTTTCGTTGCTTAACTTTGGGCCACCATGCTATGGAAGCATAAGTGACTATAGGTTTAACAACTGTAGTGAATGTCCAGTAGGTAATTCTGGGGCTGAGCCCCCATGTTTTACCAAAAGCCTTGTGCAGGCATAGAATGCCCTTGTGGCTTTTACAGTAACTTTCTCAAGATGCGAGTTCCAGGTAAGCGCTTTGTCAAGGTTGATACCAAGGTAGTTCGCCTCTGTGGAGAGTTGTAGAGTCGATTCATTCAGGACAGGACATTTGATGTTGATATTCCTTTTCCTGGTGAACGGCACTAGCGCAGTTTTAGATGGGTTGATAGAGAGCCCTTTGTCAGTGCACCATTTGTTTATTATGTTGAGGGCTTGTTGCATGCGGTTAGAGATGGTCTCTTCATGCCAGCCCACTATATATACTACCAGGTCATCAGCATAGCCCTGGGTGTGGAATCCTAGGTTGTTCAGTTTGTGGAGAAGTTCATCTATTACTAGTGTCCACAGAAGAGGAGAGAGTACTCCCCCTTGCGGGCAACCTCTTGTGGCCTTGATAGACTTTATTCTTCCTCCTAATTCTGTACTGATCGTTCTGGATTTCAGCATCGATATAGTCCATCGTCTGATGGGTTTAGGTACGTCCTTTTGAGATAGGGCATTGTTGATTGCCTCATAGGACGTATTATCGAAAGCTCCTGTTATGTCAATAAAAGCGCAAAGTGCGATTTGTTTTGACTCAATAGCTTTTTCAATAATGGTTACCAGACTGTGTATTGCAGTCTCAGTAGATTTACCTTGTTGGTAGGCAAATTGAAGTTGGTGCAGTGGGAAATTAACCAAGTTGTTCTCCCGTATGTGCTGATCCAATATTTTTTCCATTGTTTTTAGGAAAAATGAGCTGAGGCTAATCGGTCTGTATGACTTAGGCAATTGTTCGGGTTTTTTCCCTACCTTTGGAATGAATACGACCTTTACCTCAGCCCATTTCGTAGGAATATAACCTAGCAATAGGCTTGCTTTATATAGTCTGGACAAAGTAGGGACAATGTATTGGCTTCCCTTTTGCAGAAGGCAAGGGAATATCCCATCAGGTCCAGGAGATTTGTATGGGCTAAATGTAGATATAGCCGATTTTCATGGAATAGCTTATTTGCCAGCTTTAGGTCCTCCCTGTCAGCATAAGTGGTAGGTTCTACCAACATTGTGGACTCATGTAAAGCATGGCATCCCGGGAAATGGGTGTCCAGTAGAAGTTGGCTAGTTTCTTCTGGGTTTTTAGTGTAGCTACCATCTGGCTTTTTCAGGGTACATATGCCGTTTGAGTGATCCTTTAATAAGGCTTTCTGGAGGCGGATAGCATTAGGAAGATTTGAAATCTTATCACAGTGATCCCTCCAGGAAGCTCTCTTAGATTTCCTCAATTCTTTGTTGAAGTTGGTTAGAGCTCTTGAGTAGGAGACCCAGTCCCCTGTTTGTTTAGCTCTATTCCATAATACTCTGGTTTCATGGCGTAGTCTTGAAAGCGTACTGTTCCACCAGGGGACATCCCTTCGTGGTTTTTTCACTTTTTCCTGACAGCTCTCATGAAATGCAGACGTAATGTTTGAGTGGAGTTCATTTGCCTCCATCTCAAGCTCAGATTTAAGCACCAGGTGATGCCTAGAGTAGTAAGCACTTCTGTTCTAAGTTAAAGTGAAAGACATTCCAATTTATATTCCTTGGATTTCTGTAAATTGTTATGTGCGGTAGGGTAGCACCTAAGTCAAACCTGATAAGACTGTGGTCCGACATTGATGCTTCCCCGGACACATGCCAATTTGAGACTTCTGATAGTACATTTGGACTGCATAGGGTAAGATCAAGTACTTCCTCCCTTATTGCATTCCTAAATGTTGGTTCGTTGCCTCGGTTTACTATTGATACATTATATCTAAGTAAGAATTCAAGAAGGCACTCACCTCTCGCATTGATGTTTGTGCTGCCCCATATCGTATGATGGGCATTCGCATCGCATCCTATTATCCAGCGTAGGTGGTTCTCCTTGCAGTAGTTGACTAGGGCTACAAGTTCCCTTGTTTAGGCAGTTTCCTCATCTCCTGGAAGGTAGGCAGAGGCAATGATTACCTCGTGCTCGCCTTTGTCTGTTGGCACCTTGGTCCAGATCGCAACGAGATCGGTGGTAGTGAACTGCGAAATGGGAATGAAAGTTAAATTATTGCTAATTAAGATTGCCGCTCTAGGGCGATCATTGTTGGCATAGATTAACTTACCATTAACATCTTGGAGTCCCTCAATGACTCTGTCACGTACCCACGGTTCTTGGATTAGAGCTATATCCAAGTTTTGTTTGTTAAACCTCCTTGCTAGTTCAGCCGAGGCAGCCTTTGCATGGTGGAGGTTTAATTGAAGGCATCCGAGTTGCCTTCTATTGTTGCTTGGGATAGCGTGTGGCATTATCGCCTCTGTTTTTTGGCACTGGCTGCCTTTTTCTTGCCTCTGTTGCTACCCAGCAAGGCCGCTTCCTCGCCTTTTTTGGTCCTCTTTGGACCATTATTTTTCTTGTCGGCACGAAGCGGGGGTCGCATTCTTATGCCTTCTCTACCCTTTGAGCACTTGACATTGGTGCAGGCTTGGTGGCGTGTGGCGCATTTTTAGAGCAACATGGCTGCTCATCAGTTTGCGTTACGCTCACTGCGGTTGCTGCGATCGCCGATGCCGAAGTGCAGGGTTGTTCCTCGGTCCGCTGCAATGCGGGAGGCTTGGGCGCTTCTGGTTCAGCATCCTTCTCCGGGGTTTTGGCCTTAGTTCTAAGTTGAACTGTGCTAAACCCATAGTTCAACCAGGAGTTATTTTTTTTATCACAATGGCGGAGATGGGGTCGATTGCGATGGTTAGCTCCGTCACCTTACCCTTTTGTACTCTACGTAGTACCCGCCATTCCTGAACGTTCAGGCCAGAATTTTGCCCATCCAGGAGGTTGAGGATGTCCTCTGTGGATGTGCTGTCCAGTTCTGGAAAGAGGCATGTGAAGATCAAAGGCCTTGGTATGTCCTTTTCTAATACGATCCTGATTTGCGCATCTTTCCATGGTTCAAGTTTAGGCATTGCTGCCTTTAACCAGTCGGTTGTTTCATCGTTGCCACATGAGACAACTATGTATCCTGCGCGGAAGGTGCAGCTGTTAAAGATTGGCTTGGCACCACCAGTCTGCTTTTTCCTTATGCTGTCCAGGATAGCGTGTTGAATGGCCTTTAGTTTATCCGTAGGCCATATCGTTGCCGGATAATCAGGTGGTATGATACCCAGCTTGGTGCTACATGCAGCATCTTTGTAGGACATTTTAGCCGTCCCTTCTTTCACCTCCAGGTTAGGCACTGCTGCCTTTGCCCTTTCGGCTTCTGATGGGTCAGTTGTCCTTTCCACTAAGTTAGCTCTTTTTGGAGAGCTTTGCTTAGGGGTGGTGCTGCTGGAGCGCTGACGCTTTAAGTTCATTGGCTGCTGTGCTAGTTGTCGCGCTTCTTCAATGGAGTGACCTTTACCCAGGTGGTACCTGAGTCGCTTTCTGGCGGCACCGCTGAGCCGCAGCTTCACTTCCATTTCCGCTCCATTCTTAGCCGAACTTGTGTTTTTTGAGGGAGAAGTTAAGAGTTTCTCCTCTTCCTCTGGTGATAAAGCGGAAGTTTTCCCGATGGGCCCTAGGTCCATTTCGTCTACTTCCATCTCTAATTGCGCTATGGCAGAGGTCGGGCATTCGCTGCCTTTTGTTGCCTGCGGCAATTGTTGTTGTTCGACAGTGGCTGCCGAAAGGTCACTGCTGACCTGGTTTGTAGAAGGCATTGTTGCCTTTTCTTTGTTTTCGATTTTATCGTTAGTTTCATACATAAGTGAATCCCACGAGTAAAGGGGAATGGAGGTCGAGCCGCAACAGTGCCCCGGTGTTGCGGTAAGGCTAATTACAACCAGAGGGCGCCCGGTATCTGGAGGTCACCGTTAAAAGACACACTGACGTAGTGCCATTCATCACTTAGGCACGGTACGAATAACACCTGTGATTACGGGTTTTTTCGAGTTTGCCTCTCTAGATCCGCCATTTTCGGTCGAAAGCAGGGGCACCTCGTGCAGGAGTGGAATATTACCACAATGGTCGGTCTTTAGGCTTTAGGCAGTTCCTGCCAGTCGCCTCTGTGTGCCCTACCTCTATAATAGAACAAACACACTTAACCCCCTAGAGCCGGCTTAAAACTAACTCCATTTGTGGAACAACATTAAGACGCACAATACAAATAGGAGGAGAAGCTCAGAAAAAAAAAACGAGTGTAAGCGCTAATTGAATATAGGTATATATAAAATTTTGGTGTTTTGGAAATTTATTTCACAGAATGTATTTTGCAAATTCATCGTAAATTTGTGCGCCCTTGAGTTGGCGTTGACAATACAAAAAGATAACAATTTAACAAAATAGCGACTAACAGTAATTTGAAATGTTTTTCCCCGGTAGTTTACCAAATGCCAGCAAAAAGTTGTGCTTACGAACAAATAGAAATTTATATAGCACGTACATATGTACACCGGCTTTCAAAATAATAGGATTAATTCAATTAAATTAGGATTAGGATTACGAAAAATAATTCACAAATATAATACAAATTTAAAAATGTTAATAACTAAAATAAACAAGCTTTAACGTTCTTTTTTGTTTATCTTTTTAATTGTTTTTATGTTTTTATAAATTTCTATACCCAAAATCATATATCACAAAGCTCCAGACAGTGTATAAAATTCACAAAAATTTTAAAAGTTTCTGCAAAAAAAAAAAACTTTTTATTCAGAATTTATAGAAAAATTTTGGAAAATATAAAAATTTATAAAAAGAATAAACCAAGGTTTCCAATTTTTACTAACAATTTACAGAAAAATTTTGAAATATCAAAAAACAAAAATATACATATAGAAAAATGTATCCAAAATTTCCAACTTTTTACTCAGAATTTATAGAAAAATTTTGGAAAAATAAAAAAATTAAAAAAAAAAATTCATTCATTTTATTCAGAATATATGGAAATGTTGGGAAAATTGAATAAATATAAAAAAGTAAACAAAAATTTCCAACTTTTATTCAGAATTTATGGAAAAATTAACAAATTTATAAAAAATAAACCAAAACTTTTAACTTTTTATTCAGAATTCATAGAAAATTTTTGGATAACTAAAAAAAAAATTATGGAAAAATAAATCAAAATTTCCAACTTTTTATTCAGAATTTATAGAAAAATTTTGGAAAATTAAAAAAATGTAAACCAAAATAACGAACTGTTTATTAAAAATTGTTTGTTATATAAAATACTTAGTGGCTGGTAAATACATAGGAATTGTAAAGTCCGGTTTTTCGGTAAAAAAATCATTAATCATTTCGAAACCTGGGTTATTACAAAGCAAATCTGGAAAGGGGGACAATAAATAAATATAAAATGTAAGTATTTGAAATAGATGGACAGAGATTATCTCGATAATTCATAACATTCACTATTGTGCCAAAAAAAAGCTCGATTTTGCCAAGTAAAATCCATTTTCAAAATTGGCAAAAATCGAAAGCACGAGCTAGATTAACTCAAGACGGTGGAACCTTTACAAATGTCAACTAATGCCGCAAAAATGTTGGTATTTTATAAAAATTTATAAAAAACCAAAAAAAAAACTAACCCTCCGTTGGGTAGCCTCCAGGCAGCTTCCTAAAGTTTACTTTTCTATCGATTTATGGATATAACCTTTCTTAAAGGACCCTCGAACTGGACGAAAAAAGGCCAGGTCCGGGGGCCCTGCCGAAGGTTTTAAAAAAGGTGTCCAACAGAGGGTTAAACAACACACAACAAAACAATTTGTTACAACTGGGTAATTCGTCGCGCTGCTATTATTTTGTATGTACATTTGTTCGGTCTCCATATGTATATACACCATGCCAGCCAAATGATAACGAATGCTTAGCTGCACTTCAGCCATTTGACCAAATGAACACACCAACCAGGCAACCAACCAAGTAGCCAAGCGATTAGATAGCCGGCGAACGCTCGGCCTAACAATCTGGTCAGCGTGTTTACATATACGCCCCGGCCAAAGTTTAGTCTGCGTACAAATACATTCACATATAAATAAATGTATTTAAATGTGTGTATGTGAAGTCAATGCCAGGCCAGACTAGAGCGACCCAGACAGTATTATTTGCGTATACACAGGTGGGCCTTTATTATCACTGCCATGCAGACAAAAAACGAAAATTTACATACATACGCAGCCATGCCTACAAACACCCTTCAGGCAATCAAACACATACATCTGCACTACACTTTGCATAGATGTATGTGTGCGCACTTTAATTTTTTAATAGAGGCTCAATGGTTGTCTGTCCGCCTATTTGTCTCACGCAACTGTCTGTTTGGCTGCATATGCTCGTACATACATACATACGCGCGTATAAATATGTCTGCATTAGACTATAAAACAATATTGAATACTAATATTTTTAATGGACTTGCACAAGTATTAGTTTCGCCTTTATGTAAGCGCATATGTCTATATTAACTATCGCTTATTTGTATGTGCATGTATACATACACATGTAGGTATATGTATATGCGTGTGAAAGTTTTCATAAAGGTGCATGTGTATGCGCGCGACGACCTGATATGTTAATGGCGCGAACATTATGGCTGGCTGTGGGCTATTATTTCACTACCCTTGGGAATAAATTATGTAGCAATTTTGGCAGAGTTGCCAAATGAATTGCAAAATTCAATAAATCCTTTTGAACGAATGAATGAATGAAATAAGGTTTGCACCTCAATGCCTTCTGTGCCTTCCACTCATCACAGTCGCTCTTCAAAACTCAGTTACTTTAATAAACTTAAGACTGGTCACAGAAACGACAGGAGCCGGTGGTCCTTATCGCAAGCCTAACGTCTCGTAACCATAGTTCTTGATGGTGCATTGCCCCATAGCATGGAAGGGTTCGGGTTCTATTAATAACGAGGCTGCAGCCTCTCTCCAATACATTCGCTACTTCGTTCCCAGTTATATCCCCATACCGTGGAGACGCTGAACTCGAAGGTTTCTGTCTAAGTTGATCTCTGCCCATAGATAGTTGGCATACTGCATATTCTAAATTTTTCCAAAAATTCTGATTAAAACGTTTGAAAAAAGTCGCCAATTTTTTATAAATTTTGTACATAGCTTGAAACTTTGCGTTAACTATGGTTTTATAAAAAAATGATTCAAATTGAAAAATAAATAAATAAATAGTCAAATCTTGTCTATATATGGCTTATACTTTTTTTGACGCTGACTGTATATTTGGTTGGATACACTACGCTCCACCCCCCACCAATGCCCTCTAGGTTAGGATAGGCTACCCAGGTTGATAGTCTAAGGCAAGACACTCGGTGACCCTAAGGCCCATTGTGATACCTGAATTTGATTTCAATTTCCTAACTAAATTGCCTAGGTCACTTCGATCGTTTTAAGAAGGTAACTAGTACCTCCAGTGGGACATCTTACAAATTCCCCAGGTTTTCAAAGGAATAATCGGCTTCTTTGAAGTGCAGGACATTCACAGACGAGATGTTGTACCGACTCAATTTCTATTTCATCTCCACAACCCCTGCAGAAGTCATTGTGGGCTACACCCATACTAGTGACTAGGCTGCCAATAGCGAGGACGCTCGTTATAACACCTGTGAGCTCGCTGATAGTTGATCGGTTGAATCCAAGCAGACATTTTGTCCTTTTAAGATTCAGTTTTGGTCTAAGCGATTTGGAGATCTTTCAGTTAGTAGTGAGAAACCACCTTCTATAGGTCTCAGGTCAATCGCAGTGTTTAACTCGTTTAGAGGAATGCTTAGGTCCGCTACTACTCGCTGAAGGTCAAGCTCCGATCTTTCCTTGCACACTCATCCGCTCTTTCATTTCGTTCCACTCCAGATTGCCCGCAGACTCAACAAAGCGTGGTGTTTTGTTGTTGGATAAGCGACCTGCTGCATTCTTTAACACATTTGGAATAGATGCCTGCTGAGGCAAGTGCCTTGAACGCCGCTTGACTATCAAAAAAAAAATGGTAAGGTTTGCCAGAGGTAAACCTATTGATATTATCGTTCGTCCCGACTCTCTAACTTTTTCTAAATCTACGTCAGCTGTAATTTAGTTTCGAATATAGTATCACTCGAACGTGTCGGTGTCTAAAGCTTGGACATGTTAAAATTCTGAATACTATCCTGACAAACTTCGGCGCGTTGGCCTATTTTGCTTTGAAAACAGATATTCCACTAGAATTCCCAATCAGCACGAATAGGATAGCCTCATGGACTTTAACTTAAGGTATATGGCCAAGTTAATCGAAGACAGATGATAAAGTTGGCAAGAGATCATGTCACTCTGGAGCAGTCAAACAGTCTAATGGTTAATGGTCTGTTCACTAGAAAATATATATAAGAGTATTCAGTTACTGTCTATAGATTAGGTAACACCAACCCCATCAAACGAATTTTGGCATAAGTCTGGACTCAAAGCTTTCTTGGAAAAGGAACAGCGACGAAAGGATGAAGAAAATTTTATTTGTAAGAGGACATTTGGTAAAAAATGGTACATTAAAACGTATATCAACCACTGACCACTGTACAATACGATGATCAACCCATTTTGACTTATGGAGCTTTCGTGCACAATTCTACCTAAGAATCTCATAGAAGTCCAAAGACTAGGTTGTTTAGGAATAACGCGTGCGCTCCGATCGACGCCTCAGGCGGCGCTGAAAGTGATCCTACATATTCCACCCATTGATATGGATGTAAAAGGGGTAGCTGCCAAATCTGCTTCTTGAATTACAGTAGCAGGCATACTAAAAGAAAACACACACGGCCATGCATTAGTTCTACTATCAACTATCAGCCAGATTGTAATTAAATTCCTGCGACACTATCTATTGAATGCAGTAGCTCGTGAAACAAACTGGCTACGGAGTTGATGCTGGTGTAACTTTTTATAGTTTGCTCTCCTTCGTGATGCATACAATTGTGATCCACAAACAGGGTCCATGAACGCAATAAGGTTTTCAAGTCGCAAGATGTTATCCTTGGAGTAAAGATAAAGAAACGTTGCTGTCAAAATATTGCACTCAGGACAGCGACGGGATGTCGGTCTTCTATCCAAGATTTTCACATTGAGGCTTATAAAGAACATAACGGCATGTTGAGCATGCAATTCGTGTTAGCTTACTACAGTAGGAATTACCTCAACAATATGGCTGTGACATCTCCTAAAGCCGACAGGAAGAATCTCCATCGATGAGATCCGCTGAAGAGATCCGCTTGAACCTTGCACTATACTCGTATATGCAAGCTATCAGCGACCTTCATCGACAGTTCTTCACTACTTTTATGAACTCTCGCTTTTCGAATACTATGATATTATTGGAGTCCAACCATCAACCATAGTAGACGAAGAGCATCAGCTACCTCGTGTGACTCGCATTATCCTGTCACAATCACGTCCTGGATATTGTAGCAGGTTAAACTCATACTCATTCAGACATACTTAACTTATGCTCGTAATGTGAAGTTCCCTCCTCTCCACATGTTAAACCTACTCGTTTAACGCATCGTTTCCCTCTGGTTCTACCCTGTCGAAATAGCCTGTTTCCTGGGCCTGCCGTTGGATGAAATGAGTCACGATCCCATAGAACCTCTCTGCGGTAGGTAGAGCTTTGTAAATGAAATATTGTTTTCGAACGCAAAGCAACGAACCCAGCGGCATGGCTGTCGGAGTAGATATTTGCCTCCCTTACAGTAATTTCAGAAGTAAGAAACCAATCCACTGCTACTTTAAGGGGTCCCGATGGTCTAGAGCTCGAAAATTTATGGTATTTTCATGAATGCTGTAGATGAACAGCAAAAAAGGAACCTATTAGCAGAAAGTCCATAACGTGAACGTCCTCTATCTGCTTGAAAACGCCGGCTTGGATTGGCTTTTGTTGAAGAGAAAAAAATCAGTTGGGCTAAAAAGCCTACAGATCTGGTCAAAGTTCGTTGAAAGAGGCCTAAATTCCTTATCTCCCTAAACTTGTGCATATTTAGTAATAAAAGGATATCTCCGATATTAATAAATATTTCTGTGAATGTTTAGCATCATCCAGTTAATGGTCATTCGGAATTTCTGTGTAAATGAAATGCATTAGTTACAATATGTGGGGAGCTAAAGCGCGGAGTTGAAACTCCAGTCATGGAGCTTCTCAAATTACCTTTTGTTGTAATTGTGCCTATCTGGTTAC
>JAYXIM010021677.1:0-29902 GCA_037575425.1 Anastrepha fraterculus | reverse complement strand
CTTTTTGAACACACCTCGTATTTATGTACTTGTAGATTTACATAAATCGGTCAGTCGTATGACTTATAAGCTGCTCAGATGTCTGATAATGCATACCTTAATGTGGGCGAAGGCTTTGTAGATTGACAGACCAGATGTGAAGGGATTAAATGTGTGTCTGTGTGTGTAAGTATTAAATGCAGGAGGATTGAATATGTATGTCCTTGCTTGTACATCTGGTATGCCAGATGTCTTTAGGGATAGTGCTGTGTGCCAATTTGTATGGAGAACTGTGTGCTAAGTAATGACGGCACCCTTACAATGTCAAATTGGCAATGTGAAAAGTTTGGCAACTTTGCTTCAACTCATACGTGCGCGTTAATAGAAAAAGACACAATAAAAGTTAACATGATTTTTAAGTTGTTGTTTTTTGAAAACAAAAGAAAAATTTATTTCGAAAATTTTTTTATTTGGATAAATTTTTTGTTAAGAAAAAAAATATTTGGTAACATTTTTTTTGAGCGTCTTGTCTTACGATTTTCGTTTACTCATAAATATACATATTAATATAAAATATATTTTACACTTCAGAAATACATTTTTTTTTACTTCGTCGGTTTGACTGTAGATACACATTTTTGCTGCTGTTTAAATCATTTTCATTGACTGACATAATCAACTGCTAATAATGTACAATCTAACACAGGTTGGATCAATGTCGAGAAAAAAATGCTGATAAATCTTTAAGTTGTTGGTTTAAATTGAAATATGCTGATGTGGACAAAAATCATCTGTTGTGCTATCTTTTATTAAAGCAACAAAATCCGCCTGTTACTAAAGTTAATTTTATGCCTTTTATTTTTCTTTTATAAAATATATGAAGTACATTCAATCTGATATAATTTATATCTCTGGTGTACTAAGAATCACCTTTCTTTGAATATTAAGGGGCTACATACGTCCAGAATTTTCGAAAAACCGAATTTTTTAAAGCAACTCATTATTCTTTAGAGCTATAAGCGTATTTCTGTGGAAGTCGATTGTAAAAATTCCCCATAGATACAAAGTTATGGTACAAAATGTAACTGCCCGTCGAGAGTTTGCATGATAGAGTCTGCATGATAACTCATAGATAAACATAATTAAAGTGAGACATTTATAATGTATGCCGCGAATTGCAAAATTTGTGAAAATTAAAAAATCCGTCTAGACAGACTGTAACTACAACTTTATTCTACAAGAATTTGCTTACTTTTTACAAATCTATCAACATTTCAACGAGAAATGATGCAGACTGAGGAGCAACTTTTGTTTTTCATTGTACTTTGGGTCACGTGATTTTTTATATATCTACTAATTTTTGTAAAGAAAAATTAAAATAAATTTTTTTTATAAATTTTATATAAACAATGAATTCAACTTCTTTATATTTATTTCTTTTGTTATCCCTTCTAAAAACAGTTTTTCTTTTAGCGCATTTTCGGCGCTACTATACGTATGTAACCCCTTAAGAAATGCTTTAAAATCACTTTTGCAAAAATGAATAATGTTTTGGTGACTCTAAACTGTTGATAAAAAAAATTTTGGCATTATTTTTCCATGGAATTTCACAATTAATTGTCATATTAACCATATTGTTAATAAATCTCATTCAACGATAGGCTATGTTATTCACAACAGACCCATTTCGTGGGCTAAGTGGCATCACTGTTAGGCGGAACTGTGTGCAGTTCTCTGATCCATATACACTTAAACTTACACGTGTTTCGTAAGTCTCAATTTGGAATATGTTCCTTTGGAGACCATATCACAGTAATCTGTTAATCGTATCGAGGGGATTCAGAAGATCTTTCTTAAATTTGCTATGCGATCTTTGAATTTTTCGGAACCTAGGCCTTATTTTAACTCTCGCCTGCTTCTAAGACCTTGAAAGCTAGGAGAACCGTGCTTTCACTGTCCTTTATGTTTAAAGTTGTTAGTGGCTCTTTTGATTGTAAATCTGTATTAGATCGTAACAATTATTTGTATGATAAGATTAAGAGTATTATGTGATAACTATCGTAGTATATCGCTGCTAAACATGGCTTACGAGCTTTTTACATATGTTCTCTATGAACGGATCAACGAATATGCAGAAAGTATTATTGACGACTATCAACTCGGATTTGGTAGAGGAAAATCAGCAATCGACCAATGCTTTGTTCTTAGCCAAAAGTTTGAAAAACATCACGGATACGGGCTAGGTATCCACTGCCTTTTCATTGATTTTAAGGCCTTCGACGCCGTTAAAAGAAAGAGAGGATTTCCCATGTACTGCTAGGTCTTGGAATAGCAGCCGAACTAATAAGACTCGTTATCGTAGCAACGTTCCCGAATACAAAAGCAAAAGTAATCATTCAAGACAAGCTCACAGAATCTTTTTCTATTGAAACAGGTGTAAAACAAGGCGATGCCTTTTTAACTGTCGTATTTAATTTGATGATTCACTTCGTAGTAAAGGAAGTCAACAAAGGTGGTACCTTATTGATTAAAACAACCCAGCGAAGATGGCATTTATGATGGCTATTCTTTCGAGGCATAAGAACGATTTAAAAGAAACATTTTTAAATATTAACAACATTTCGAACGGTATTGGTCTGTTTGTAAACGAGACCAAACCAAATATTTACTGAAGTCGAGGCGGCCTACACAGATGCCAAATTTCCATGTGGGAGCCTACACTTTTGAAGCAGTGCAGCATTTAAGTACCTAGGAGTTATGTTCGCATGTAGCGGTGATTCAACTTCCCCCGTCAGGGATCGCATCAACGCCGCCAACTTTTGTCTAAAGCTACAAAGTTCACTATGTACAAGACCCTTATTCGACCAATCCTAACATATGGTTGTGAGGTATGGACTCTTAGGGTGCGACCAGAGTGAGCGCTGAAAGCCGAGCCGAGATTGTCAGTGCGATAAAGATTGTCAGTGCGATAAAACTGATTACATACAAGTCAATACAAATAAGCTTGTGTATAACACAGTGAGCGCCGACCAGAGCAGAGAGCAAAGCCGATGAGTGCGAGAAAACAGTTTCAAAGCGTTTTGCGCGCTTTTTTGCATTGTTGATGTTTACTTTTTAGAGTGCAGTTGTGTTTTTTAATCATTTTTTTCTTAAATCATTATATAAATGATGAAATTCACCAAATTCATTCCTTTTTAGTGTAATTGGATGTTTTCCAAACTCTTTTGTGTTAATAATTGCATTAATCACACTAGGAGAAGCAAAATACTCTTCATCAGATGAATCCATTACCGTGTACAGCAATTTTATAAACACAAATGAACAACAAAATTAAATGACATAAGAGCAAAACACATGGATTAAACAGAATTTCAGCGCTGATTCTCGAATTCACTGTGTTATATACAAATTTTCTTCTCGCATGAAAATAAGCGTCAATAAGCTCGGCTCGGCTCCGCTCGGCATCAGCGCTCACTCTGCTCGCACCCTTAAAGTTGATGATTGTGCTCAGATTGCTCGCATGGAAAGAAAAATTTTAAGAAAGATCTTTGACCCAATAAGAATGGATGATAATAACTATAGAATCCGATTGAACTCTGAACTGAACGATCTAACTCAGAACGAAACAGCTGTACGTTTTGTTAAAGCGCAGCGCATAAGATGGCTAGGTCATGTGATCCGTATGCCTGTTGACTGTACCGTGAAGAAAGCCTTGACAGGAAAGTTAATGGGCGTGAAGGCCAAAGGCAGACCGAGGAATCGTTGGATAGACGCAGTAGAACACGATCTTAAAAAGCTGGGAATCCGTAACTACGAAGCAACAGCTCAAGATAGACCGCTTTGGAGGAGCATTTTGAAGGAAGCTTTGACGCACCCCGCGTTGTAACGCTATTAAAGAAGAAGAAGTCGGCGCTCTGAGGGCAAAGGCTAATCTCTGAGTGTATTTCTGCCATGAAAAAACTCCTCATAACCTCAAGCCATCTGCGTTCAGAGGTGGTCAAAAGAAGAGTTTTACTTAAAGAGTTGAGAAGACCTACAGGTTGCCCCGCCATTGATGGAAGAACATTACAAATTAAAGGTGATGCTCAGCCAAAACACCCAGCAAATGATGGACGCGCACATTAATATTAGTTTGAGGGAAAAGGAATCCATTATTTTCTTGGATGATGGCTGTAGTGATCGATATCTTGTAAAAAGCATTTAAAGTTTATGCTCGTAGTCAATGTGACATTTCACAGTAGAAAATACTTTTGCGGTTTTTTGTTTGTTCCGTTCAGTTGTGAGTTACTGGGTGTTAACAATGGAAGTCAACAGGGAGCAAAT
The DNA here is from genome assembly GCA_037575425.1 of Anastrepha fraterculus. NCBI lineage: Eukaryota > Metazoa > Arthropoda > Insecta > Diptera > Tephritidae > Anastrepha > Anastrepha fraterculus. The sequence goes on along the minus strand of JAYXIM010021677.1, from coordinate 25,600 downwards.
TTGGTATACTTTACAGTTTTTCTTAGATAAAGGCGATAATGCAAGCCAGGCCGCTGAAATTGTGAATGATGTTTATGGTGCCGATACTGAAAAAACGAATGACGTGCAATTTCGCTTTCGTCTATTCCGTTCAGGCATTTTTGATGTTAAAGAAAATGTCGACAAAATCACAGAAATAATTGAAGTAGACTGACTGTTATTAGTTGTAACATCGCCCAGAAGCTAAAGATCGACAGTTTTAAACTATTTGCGCAAATATTTACACAAAAATAGTGGATTTTTTTCCCCCCAAACTAATATACCAGATAAACTGGGTTAAATAACTACACTAGGGAGACTTGTTGAAAAGGTTTGATAATTTACTAGTATCCCTTTTATATTTAATACCTTTTCTTTAAGAAAATATTCCTTTTTTCGAAATTTGTGTAAATTTAAAAAAATCAACAAATTTTCATATAAATTTCAATCTTTTCAACCGGAATTACTAGAAGCATTTAAGTACGCCGATTAATTTTTGTTCTAAACAAATGCAAGTTTAAGGTAGCTCAGAATCGAGTTAATTTTTATAAGTATTTTTTTCCTGGCGATGTTAAATATTTTTTCCATGTAAAAAAATTCGTTATACAGAGAAAATGCACAGGACCGAAGCAGAAAAAAATTGTGAAAAATCAACGCGATTTTTAAGCCACTTGAAACTTGCCAGTTATGCGAAAATTCAATGGGCTGTAATGTTGTTGTTGAAGTGGTTGAATATTTCTACCGAAATAATCCTAATTAGCGACCAGCTCCATTTTACTACCACTGTATAGCAGCGAATTTCGATAAGTGAGATTTCATGTGATATGATGGACTGTAATACTGCATACTCGAAATTTTTCTAAAGAATCTGATTGAAACGTGTCAAACTTTCATGGGAATTTCATGCAATTTTTCTGAAGTTCTACAAAGCTTGAAATTTGTAGTTATATGACTTTTAAAGGAGAATAAACGGTTTTTTCATTAAAATAATAATAATTAAAATTAAATGGAAAATAAATAAGCTGGCAAAACGCGTCAACCAGTGCCTGTGTTATAGGTGGTTAACGCAGTGTACTTAGGTTTTCAATAAACATAAGTGAACAACAGCATTTTATATATAATCCCATATATTTGAAATAAAAATCCACACCTCCAAAAATGTCGATTGCAATAACGCTTTTTGCCGAATGTATACAACTTGGCAGCTGCCAAAAATCGTTTTTCTAATCAAAAAACTGACAATGGAACCACTTTCTTTGTCGCATTATGGATGTGGGCATAGAAAAATACATCCATTAGAAATGGAATGTACCACAGCTTTATGGCACATTTGAACGGCAGTTGCTTTAATGAAAAGTTACTTTGATAGCAGAAATACGCTCAGCGGTTTTCCACTGCCGAGGGACAGCAAATAATGGAAATAGCTGTTTTGTATCGTTTTAGTCCTCATAGTCAATATATCACACACAAGCACACTCGGCTATGATGTACCCCACACTCAGCTCTCAGCTCGTTGTGGTATTTTACTTTGATTGCTGATGTATTTTTGTTGCTGATTTTCTGTTGTTTCAATAATTTTATATGGATTTACAGTTTTTAAAGTAAATCCGTTTTTTTGTGTTTTTTTTTTTTTTTTGCTTTTAAGTTAACTAATATGTGTTTCGTTTAACGTTATAAATTTGTTTTAATGTTACTTAATTATTTAATTAAATTTATTAGGTGCACCACTAAGTCAATATATGCCGTCAGCAGTGTGTGCTAGTCGATTCTAACATAATCTACACGTCATAAACCAAGCTTAGACGTATGGTAAACAAACTGCTTCGACACATTAGTGATTTTCTTTTGGTGTTATATACTTTTGGTTTTGTGAAAATGTCTGATTTTGTGCCAAATATTCGTTATTTGTGGGAAGTGTTGATTTTTGTCTTACATTCGAAAAAAATGTTGGCTGAAGCGCATTGACAGCTACAAAAAGTTTATGGAGATGCTGCTTTAAGTGAAACAACGTGTCGAGGTTGGTTCCGTCGCTTCAAAGACGGTGATTTTAATGTTGACGACCGTCCGCGTGAAGGAAGGCTAGAAACCTTCGAAGACGCTGAATCGGAGGCATTGCGCAATAAGGATCCATGTGAAACGCAAGAAGAGCTTGCTTCAGTATTAGGAGTTACCCGCCAAATCATTTTCAAGCGATTGCATGCTTTGCGAATGATTCGGAAACAGGGGATTTGGATTCCTTACGAGTTAAAATCAAGGGATGTTGAACTTCGTTTTTTCGCCTGTGAACAACTGCTTCAGCGGCAAAAAAGAAGGGGATTCTTCATCGCATCCTGACGGGTGATGAAAAATGGAATCATTACAGCAATCCAAAGAAAAAAAGACATGGAGACTGCCTGGTCATTCGGTCATTCTACGTTGTCGCCTCCCGAATATTCACGCTGCGAAGGTTATGCTATGTATTTGGGACACCACCAAGTTGGTGTTATTTAATATGAACTGTTAAAACCAAGCGAAACTGGGGGTATCACTGGGGATCGGTATCGACTTCAATTGATGCGATGGAGCCGAGCACTGCGCGAAAAGCGGCCGCAATACGTGGAGAGGCGTGAAAAAGTGATTCTACAGCATGACAACGCTCGGCCTCACGTTGCCACACCTACCTGGAAACGCTGAAATGGGAAATCCTACCCAATATTCTCCAGATATTGCGCCGTCCGATTATCACCTGTTCCGATCGATGGCACATGTTCTAGCTGACCAGCAGTTCCATTCATATGAAGTCATCAAAAAAAGGCTTGTTCCGTGGATAGCCTCAAAAGATGAACAGTTTTATCGCGACGGCGTACGAGATCTACCCGAAAGATGGGGAAAAGTAGTAGCTAGCGATGGGCAATGCTTTCCATGATTCACTTGTAAACATTTTTTCAAAATAAAGTTGTATTTTCATCAAAAAAACAGCGAGAACTTAGTTGCGCTCGTAATATTTTATTTTATTTTATTTATTGAATTAAATTTATTAAAGTAAAACCAAACTCTGTTGATTCGGTTTCCCTACAATCAATCAATTATTATGGCATACAGTGTTTTTTAAACAAAGTTTTGGTAATAAAAAAAAATTTTTTTTTTGTTTCAGGTCAAGAAATATATATTTCAGTTCTTTGTTATAAATTTATTTTAATTAAATTTATTAATGTGAAACCACACTCTATGAATTCGGTTTCCTTACCATCAATCAATTATTATAGCGTAAATTTGTTTAACGAAGTTTTTGTAATTTGAAAAAAAAGTAAATTGTTTTTGTTTTCGCTTTTAAGTTAACAAATGCGTGTGTTCAGTTCTTTGTTATAAAATTAATTTAACTCCGTTGATTCAATTTCCCTACGATCAATCAATTATTATGGCATTCCTTTTGTTTTGCTTAAACGAAGTTTTGGTAATTCAAAAACTAAAAAAAAATTTTTTTTTTCTTTTTCCTTTCAATATGTGACTGAAAACTTAAATTTTATAATAAATTATTTAAAATATGTAGGTACCTTCACGCATTAAATCGACGACTCAGCCATGTACGCTGCGAGCGAAAACTCCACTGCATATTTATGGGGGCACAAGGCAAACAAAGCTGTTAATTCATACTCCTACACACTTTCAGTGCCCCTTACCGCCGAGAACTAACAACTTTTTCACTTGCTCGCAATCAACGTAATGTAAATAATGAATTCACTGCGTGGTTCACACAAATTTTTAATTGCCTTAATTAGCCTTAGGGTGTTTTACACACATATGTGTAGATCTATTTTGAATGAATTGCAATTGTGTTTGTTTTATTTTTGTTTTTTTTTTTGTTTTTTTTTTGTTTGTTTTTTTTTGTTTTAGATTTTACAAGCACTTAAATGAACAATATTTTCTGCAACACCACCGAGCGCATCAGCAATGCATTTTAAATTCAATAAAAATCAAAACTTTTCTATCACAAGGTAAAAATTTACGCACTTAAGCATCATCACAAGAAACAGTGCAACGTCATATAATTTTAGGCGCGCACGCTGCACAGTTGTGTTACAACTTCATTGCTAATTATAGCCAGCACAAACACAATAATAAATCAATTTTTGTTTTTCCCCATTTTCTATGTCTGTTAACCACCCACCATTGGCATGCAAACTTGTTTTTCTTTTTTCTTGTTTTTATTTTCTGTTTTTTTTTTTTTTACTTTGTTTCCTTTAAGATTTGTTTTGTTATTATTTTTTATGATTTTCTGTTCTTTGCGACACACCGGTCTGCCGGTCGCCTATATAGTAAGTATGCGTGTACATGCGAGGTGCTGTGTGGTTCTCAAGTATACTTCTGTGGTTAATAGAAAAATGAAACGTACGCCGAGACAACGCGTTTGGGGTGAACCAAAGTCTTACGCGATTTGAACAACACTAAAACGCGCACCTCAATGGCAAAGGACTTGAACTACTACGATGCGATTCACAGTGGTGGCGACAACAACGACATAGGCCACGACAGCGCACACAAGCGACGAACACACAATGCACGAGCCTGTCGTGGGCCAACGACTACGCTAGTGATGGCAACGATGGTAATGACGACAACGATGATGATGGCCTGCAAGAAGCCAAGTGTCAAAGGCAATTCAGCTATGGAGCCAAAAGCAGCAGCAACAGCAGCAACAATAACTGCGACTGTGGTGTTGGTGAAAGTAGAAATATAACGGTATTTGCAGCCTCCACTCTGAGAGCGCACACACACGCACATATAAAACGATAGGGTTTGTGTGATGACTTTAGTATGCGAAACGTATGCAAGCTGCATTGACCAATTGTACATATGCATGCAAATGCTGTGAGAATAGCAAGAAAATACCGCGAGAGAGCGGTGAGCACAGTGCTCTGTAAAGCTTATATTTGGCGAGCACGGAAAGTGAATAATATGCAGAACAAACAGCTGATTGACACTGAAGCAAATGAAAGCAAAAGTTAAATGGCGCCAAAAATTGGGGAAAAAAGCGCATGCGTAAAATTTTTAGCACCACCCACTTCCCGAAAACAACCCAGTATTTTATGAAAAACGAAATTTTTCGAACAGCACTTCTTTCCCTCTCTCTCTCTCTTTCCTCTCTCACGCTCTGTGTCTCTAAATAATGCCATATCTGATGCTTACTCTATAAAACCATAATTGCCTCAACATAGCTGAGAGCACGCGCCGTAATTCAATGCTCGCCAATTTTATAATATAAGGCATTGGGGCAGTCGGTCGTGGTTATAAGGCCAACAGGATAACGAAAACATACGCACATATCATACATCTGCCCACATGTCGCACTAGTAAAGGACGATTGGTTGCATTGCAGTTAGCGCGAAATACACAATGCGGCAGGACAAGATAGAAGTGAGTGTGTATTTGTGAGTCTGCGGATTGGCTTTTGCATTCGACAATTGCATATGCATGTGCTTGTGTGTATAAGTGGGATGTATGGATGTGTGAGTATAAGCCCTGTAAGTAAATTATTCAACTAGTGTCTGAAGACGTATAGTTGATTGGTAGGTCACTTATTCATATCTGCTTAGCTGGTTTATAACTAATTCAAGAAAGGGGTTGATTAAGGCTGCGAAAAACTGACAAAAAATAAAATAATAAAACAAATAAATAAAAAGTAGCAATAAAATATAATGAATCGAAAGTGATTAAAAGATCATTTATTTCAAAATCGTTGTTGGAAAATTGCATCGATTTCAATTGATGTTATAATACAATCACATGTAAGTAGATGATCTACTTTTTCGCGCTTAACTCAAAATCCGTAATTAAAAAGCGCGATTTCCCATACAAAATTTCTCGCCCAAAATCTGAGATTATAAAACAATCCAAGATAATAAGGATACTTATTGACATACAACCCCGTGTTTTCTGTGTTATCGATAATTATTATTACGAATGTAAGGAGAAACATCAAAATAAAAACTGAATGAAATGGACGCCGGCAAATTAAACAGGTCTGTAAAGATAATTCTAATAAAATTTTTGTTAAATATTATTTATTATGGATTCATTTTACAGAAAAAAGCGTGTGTCCATAAACGTTTTGTCCTCTTATTACTTATTATAAAATGTAATATAAAATATCCCATGCGCATTCCTGCCATAATTTTTGCAACCTCAGTAAACGTCGCATACGGATTTCTTCCAACTGTTTATTATTAGCAGCCAATTGCGCAATTAAATAAGCTATTCCTTCTCCTTGTATTTTCTTCACATCGTTAACACGTTCCCTGTCCGCTGAGCTACATATGATTCAGGAAACGTGCGCCTGAAAAGCACTGATACGTTCCTGAGCCATATGTGTGTCAGCATAGAAAAAGTTCCCTGAACCACATGAGTTTCGTTGCAGAAGCAAAAATGTCCCTCTACGCTCATGGACCATATGTGTTTCAGGTAGAAATACCCTACATCCGTTTTTTTTTTAGTTATTATTATTACTAAAGCTATCCTATGACTACAAAAAAACAAATTTTTCAAAAAACCTTGTGGGGCTTGTCGGTCAATTTTGCATTTTTGTATTGGGACAGGGAAGGTGTTAATAATAATTAAAGAAACCAGAAACACCGAAATATTCCACCAAAATAATTTCTATGAAGAAAATCAATTTTGCAAGTAATCTGCCATATGTGAGCGGGAAGATTAATTTGGCGGATTTATAGGTGATTAATGCATATGTGAATATATTATAAGAAACTATAGACCCATATCTAAACCCAACACTTGATCAAAACTTTCGGAAAAGCTGATGAAAGATAAAATTAAGGTCTTTATTACGGAAATAATTAATCCGCATTGCTTTATCGGTAGGCATTTTATAGTTACCAAACTGAGGGGTGACCGCTCGAAAAATTTCTTCATGCATAGAGATTCGAGCCGATGCATTTCCGAATTATAGTAAGGTATTAACCCATTCGCCTCACGGCGGCCGCCTGTGTGTTTTCTTTTTTCTTTTAATATAGTATCATAAGTAAATTGTCGCTTATTATTAGTAAATATTTCCACATAAACTTTGTCAAAGTTCTAATCCAGGCTCTTCTTTGTTAATCACGTTAGTAACCTTATTTCTAAGACATACTCCAACTTATGCTTTCTGCGACGCTTTGCTCGAGATTATATTGACTTTTATTTATTTATTTATTGAAAGAGTAACAATTATAAATAATTATTCCACTTAAAGAGCTAAAGCACTGGCACTATGGCCTTTTTATACTAGAAAAATGCTCAATAATTTTTTAGTGAAGTTGGAATATGCCTCCGTAATGTTGGATCCAATATATGCCGGTTATTTCCAAAGTATCGAAAGAGTTCAACGCAGCTTTGTCCGCTTTGCTCTGCAGTTTCTTAATTTTAACGAGCCACATCCACCTTATCGCTTCCCGCAAGGCATATAGCCTGTGGTGTAATTAATTGATTAGATCTACTGAATCAGATAAGTTTCAATATTGCGTTTTCACTCTCCGTCAGGTAGGTAGGGGAAATGGTTGAGGTCTGGCACTCCTCAAGTAGCACTAAAGCCCCGTTTTGATACCAATGTGAGACCTCCAACAGGCAGATATCTACAACCAGCCTGAGCTGTTGATATAATGGAGAATATTGATGGGATTTAGGTTGGCGCACTGCCTCAGGGCTTCGAAGAAAGGAGCACCCAGTGATCTTAGTCGTCTAGCTGCCAAACCCGGACATTTACAGAGAAAGTGCCCAACAGTCCTCTTCTCTGAAAGGTCCCCACAGTTTCTGCTTAGCTTTTCCGCATGTGTACCGATCATCCAGTGGCCGGTAAGCACAGTTACGAGTTTAGAAATTCAATGGTGAGGAGTCCGAAGGACTTTCTGAGCCCTCCATTTACTGTATTGGGGCCAAAGAGTTTTCGAAATAGCATATGAAGAAGTGGAGCTCCATCTTTTCTGCGCTTTCCTGAGAAATAATTTGTGCAGTTCCCCTTTAACAACTGTCAGGGGGATGCCAATGAGCAGAAGTCTCTGAGGCCAATTCAGTCCTCTTCCTGGCAAGCTCATCAACAATTTCATTTCCTTCTATGTTCCTATGTCCTGAAACCCAGTTCACGGAAATGTTAACTGCACACGCAAGAGATTTGATCTCCTCCCTACAGGAGTTTACTAATTTCGTTCTGCACGCTCCCGCGTTCCCTAACCATTTTGCATGCCTGCAGGATCGCAAAGACATCTGCTTGAAAAACACTAGCAGTATTCAGCAGTTTAAAGGAGATAGATAAATTGGCTGATTAAGAGTGAAGGCAAAGGTGCAAGCTACGATGCAGATTTTCACTCGGTCTAATCCTGCCTATTTGGAAAGATTGCCGTGAAACGACCCTCAAACTCTGTTTGCGGATAGAGAAATCTGTTCAAAGTTCGGAGAAATACGGTGTTAACTGTCCAAAAACCACAAGAGAGTAAAGATTAGAATACTCACTCTCGGGCAGCCAATCAGTTTTAAAAGCTTTAGATACCTATACCTTCAACTCAAAGACCTTCTTAGAATACCACAAGGCACTCAATAACCTGGCATCCAAAAACTATGTCTCATTAATTTGGGTACCAGGACATGAGGGATATGACGGCAACGAAAAGGCAAACTTTCAAGCCAAAAAAGGGGCAGATTGTTTAGATTTAACAAAAACAGCCTAAAACAAAAATTAAAATACTGGGCCAAAACTCTAATAAATCAGCATTAGAACAACGTATAGGATCTTAGACACTCCAAAAAGTTCTTAAGTTTCAATGCTAAAAGAGCTAGCATGGCCCTCACTCTCACAGGCGACCTCACGGGTCACTGCACCTGCAACAAACACTTACATAAACTAGGCATAACTAACACCAGCACCTGCAGGTTTTGCTGCGAAGATGAGGAGTCTATAGAACATCTCATCATCGAATGACCGGGGTTGACGCATAGAAGGAAAAAGTTTTTAAACAAGTTCATGCTTATAGATGAAGACCTACAATCACTTTCTCAGAAGGAGCTGGTGCAATTCATAAGCATACTTAATAGTCAATAGACAGCATAGGGTGCACAATAGATCAATATGGTCGCAGTGCTAAAGGCCCATACCTTAACCCTTTACTACCGGTAACCATTAACTGTCCAAAACTTCGACCATGTCCCTTGAGAGATTGCCTATAGAGGCCAACCTCCTTTAGCCTGATTGCACTTTGAGCTGCGATGGAAATAACGTAAAAGTCGATGGAAAGTAGGTGCAAAATGGCATTCAGGGCAGCACTGGGGCAAGTTTTAAATGACACTGCTTCCTGTTTTTTGCACTCTCACCAGTTTAGTGATATTATGGCCCTTCCGGTGGCTTCCCACCAAACTAGACATCCGTACGTTAAAATTGGCACAACCACTGCGTTGTACATCCACAGCACGACCAATGGCTTGGGTCCCCATTTTTTACCGAACATAGATTTGCAGAAGTAGAAGGCTATACTGGCCTTCTTTACCCGATTTTTTAATTTTAATTTGGGAAGTCAAAAGGGTAAAGGTTTATATTTTCTGGTAAATAGCACCAGCTCCGTTTTGCCAGAGTTGACTCGGAGGTCGCAAGTGGCAGCCCAGCGACTTTGTACAGCTGGTGACCTTTCCAAAGTCTCAGCCATGACTGAGGGACTTTCCGTCGTATGTTAAAATTTTTAAACCAAGCAAGTCAATCAGTTCCTTACAAACTATTTTCAAACCCGGACAAGTCATAACTAAAATTTTAAACCCTTAGAATTTTGTATTTAGAATGTAAGAAAATACACATCTCGAAGATGAAAAATCACATAGATAAAATTCGAGATTAAATTAAAATCACTCAAGGCTCAAACAAGGCGAGCATAAAGAGAATACCCTGCTTTTAACCCCATAGAAAGGCGAAAAATTTACGAAGATTACACTTTTACAAGATGACAATTTTTGTAAGGAAAGTAGCGTATTCGAAATTAAAACGAAAGAAAGCCGTTAAGAATGGGGGTCACTACTAACTATATAAACTAACTTATGACTTAATATGCATATACTTTGGTAAATGTGACCAGCTATTTACTACATTTTTAAACGATTACAAAAGGCGCGTATGTGGAAATCAGCCTGAATTATTTATTAGGCCCAATTAAGTACATTCCTTTGTATTTTCTCATGTTCAGGAACGTCACTAAGGGTATAAAATTGCTGACAGGTAAACAAAAAAAATTGTATTAGCTGAAAATTTTATCATCATTCGTATATCTTTACACAGATATTAAACAAAATTGTATAGCAAACAGTTTTGTTCCCTTTCTTATGCCATCTTAAGCCGATATAAAAAAAAAAATTCTTTAAATTATTATTATTATTATTTATAGGAGATATATTCAATATAACCCTAACTTAATTAGCACACTGGCTACTAGAGCCGTCAGTGCTTCTTTAAATTAATTTAGAACTCAGATATCAGAATTTCGCGAACTCGTGTGTTCTTTCATTAACTCCATAAAAGTATTAAGAAACGAAGATTGAGATTGCTAGACGTAAGCGGCGCTGGATTGGTCACACACTCCGCAAATCCGTGAACCATATCGCAAGGCAGGCGCTAAGATGTAGTCCCCAGGGTTCTAGACGTCATAGCGCTCCAGCGAACACTTGGCGCAGAACCAACGGTAGGAAACTTGTCGCCGCAAACTGCAACTGGAATAACATTTGCCGCGCAGCGCCTACTAGAATGAGATATAGATTTACTATACAGGCCCTATGCAGTAAGTAAATAAGTAATATAAATATTCAAACGTTGATTTAATTTTTTGAACTTCTTTATGAAATTCCGTTGCTGGAGCTTTACTTTTGTGAAAAAAGTTGATTTTTATTCTGCAGTGTTTTTTATGTTCCATATTGACGCGGTGGCCGCCATAGCCGATTGGGTTAGTGCGAGACCAACATTCGGAATTTAGAGAGAACGTAGGTTCAAATTTCGGTGAAACACCAAAATGAATAAAACGTTTTTTCTTATAGCGGTCACCCCTCGGCCGACAATGGCGAACCTCCGAGTGTATTTCTGCACGAAAAAGCTTCTCATAAAAAATATATGCCGTTCGGAGTCGGCTTGAAACTATAGGTCCCTCCATTTGTGGAACAACATCAAGACGCACACCATACATAGTAGGAGGGGCTCGGCCAAACACCCCAAATGGATGTATGCGCCAATTATATATATATATTTATTAGGGCGGGTCGATTTAGAAATCGCTCATTGCTCTGTGAAAATCATATTCTAGGGATCAAAATAAGAAACTCTGCCGGAACCATACCTCTAAAACGAATTCTGATGTCCCCCATTTCAAAATATCGCCATTTTTGGCCTTTACATGAAAAAATCAGCTAAATGGCTATGTGTTTTCTTTATTTTTATTTATTTATAATAATAATTATTATTTATTTATAATAATATCTATTTTTTCTCTTAAGAAATTTATTTAGTCAGAACATATGTAAATGAAAAAATTAATTTAAGTGAGTTATAGAAAAGAAACTAAAAAGTTCGACCCACATTGGGGCACATCAGAATTCGTTTTAGAGGTATGGTTCCTTCGGCAGAGTTTCTTATTTTGATCCCTAGAATATGATTTTCACAGAGCAATGGGCGATTTTTTTGCCTCCCCACAAATCGACCCGGCCTAATATTTATATATATTGACGCAACCTACTTACTCCATTTTCAATTATCTTGTAGTCTAATGAGCTAAATATTTCAGCTCTGACTCGTAGAGGCTATCTTGAACAACCACACTTAGGAAGCATCTCTGGCACCCTAACGATTTCTTCTCTTATACACCACGCTGCAAAATTATAAGCACATTACTAAATTCTTTTTTTTTAATAAAAATAAATAAAATGAAGTCCAAAACAAACAAAACTGAGCTAAAAGAAAAACGACAAGAGCTTTGTTCTGATAACTTCGAGTTTACTTATTCAAAACAGTTCCCTCTGGCCCCGATACACTACTTTGCGCGATCTAATAGATTTTCCCTTGGAATCGTAAAAACAAATGAGCATCGCCTTAATTTTTGATTTCTCACAACGCGATTTTTTGGGTGGTGACTCACCTGGGGCCTTCCATTCGGCACTTTGACGCTCAGTTTCAGGTTCATATTGGAATCACGACGTTTCATCATCTTTTCTCGCCTCTTTAATGAGGTCTTTCGAATCTTGAACTCTGACCAATTTTTGGTCCTCAGTTAACTGGACAGTGTGGAAGCCCAAATGATCAGTTAAAATGCGAATAATCGATGTTCTGGAGATATTCAACTCCGATTCCATGAATTTCAACTATGATTTCGGTTACTTTTTGATAAATTTACAAAAAATTTTAATGGAGTTTTCGGTGATTAATGATTTTGGGTGTTCATTGTCATTTATGTCCGCACAACCATCTTCGAAACGTATAAACCATTCAGGAACTCTGGAATGAAATAGACAATCATCGCTATAAACTTTTTTCATCAATTCAAATGTTTCGGTAAACGTTTGACCGATTGTAGAACAAAATTTGATATTAGCTCTTTGTTCGAAACTCATTTTTGTACCGATGACACAAACATACTGACACTTTAGACGCAATAACTTCGCTTCCTTTGAGCCGTGGCTTTCACTGGAAGTCAGCTAGGGATGTAACGGGTGGGCCATATAGCGTTTGCTTTTTGAACCACCTATTTTTTTGAAAATGGTAACACAAACGACATGTCAAATGTGTTCATAACTTACTTAAAGGTTTGACATTTACGAAATGGGACGATATACGCTTGAACAAAATTGGGAAATATGGAAAACCTATTTCCAAAGTGGTGAGTCTTCTTCTTCTTTTCTGATGAAGCTCATTTTCACATCGGTGGCTACGTCAATAAGCAAAATTGTCGGATTTGCGGCTCAGAAAATCCACACGTTACTGTAGAGAAGCAAATGCATCCACAACGAGTCACTGTTTGGTGCGGTTTTTGGTCTAGCGGCATCATCGGGCCATTTTTTTTCGAAAATGAGCGAGGAGCCGCGGTTACAGTAAATGGCGAGCGTAACCGAAATATGCTCAACGAGTTTTTGTTTCCAAAAATTGAAGAGGATGACATGGACAACAATTGGCTTCAACAGGACGGTGCAACTTGTCACACTGCCAAAGTTACACACTTTTGGCTACCGTTTTTGAAAACCGAATAATCAGCCGAAATTCCGATATCAATTGGCCGCCTCGGAGCTGTGATTTAAGCCCGTTGGACTATTTTTTGTGGGGAGCCGTTAAGGACAAATGCTATGCGAACCAACCAGAGAACCAAACAATCGAAAATGTGCTTAAAAATTGGGTTGATCGAATGGCCTACTGTAAAGCCAGTCGTGGCAGTCAAATGACAATGTTCAATCTTCAAAATAAAACAAAAGTTTGAGAAAATATTGATTAGTTTTTTTTTTTATAGCCGATTTAAAAAACAAATTTTACATGGCCCACCCTTTACCTTCCAACGCACTAAGTGACTAAAAAGATGGTGTATTCAAAAACATGTTTATGTCGCCAGTCTTGTTTATTTTGGACTTCACCTTGTAGTTCATATTACATACGTAAATTTTCAAACTATATGGAATATTTTTCAACTTTTTAACTGGAATTTTTAAGATTTTTTCATAACCTATGTACTTTGTATGGAAGAAAAAGAAGCAAAATAAAAAAATTGTCAGATATCAACGGTATTTTGAAGTCTCTTGAAACTTGCAATATGATTTATAATTTTATAAAAAAATAGTGATATATTTATAATTTTGGAAGTGGGTCTATATGAGAAGAAATATTAAGGGTACGTATTAACAGTGGTTAGGTCAAGTTTCCCAAGAATATCCAACACGCCTCCCAAAAGATGTAGTATCGTTACTAACTATATTATTTTTCAGGGCTCACTTACAAAAATACAAATAAAATCGTCAAAAGCTCATCTTCCTAGTGTTGGACGCATGCCACAACTGAGTAGCAGGATTCTATAACGGATGCCATTTAGAGGAACTTGTTGACCATCATCTACAAGATTACATTAGGTTAGACAGGTTGCATGTCTAAGACAATATAGTCGGTGGTCCAAAGTCCCATTGTGATACCTGCATTTGATTTCCATCCCCTAACTAAGTGTTTTAAGGGGGAGGTAGGGTTTAGCGCTAAAAAAAAACACTTTTTTTGTGAATTTTTTACAGAAATATGGCTTAAGATACTTTAATAAAATCAGTGACATGTTATTGTACGTCTTTTCAATAAGTGTTTAAAAAATATTAATAATAAAATATTGACAAATAAGCCCAAGACAGAGTTTTTTTGGAGATATGTTTTTCGAGAGGTGCTCTGCGGTGCCAATCGGCATTCGTCGTAGAATCATCTGAAACTAAAAAAGTCGAATTTTTCAGTTAAAGTATAACGTAATGCTCCCCCCTACATTAATAAAATTTTATTTTTTTCATTTTTGTAGTTTTGGTGGCAAAAAACGTAAAACGAGCATTTTTGGCGAAAAATTTCGCCATATTTGTAAGTGAAAAACAACCTTAAAAAACAAAAAATAAAAAAAAAAACAGTGTAGGGGGGAGGTATTTTTGATTTAGAAAACGTGTGCCGAATTTGAAAAGAATCGGTTGAATAGTTTCGGAGTTGTGATTGGCACCGACTTTTAAGAAGTCGTTTCGGGAAAAACGCGTTTGAAAAAATGACTCTGAGAAATTATCGATGCTCCGCATTCGAGGTAGAGTGCCTACAAAGGCTATAACTTTGAGAGTTCTGCTCCGATCCACTTAAAATTTTGACACAACATTCTTGAAATGATTTACTATAAGATGAGTGAAGAAAAAAAATTTCGATTTTGTGACCCTACCCCCCCCCTTAAACCACTTAAATATTTGACACAGCTTCTTTGAGGTGTAGGAGGTGTTGTATCGACTCAATTTCTTCTTCATTTCCATTGTTCCTTCAGAGGTCATTGTGAGGTACACCCATTCTACTGGCTAGGGTTCCAAAAGCGCAGTGACCCGTTATAACACCTGTAAGGAAGCTGGTAGTTGATCTGTTGAATCCAAGCAGACATTTTGTTTCTTTAGTGTTTAGTGTTTTTGAAATTGCACACGATGAGACAGACCTCCATCTGTCTTGCACTTTTTTTAGAAAGAAGTTGTGCAGTTTCCCTTTGACAACGGTCAAGGGGACACCGATGTCTGAGAAGGGGCAAGAGAAACCGGTTCTGACGACCACTTCCTGGCAAGCTCGGCGGCAATTTCATTTCCCTCTGTATTCCTGTGCCCAGAAATCTAAATAAGGTAAATGTTTCCTGCACTTTCAAGACGTTTGAGCTCCTCCTTACAGGAG
The DNA here is from genome assembly GCA_037575425.1 of Anastrepha fraterculus. Taxonomy (NCBI): domain Eukaryota; kingdom Metazoa; phylum Arthropoda; class Insecta; order Diptera; family Tephritidae; genus Anastrepha; species Anastrepha fraterculus. Next base: position 10,188 of record JAYXIM010021677.1, on the reverse strand, counting down.
TTAACCAAAAGAGAGCTGCTATACGGCGACGACAGGGCCTTGATCGCAACTTGACTATCGAAAAAAATATTAATGTTGCCTTCCCAACAGCGATCCCTAAGCATGTTCGCTGTTCGTTTCTGGCAGCTTAAAGGAGACTGAAATATTGGCTGCTTCAGAGAAAACCCCCGCTCCAGTTTCCATCTTGGATACGTCAGTGGAAACAGAGATACCTACATCCGTACCGACTCTCCCCTCCTTCCAATCTTGCCTGCTCGGAAAGATAGCCCTAGCACAACGCTCAAAACCCAATTTACGGATGGAGAGATCAATACGAAGTACAGAGAAGAAAGAGGAGATATGCTTCAAGATGCTACTTTGTCCTACAGGAAGTTGCCTTCAGAGGCCAATCTCCTTCAACCTAACAGCGCTCTGAGCAGCAATGGAATTAACTTGCAGATCCACGGGAAGTAAGTGCAGAATAACGTTGCGGGCAGCAGTGGGACATGTTCCACATGCCTCAGAGACTCCCACACATGCAGTTCTCTGCATTCTCTCTAGTTTAGTGCTGTTGTATCTCTTCTGAAGCGCTAACCACCAAACTAGACAACCATATGTCAAAATTGGCAGTACCCCAATGTTGTGCATCCAGAGTACGACCGGCGGGTTGAGACCCCATTTTTTACCGAACCTAGATTTTAATACTAATATTCGAAAATTTAAACATAGTCTTTTATAAGATTTAACTAATAGTATAAGTATGTAAACTCTCTCTGTAGACTGAGAACAATAAATAAATATTTAGGGGAAAATTCTTAAAAACCCTGTACCACTAAGAAATTTGAGCAATCTTCGATTCTCGATGAAAGGAGTTAAACCATATGCTTTCCTGTAAGGCCTCTTCTCATACAACTTTGAAGCCACATACATAAGTATGAGTACATATGACAGTGTACTTAATTCTATGTACAAACGAGTAAAGCTCTGATTGCACTGACATTGAAAAACTCTACATTCGCTCACACCACTCAAAACGGATTTCAACGCACCACACACTCACATACGCACAAGTTCATTGAATTATATGCCAATTTCTGTTTTATATTACTTTTATTTGGCTTTTTTGCTTGCATTTTTTGTAGGTCAGTCATACAGAAAGTGTCAACTAGTCAGCACGCGGGATTACCAACTCAATTTGTAATGGTAAAATATCATTGACGAAGGCGGAGTAAGCCGTGGCTTAATACAAAATTGAGCGTCTAGTGAAATATTCTACAAGCATAAAACAGAGAGAAAATAATATTTACATAGTTGTGTTCTCTGTGGAAAGGCGGAAATATTAACTTATTTAGTTCTAATTAAAAAGTAAGTCTTATTATAAGTATGTCAAAAGTTTTATGCATATGTATTTTTTTTCTAGTTTTTTCTTTCCATTTTAAATTACGATCTGTTAATATAATATTAACAATAAGTAATTGGTGTTAGGGTTTGGAATTAAAATGTCCCTTCCCTTTGAAAGAGAACATTATTGTCTTTGGTGGTATTTAGTTACAATTTTACGAATACATAATTTTCTATAATTTTATATTATTATATTTTATTTTATATTACAGTACGAGCAAGATCGGTGGGTGTTTTGCGCTTTAGTCTTCTTGGTTTAAGTTCCATTTCCGGTATCAGTCTCATATCATGGTGTTTGTGTTCTAATAGTCGCAAGATGTGCTTACCGCTGGTTCTTTTTACTGCTTCAGTGACAGTGTCTATGCCGAGGTCGCGGCGAATATCGTCATTTTTTATGTAAAATTTGCGTTTGGGATTGTCCTTAGCATCTTAGATTGGCTTCTCTGAATGATTTGTAGGTTTGATTTACTGGCAGTCCCCCAAATTTCTAGTCCGTAGGTCCATGCCGGTCTGATTATTGATTTGTATATCATTTGTATATTAAATAAGCTTAGGGTTGATTGTTTTCCTAGTAGCCAGTAAAGTTGTCGGAATTTGTTTGTCATCTCGTTTCTCTTGTTCAGTATGTGTTTTTTCCATGTGAGTTTTGAGTCAATCGTTATGCCTAAGTATTTTGCGCTTGAGTGTATTTTTATGTCTTCCCCGTTAATTTGGACTGGATATCTTGCAGATTTTCTCTTCGCGTATATTACATGTTGTGTTTTGTCTTTATTGACCTCAATGCCCCATTTTTCAAACCATTGTGTTGTAGCTGATAGCGTATCTTGCAGTGTTTTTGTTGCTGCTTCTTCATTGTGGTTAGCTGACATTAAAACTGTGTCGTCTGCAAATGTAGCTATCATTGATCCTCGAGTAGTTGGCATTGGTATATCTGCTGGGTATACTAAGTATAGTATGGGGCCCAGTACGCTTCCTTGAGGTACTCCAGCAGACGCCGTCAAGATAACTGATCCCTCATCGTCATATTTTATGAAGAAGTGTCTATCAGTCATGTAGCTTTTAAGGATATTAAATATGTTAAGTGGTAAAATGGTTTTTAGCTTATATAGAAGTCCTTTGTTCCATACTCTGTCAAAAGCTTTCGCGATGCCCAAATACACGGCAATGCAATATTTCTTCTTATCGAAGTCGTCTGTAATTTTGTTTGCTACTTTGTGAATCTGTTGCACAGTTGAATGTTGTTTTCGGAAACCGAACTGGTGTGAGGGGATAGCGTCTTTTAGTTTTAGAATCGGGTCAATTCTGTCAAGCAGTATTTTCTCAAACAATTTAGAGAGGATGGGCAGCAAGTTAATTGGTCTGTACGAGCTAGCAACAGTTGCGTTCTTGTTTGGCTTGGGGATCGCTATAACTTGTGCAACTTTCCATGCTTTTGAGAAGTATTGTAACCTAATTATTCCGTTGAAGAGGCATCGTATGTATTTTATTATAGTATCGGGTAGTTCCTTTAGTATTTTTCCATTTATTTGGTCATATCCCGGTGTCTTTTTGTCTTTAAGTTTCTTTATATAATATTTGATTTCTTCTTTTGTCGTGTTTTGTATTGTGTGGTCTGCATTCTCAATTCTGTTTGGCAGCTCAATGTCTTTATTATCCGTGATATTTGTAAATATTGTTTTAAAGTGGTCAGCTAATGTTTCAGTTTTTTTTTTGCTTGTTCTAGCCAATGTGTATATGTGGCCTCAAGTTCATGGCCCTTCCGACTACATCCGCAAAGTGTTTTGCTTTTTATTTTGCGATTTTTTCATTAAATTTGAGTGTTTTATACCCAAATTATTAATAAAACGTATTAGATGAACTTATCTGAACTCAATTTATAAGCTGCAGAAATATCGTCTCATATGCAGAAATACTTACCATACTTTCAGTAACTTTCGTATTTTTCAAAACATTAAGAGAAACAGCCACCCTAAAACCTCGATTTTTCCTTATTTAAGAACAAAAATTAAATTTTGAAAATTTAACTTCGAAGAAAAGTTGTTGACGTGAGTGATATGATTGGGGTAGGAGAGCAGCCTTCGGGTAATTCGAATGCGACTTTGATGAATTTTGATATTCAATATACCAATAAACCAAAAGTTATGAAACATAGGTATTACAAATTTACGTGTAATTTTCTTACAGCACTTTCAGGAGTTCTTTAACGGAAAAATAGATATCAAATTTAAGTTCCTCGTACCAACACATTACCAAGTTCAAATTCGTATTACAAAAAATAACATTCACCACACTTAAATAAATATTAAATTTCATATTAAATAGAAAATAAATGCATAATTGGCGCACACACTTCTGTTAAATGTTTAGCTGAGTATCTCCTATTTGTGGCGTGCAACTTGATGGAGGAACCTGCGATTTTAAGCCGATTCCGTATGGCAGATATATTTTATGAGGAGCTTTTTTCATGGCAGAAATACACTCGGAGGTTTGTCATTGCCTGACGAGAGGCTGTGGCGTATTAATCAAAGATTATTTCTTTTAATATTTTTCTTTTGGTGCTCGATGTTTGATGTCTTACTGGAATCCGATTCTGTCAGGTACGATGAAGACAAAATAATGTACATATTTAAAAAGTGTTTTTAGCTGCATGAGAACTATCGATTTCGACAACTATGGCCTTACAGCTGAGAATGGTAATCTGTAAAGGCATTTATGTTCAGCAAGGATTGGCGCACTCGTGTATCGGCACCCACGTCACTGTTGACAGTTATAATTTCGAGGTTGCATTAACCTCGATAATAATGTCAGCCCTAAAACGGAGGATCTCTCTTGCCAACAAGTGCTATCTTCAACTGAGTAGGCAATTGGGTGGAAAACTTCTCTCCCGACGAGCAAAACTAATACTCTACACGGCTCTCATCATACCCGTCCTAAGGTATGGCACAGAAGCTTGGACAGTGATAATACCCGATAAGGCGTTCCAGTGTTTGAGGGAAAGATTCTGCGGAAGATTTTTGGACCTTTGTACGTTGGCGACGGCGAATATCGCAGACGAAGGAACGTTGAGTTGCATGAGCTTAACGACGTCATCGACATAGCGCAGCGAATACAAATCCAACGGCTTCGTTGTCTGGGTCATGACATCCGAATGGGAACAAACGCTCCGGTTCTGGAAGTATTCGATGCGGTGCTAGCTGGTGGTAGCACAGGAATAGGAAAGTCTCCTCTAAGGTGGAAAGATCAAATGGAGGAGGACTTGGAAGTGAAACGGTGTTTCCAACTGGCCACGATTACCACAGAAAGAAATGATTGGTTAAACTCGGCCAAAATCACGCAAGCTGTTACCAGGGCAATCAAAAAGGAGAAGAAGAATTGACAAGTCATCATGAATCATTTAATGCCAGAACAACGCTTGTGGAAATATACTTAGAAAAAATTAATTTGTTCTCGAATTTCATAAAGTGAATTCTTGAAGAAGACACTAAAATGTCAATTCGTCATCGTGCTCAAATTGGTTGGCCTTTGTCCTTCAACTACGTGAAGAATTTTACGTACGGGTCTCGTAAAGGCCTTGGCTATAGAAAACAGCTCGTGCAAGAATTGAAGCCAAATGGTCATTGTTTGCGTCCCAATTTTGTTGATTGAGTTCATTTAGATTTATTATTCAGATTTATTGAAAAAAGTAATGAAAAATTGGACTGATCGAATGGACCACAATAATCCGAATTCTGAGCCCATTTCATTTAGATGTTTATACCAGAAAATGTTTTCCCGTCTCACATATTTCGACAATTTATGCGGTAGTCTGCTTTCTTTATGTTGATCTAAAGATTTGTAAATATATTTCATGTGAAAATCCAATGTAAAAAAGTTGCTTTCTTCATTTTGGTAGGTATACCCATTTGACGTAGCTTATACAACTACGGTTTTCTGGGGACTTTGTCAAAAGCCACTTTGAAATCCACAAAATAAACGAATCCTTTTTTTGTTTTTGTTGGATTTTGAGTGTACAATGGACGCCAAAGTATAGATATTGTCCACGGTTGAAAAAATTGTCTGAAAGCTGCTTGAGACACCGTTAATATGTTGTACTCTTCAACCCAATTTGCTAGCCTCGTATTTATTACTACCACCAGCGCCTTAGCCGCACAATTCATGAATGAATTTCCACTGTAGTTACGGACCAAATTTAGCTCGCCCTGCTGGAGTAGGGGAAAAATGATTGTGTTTGGAATTGTGTGATCTATTTTTTTCTTTTACAACAATCACATAATACACTTTTGTCAGTTCTTGTAGGAATTCCTTTCTTGGATTTTTTAGTAACTCATATTGTTACTCAGTCCTGTCCCGCAGCTGTCCCACAACTTATTCAACTTCCATAATGGTTATTCCCCTGCGTATTGAATATCTTTCGTGAACTGCGGTTGATCTAACATAGTCTGGAAATATATTTTAAGCTCTGCCGCTGAAAATTCCGCTCCCACTTGAAAGGAAGCTCCTCTTCTTTCCCTTGCTATACTCCACCATTCTCTCGAGCTTGATGTTCTGTCAATTTTGGCGAATAACTTTTCGCTGCATCTTCGCAGAAGTTTTTATATTTCTGCTTTGCACGTAAGTTCTTTGTTTTCTCAGTTATACCGTCTTTTTCCAAAAATAAGACACTACCTCACTTTCTTTTTGGTCCAAAATACGCGCTAGGGTTCATTTTCGGGGGAGGGCAAAAATAGAAGTACATATATATATTTTTATTTAATATTTATTTTACACAGAATAGAGAAATGTAAATTTATTCAATTACAATCGTGTCGTCTTCTTCTGGAACATCGCCATAAATAACTGAATTATATTCTGATTTCCCTCCAAATCCATTTTCTGTTGAATCATTGGTCCGAATCTCTCATGTCTTGCCATATATGATACATAGCTATCGTTAAATGAATACTTCTTCTCTAAGTAGCCTGTTCGTAGTGCATTGGAAACATCATTATCAGTTATTTTGTCCCATGAATGTTTTACCCAATACACAACTTCTTGTAAGCCTGGTTTTACAAAATTACGTCGATGATTTCTCACCATTCTGTTTTCAATATATTCATTGATTTCCATCCGCAAATGATCCTTGAATGGCTTGTTTATTGCAATGTCTAGTGCCTGGAGGTAACCAGTCAGTCCTGCCGAAATCATTATTTGATCAATCTTCCTCTCAGCAAGAAAGTTTTTCATGTCATTAGCGGTGTGAGTACTGGCTGAACCTCAAACTAGCCTATTCTGGCCCCTAAACAGTGGTGGCAGCATAAAATCAATCCACTTTCTTATAACTGCTTGTGTGCATCAGGCTGTTTCACTTTCAATAACATAAACTCCTGAAACGCGTTGAATCTGGTCTTTTTAACCTTTAGTGATTAAAAATGACGATACTTTGCTGCTATCTAGATGAATCGCCAAAATACAGGTAACACGTGCACTATCGTAACCTGTAAAAGGAACGTAAATTGTTGAAGAAGGCTTGTGAAGAACTGTCTTATGAGCTCCTTGGTCTAGGAATACCGCGGTCTCATCCATAGCAATCACGTTGGGGAGTTGGTTCGAAAAATCGATGCCATCAACAAAAATCTTAAACGGAAGTGCACGCTTAACGACTTTATTGTCTTCCAGCTTGTTGATCTCCTTAGAGACAGTTCATAGCGTTTAAGGAAGTTGTCCAACCAGTGTGACCATGCGTTAAATACTTTTGTAGATATATCAAATTCAATTGCTGTTTCAAGTGCAAATTTTTTTGATATCAGCCCTGCGCACAACCACAGCCATTGCTTTCCTGCCTGCAATCCACTCCCAGATGCAATCTTCCAACTCAGAAAATAACGGCTGCCCTCCTGATCCAACTCTGCAATTTTTTTCTCAGGTAATCGTAGTCTGCACGCCATTTACGAACCATACGGATATCCAACATCTTCTCTTTACAGAATGCTAAAAGATTTACAACCCTGGAGTCTTCCACGATTCCCTTTTTGTACTCAACGGAATAGCTCTTTCGTTTTGTACTCATTTTTATCGATTTTTTTTTCCACATTATTTTAACTAGGGACTATTTTCCGGGGATGTCTAATTTTACAAAAAGTTCCGAAAATCAGGATAGGGCTTATTTTCGGAGAATGTTTTATTTTCGGAAAAAAACGGTATATCTTCAATTTTGTAAAATAAGACAAATAAGACTTGCTTCATTGGCTCTACTACCTTTTCAGGACCAATAAACTCTGCTTAACTGCTTAGTTGAATCAGGTTTCGATTTAACCCTTAGCCACCTAACGTGTATTCCAGTAACACATCCACCTAACGTCGGTCATGGTGACCGCTTGGGTTTAAGTACTATTAACAAGGTTAAAAAGTCATAAATTGGCAAAAAATTAAACCACATTATGTTCTTTAGTTGTTTTTATTTCAAATTGTTGTAATAAATTCTTAAAATTAACATTTTTTTCTTTTTATTATTATTAATCAAAGTTCACTTACAAATATTTCAACAAATTATAGGTTCTTTATTAAACTGAGAGCTAAGCAATAACAATCAATGAGATCAATATTTTTTTAATTATTTTAGTAACTTAAGTATATAATCTCTTATATAAAACTATCATTGGCACAATCAAATCACAATCATTACAAAATTACAGCCCCCTAACATTTACAATTTGTCGCGGCAGCTTATACACATTTTTTGTGAACATTCCACGCAAATTGGATTTTTGCACTGAAAACACAAATGGAATGTTTTACGTTTTTTTTTTGGGTCACACGTTGAGCAAGTTTTGCGTGTTTCTAATTTATCAGAGCTGCCTGCCGAAAATGATCTTGGTTCTTCATCTATTTTGAGAACCCGGCGAATAGCATTCTGAAGATCCCTCTGCAATCCAAACTGGTTCACTCGACGTCTCAAATGAGGTTCGATAAGTTCTTTAGCCAGTTGTTTCATGAAATTCAGTCTGGGCACCTTTCTCTGAGCTTGGTTCATGTTGCTGATGATGTATGAATTTGCCGCAATACATCCAGCATTCTGTAGAACACTGCCATTGGCCAGCGCTGTGTGCGTCGAGAAGTTGAATAAATGGCACATTTCTGATCTAATGTATCGACGCCTCCTTTGGTGCTATTATAGAAAGTGATCATTTCAGGCTTTTGTTTTTGTGGATCAATGGTTGGCATGTGATGCATGCTGGAGAGAACAAGCACGGATTTGTTTTGCTTTGGTACATAAGACACCAATGTTGCATCTGACGTAAATCCAAAAATCGAAGAGCCAACGTCTCGGTGACGGCTAGGTAGAAATTGGGGAGGTACTTCCCTTTTATTTTTTTTAAGGGTCCCTACAAGTGTCAGCTGTTTTTGCTTCAGGATTTTCATTAGCTCTACTGAAGTAAACCAGTTATCAGTCGTAACATTTCTGTGGGTTCCTTCAATCGATGCAATCAGTCGCAAAACTGATTGCGTGGGTTTGTTCAGTCGTTGGTATTCATCGGGCAAGCCTTGGCTATCTGAGTCTTTTCCCAAGTATATGTAGCCATCAACAAGATATTTCTGGCGTCAGTCATGCACATAATTTTTAATCCATATTTGTTGGGTTTTTTCGGCATGTACATTTTGAAGCCGCATCTCCCACGGAAAGCCACCAACATCTCGTCAATACAAGCGTAACTGCCAATTGAACAAACTTCTTTGCAGTTTTGTATCAGCTTACCAAACAGCTGAGATATAGGTGCAGCTTTGTCAGTGCTACGGCGTTCATCTCTGGTGCTCGCATCATCAAATCGAAAGCAATTCAGCAGTATTTCAAACCTGTTCTTGCTCATTATAAAACGATAAATCTCTCTTCCTGTGCCATCTGTGCTGTACCAACATGTGTAATGTGTGTGGTTTTCTTTGAAAATTGCGGTATAGTACAACATGCCGATCAAAGCTTTTAGCTCCATTACGTCGAGGTCATGAACACATGTCTGATTTTGATAGTTTGGTCTTATCTTGATAATTTTTTCGTTTGTATACTTAACAATTTCTTCTAACATATCATCAATGAAAAATAACTGCCAAATATCGGATGGTTTTGTATTTCTGTTCAAAACATCTCTGAAGTTCCTTTTCAATCCTGGAGGTTGATGAATGATGTTGTGTTGCAAAGTCCTCGATCGCGAAACTGGAGGTTGGCTCGACCAACGGAACCGATTTTTTCCGAAATAGTTCCGGTATCTTGCCAATGGAACAGCGTCATCTGAAGATTGATCATCAACTGGCACATCACTTCATCATTATTTTCACATAACTCGTCAACATCAATTTCAGAGTCTGATTGACACTCACTTTCAATCACGTGGTCTAAAGGTACATCTTCTACGTCACTGCAGTCTTCATTTGGCAATTCCGGCTCGTCCCTTTGATCCTCAGCATCTGAGTCACTCTCTTCTAACCATCTACAGATATTTCGATCACGTTGAGACATGCTGAACCTAAAAAACGATAAGAAAATGTTAACACTAAAAGAAACGTAACAACCTAACGTCGGTCACCAGGACCGCATACGATATATATTTACCTGATTCTTTTCACTGCGCGCACGTGTTGCTTGGCCGAGCGCAGAGCGCAAACTGAAGAGGGAGGAGAAAAGGTACACAGAGTCACAGGCGTGGGGCCCGCGTAGTAACGGAAATATTTGAAAAAATAGATCGCTCAGAGTCACCGTGACCGACGCTAGGTGGTTAAGGGTTAAGTTAAGCTTACCTTGTGTTTAACTTAAGTTTGGGTAATCGGTTCATATTTGTT
>JAYXIM010021670.1:0-12033 GCA_037575425.1 Anastrepha fraterculus | reverse complement strand
CTGTTATGTTAACCAAGATGTCCCACCGATGAGAATAAAAAAAAAATAACAACAGAACCAAAAATGAGCTAAATCAGCAACCAAAAGAGGCGTAAAAACATTACTTATCAGCGCAATACAGCATAGGGTCAAATGCTGTAAAATGTATCTCCTTCAATGTCCAAAACATCAATGTCCCAATCATCCCCGTACCAATGCGGCTAAAACCCGTTACACTTTAATAGACATCTAAAGGCGAAATTGAGTTGATTGACGGCAGCACCTGGCTGGTGATTCAATCTGACAGATGTGACAAACGCGTGCATCTATTGCTGACATAATCGCAAGATGATGAGTTGCACAAAAAGCAACAAATATTATAAATAAATGTGTATAAAAGTATGTCTGTCTGCTTGTTCCACTTTACATTTTTTATTCTTTATTTTTCGCGAGAAACAAACACTTCGCCGCTGTGTATACTCCTATAAATAACACTACACGGCAGGGAAAGAGAAAGAAGTGAGAGTATTTTCTCTCTCTCTGCCTTATACTACATCTGAGATTTTTTTATCGCAACTTTGTCCTTTGCCTCATTCACTTGCAGTAAATGTGTGACATTGGCAAAAAATATAAAGTTCAAAAGAATATAAAACAAAAAAATGTATGCCAAGAAGCGAAAGCCAACAAAGAAGATCAGACTCGTGGTAAAAATGTGCGTATGGGTAAAAAAAGGTAAAAAAAAAGTTTTTATGCGCGCAGCACATTTACCTGCAGGCGTTTCTTTTCCTATTGTCTCTTTTTCTTTGTGTAGAAAGTCAAGCTGCTACTTCTTTTGGTATACCAGATAGCTACTTTTTGCAATACTTTAGGCAACAAAATGTTTTTGTCTTTGCGCACGGTGTTTTATTTATTCAAACCCCAGCTTAAAAAATAGATGTGTTCGAAAAGCTTTCACTCATTATTAATTTGTCGAACGACCATAAAGTAATATTTACCAATGTAGTTTTGAACGACATGTTTGATTAGGTTACATTTTTTTATAAAAAAAAATCCACAGACGACGCCTTAAGTAACGCAAGTTGTTTACAAATTATACAGAGGCTGTTGAAAAAGTATGCACGATTTCTCATTAAAAACAACCGATAATGTCTAAGTATGTGTTGTTTCCCAGTTCTCTGTGAGTCACTTTAGAGTACGATGAAAATATTCTATATCTGCTATTTCACTTTATCCACTAATAAGGTCAAATATGGTATGATTTTATGAAATAGCAAGCAATTAAATAGTGAGCGGAAAGAGTGTAACATTGAACCGGTGTGAATGCATTTGAGAGTTTAATTATGTTACAACAGCAAATGCATTGGCAAAACGCATATATCCGCACTATACAAACAGGAGCTGCATAGAAAACAACAATATTGTAGATGATGACGGTATCGAAAACAACAGCAACAATGATGTGAGTGCGTTTTATGAGAGAGCGCATGTTATCAATATTATTATAGCAAATTGGAGCTGGGCATGAAGTTGCGGTGATGGTCACATAGAGAGTTTGTTAATAGAAAGTTATGCACTATTTGGTATACAGCAACAAAGCAGAAGAGCTTTTGCTAAGTGTTTTGCCAATGAACTTATGGAATACGAATTTTCTTCAATTTCGATTTCTACTTCGTTTGGCACTGGCTATGTGAATAAAACAATAAATCACAAGGGCTCATAATGTCAATTTTTAGTTCCATATTTCTCTTTGATACAATAGCTATTTGTGCGTTACAGACTCACTTATGGATAAACTCTTCCTGTCGCGAGATTGACTGTACCTGCATGAAATCAAAATTGCATTATTTATCACAATTTAACAGAAGAATTCAGAGGACGCTAGGTGAGTTCAACTCTTATGCTCCAGGCTATGACTTAAGTTTGAATCCACGTAAAACAGAACTCATGCTTTTTACCAGCAACATTGCATGGATGAACTTAATTCATTTTTTGGCGATGAGGCTCCATCAAGGACCAGTGTTTATCGATGGTATGGTGAATTCAATCGTGGTCGTAGTTCACTCCAAGACGAATTTCGTGAAGGTCGTCCAAAGTTGTTGCTCCGAAAACCATTGATGCTGTGCGCGAACTGATATTGCAAGATCGTCATGTGACTTGTCGTGAGATTGAGATAATCTTAGGCATTGATGGGACCAGCATACATTCAATATTGCATAAACATTTGTCTGTCAAAAAAATTTGTTCGCGTTGGATCCCACACAATTTGTCAATCGCTCAAAAAAAGGCTCGTGTCGATTGGTCGAAGGAAATGCTTAAAAAATACGATCGCGGGGCTTCGAAACACGTCTATGACATCGTGACAGGTGATGAATCATGGATTTACGCGTATGAGCCCGAAAGTAAACAGCAGTCGACTGTATGGGTGTTTCAAGATGAGCCAAATCCAACAAAAGTTGTTCGCGCACGAAGCACTTCTAAGCAAATGGTCGCCTGTTTTTTCGGAAAAACTGGACATGTCGCAACCGTACCACAATTTCGAAGAGCAGCAAGGCTTGGCAAGGGATCTTAGAACAGTTTGACTGTCACTACAAATTCCAATATGAAAGTACTATTACCCTGCCACTTTTCCTCAATTAGCCAGTACGTCACATTCAATATGACATAGACTTCCGTAAGGAATACACTGGCCATCTGCTCTGTAGCGTAGAAGTAGTTAGTGCATTCATCTAAGTACCATCCAGATCCACTACCATCACTGGTTTTGGATCCGTCGGTGCACAAAGTGTGCTGGTAGCCCTTTAATAGCTTCTCTGAACTTAGGTATTGATCTCTATCTGGGATCAAAATATCATACATACTTCCTACCGAAGCTAACGTAAGGCACCTGAATGTCCTCTGGCATCGAGAATAGTGTGCATCGCTCCGATAACTAGTGGAATATCTGCATGGAAAGCACCCAGTAGTGGAACTATTTCCAGAATTTTGCTTATTAGAATGATAAATCCATTGTTGACTTTCTCTTCAGTCTGTAAAAGAAAGATGGGATGGAGAGTTATTTCGGCAATTAAAGAAATTCAGTCTAATCCCAGTCTTATATTGTGTGATGAGGCATGCTTTCAGTTTTCTGAGCTACTGCATAAGATTTAAGATCAATCAATTGTGATATAGTTTGGTGCATTTGTAATCATTCTAAGTGTTTGCGATTGGAATGTTTGATGTATTTCCACGCTAGAATTGACTGTATGCCGTAGGTATATTTCGGGTTTAATATGGCTGTGTAGAGTGAGAACTTGCTTTTAAGAGAAACATGAGAATTTCGATTAAGGAAGCAGAATAAATTTCAGAGTTGGAATCCAAGTGCCTTGTTGATGTTGTTGTTGTTGCTGTTGTTATGGTTCAGTATTCCTGCTGAAATATTCGTAATTAGCGATTAGCGCCGTTTTGCTACCACTGTTCTCGTGTGATGTTGTCTTGTGCGTTTTTTTCAGATCCATTTCGTTAGATTTAGGTATAATAGCAAATTTTTTATCTCTATGTCTGAAATTTCATTAATTTGCTGTAAGAAGGGCTTGCCGAAAGAGCGAAGTCTTGCTCTAACTGGGCCTGAACATTCGCATAAATAGTGGAAGAGACTTTCTTTCATACCTTCCGCTTCACAGCTTCTGCAGATGGGATTGAAAGGGAGGATAGGTCTGACTGCGTATCCCCTACTTTCCAGTGACCTATAAGGCTGCCTTACATTTAGTGAAAAGTTGGGTTTCCATGCACGCCTGCTGTCGAGGTGCATAACAAAATATTTCGTAACATTATTTTGGGGTATGATTACATTATTGAGCTTCCCGGGAGGGCAAGTGTTTCGATTGAATGTAAAAGTTACTGGAACTGATTTGGTCTTAGTCGATTTAATACACCAATCTTTCAACCATTGAGTTCAAATAGCAAATCATTTTTGGAATTTAAATGAAGCCTTCCCCAGTGACTCTGCTTTTTTTTTTTTTTTTGTCGGGACAACTAGCAAGTGCAGCACTCAGACATTAATTGAGTCCATTGTACTACACTTGGATTCTCTTTTAATTTTCTTTAAATCTACCCGATCTCCGAAGAAATCTGAGTAGATCTTGTGGTGCCAAGGAGCCAAGATGGTCGCTTCTTAACACATCAGTGCCAAAGACCTCAAACCTGATTCGAGCGAAGGCGGGGCAGACACACAGGAAGTGGTCCGCCGTCTCATCCTCCTCTTCACAAGCTGGGCAGAGTACACTGTCTGAGATGCCCAACCTTTCCATGTGCTTTGCGCACAGAAAGTGGCCCGTCATCAGTCCAACCAGCCGTCTACACTCCCCTCTGCCTAATGACAGAAGGGTTTGCGACAGTCGATCGGACATGACAGGTAACATCAGTTTTGTCCATCTCTCAGCCTGCCAAGCTCGCTTGTGGGTGGTAGTTACCCATTTGCTAACCGTGGCCGTGATGGCCGCAGAGGGGAGTGGCAAAGCGGGCTATGGGCCAAAGAAGTTGGCCTCAGAGCCCATCTTAGATAAGGAGTCAGAGGTCTCGTTACCCGCGATACCCACGTGTCCCGGGACCCATGTTAGCATCAGGCTATTATGTCTACTGACATAGTTCAGCCTGGATTTACAGGACTTCACTACCACTGATGTGGTTGGAGGGCTGTCTAAGGCCATAAGCGCAGCTTGGCTGTCGCTGCAGACACATATAGATCTGCCTCTCCATCGTTTTTCCACAACAAAGTTCATCGCTTCTTGAACTGTATACACCTCCGCTTGAAACACAGATGCATACATTCCAAGAGCAAAGTGCAGTTTTGTCCCGCTGGATTCCACGTAGACCCCAGAGCCGGAGCCATGCTCGGTCCTGGAGCCATCCGTAATAATGCGAAAACAGTGTTTGCCGGGCTCATTTTCTGAGTCTCCCCACAACTGAGCCTCTGGTAGCACTACACTGTATCTCTTTTCCAGTACGACTCTTGATGGCATGGAGTCAAGGGGCATGGAGAGAATCGTTGAATCGATGTCCATGCCTTCTCTGTGTTCCAATGCCGGACAAGGGCCGTACCAGTTCCTACTGTGTTTCAGTCTGCAGATGGCATTCAAGGCCTCTCCTTGGATGGAAGCATCAAGTGGTGGTAAACCAATCAGAGCATCTAGTGCCGGGCCTGAAGTAGTCGGAAAAACTCCGGTACAACAAATGGCCACAGTGCGTTGTAGTCTGGATAAGGTCCTCCTGACTCCCACTACAGAGAGTCTACTCATCCAGGCCACTGATGCATAGGTGATAATGGGTCTTATCATAGCCGTGCAGATCCATAGGACCTTGCTGGGAGAGAGACCCCACGTTTTCCCAAAGACACCTTTGCACTGCAAGAAAGCTGTCAGTGCTTTGGACGTCTTTGTTTCAACGTGTGATTTCAATAGCAGCTTACTATCGAGGATTACTCCAAGATATTTAATTTCCTTGGATAGCTGGATTGTGACTCCTTTTAGCTTTGGCAGAACGAGTCCATCAAGCTTCCTCCTTCTGGTAAAGAGGACAATACCAATCTTGGCGGGATTTACCGATAGCCCATTCGCACAGCACCAAGTGTCAATCCGATCCAGAGCTTTCTGCACTTTCCTGCAGATGTTCATAAGCGAAGGGCTTAAGTTGGTGAGCAGAGGATCGATTACCATGCACTAGAGCAATGGAGACAGCACACCGTCTTGGAGGCAGCCTCTATTAACCCCAGATGACACCAGCAGATCCTCCTCTGCTCGCACCGAAACGATTCTTTGGGCCAGCATCGAACGAGTCCAATTTACTAGCACCCGGTCTACGCCGTGCCTACTAGCAGAGTTACACATACTATCAAAAGTGGCATTATCAAACGCCCCCTCTATGTCTAAAAAGATGCCCATAGCGTAGTCCCTCCTGTCGATGGCCAGCTCTACCTTAGCAACAAGGTTTTGCAGTGCCGACTCGCAGGATTTTCCACTCTGATAGGCATGCTGAAATTGAGACAGAGGGTGAGCCTTCAGCGACTTCTGACGTGTGCGCAGTTCCACCAGTCGTTCGAGACTTTTCAGCATGAAAGAGGTCATGCTGATGGGTCTAAAGCTTTTGGGGCTGGTGTAGTCGTCTCTTCCAACCTTTGGGGTGAAAGCGACCCTCACCATCCTCCAAGAGCGTGGTATGTAAGCCAGGGCCAGGCATGCCGAGAAGATTTTCTTCAGCTTGGCAGAATATATGCCATCTGGTCCGAGCGACTTGTAGCCGCCAAAAGATTTGATGGCAAATCGAATGGCGGCTTCATTCACCACAGATCTGGCAACGAACCAGTCATGCCGAGAAGGTATAACAGCTCTGACAACTGCCTCTATCAATAAGAGCTGTTGCCGGCTGATGCTTATCTGATTACCAGGAAAGTGAGACTCCATCAGCAAGCTGAGTGTCTCACTTTTCCGCTCCGTGAAGGAGCCATCAGATTTCCTAAGTGACCCAGCTTTGCAGTTGGGTCCCTTTTCAGGATCCTAACCAATTTCGCCGTGTCACTCAGAGATTCAATAGTGCTGCAGAATTCCCTAAATGAGGCTCTTTTCGATTCCCGAATAAGCCTCTTGTAGTTCTTCTGAACATCACGGTATCGCTCCCAGTCCTCTGCAAGTTTAGTCTTGAGGGCCCGGTTTAGAAGTTTTCTCGACTCACGCCTCAACGTCTGGAGCTCTCGATTCTACCAAGGAACGGGAGTCCGGCTAGGGAGAGGTCGAATTGGACAGGCTGACTCAAAACATTCTGTTAGGGCAGCGTTGAGTTTCTCAACAGCCGCCTCAATAGCCTGTTCTTTTCGAAGTCTTGGTGGCGCAACGTCAAGGTCCCGCAACGCCTCCCTAAACTTCTACCAGTCTGTTTTTCTTGGGTTTCTAGAGGGCAGTGGCGTTTGTGCCTCCTCGCCACACTGAAACTCAATGTACCGAGCACGAATCTTCGGCAAGGACTATCCAGTTCTTGATTGACCACCCAAGTTTTGAGTTTGGTAGGGTTAGATCAATCACCTCCTGCCTTCTAGCCGTTACAAACGTTGGCTGTGAGCCCTTGTTATGTATGTCTAGGCAGGAGGACGCGATAAATTCGAATAGTCGAGAGCCCCGTCCATTGCACTTGATGCTGCCCCAGATTGTATGCTGGGCATTAGCATCGCAACATAGGATGAGGCCCAGACTGCGCCGCTCACAGAACCTCACGAGACTAGTGGCCTTCCCGGGTGGTGGCCCTTCCAGAGCATCGTAAGGAAAATAAGCAGATGCAATCACAAACTTCGACCATCCGCGTCTACCTCTGTAACCCACCTCAGCAGCTACCAAGTCCCAGTGACTCAGTGACCTCGAGAGTGAAGCGCAATTATAGGACTTGGCCCATTTTACTGCCCAGTTGCCCTGTTTGACATATTTATAATTTTCAAAATCAAATATCTCGAAAATGATCAAGTTTTTGACATCACGCCACATAACAAAATTATTGAGAAATGGCCAAAATAAGAACGAACTTAAGGGGGTCTTCTGGTCTAGACGCCTTAATTTTAGGTATTTTTAAAACTAAGATACAAAAAAATGAAAATTATTTTTACTATCCATTTTTTATGGTTTTTATTAATATTGGAAACGCATAAAAAAAATTTAAAAAAAATAAAAAAATCGTGGAATTACGGGCCGGCGGAGTGGGGGCTACATAAAAAACGGTGCTCCATGGTTGAGATGATTCCAACAAAAGTGATCCACAAAAGACCAATTAAAAAAATTCTTCATTAGTTAGGATGTCGCTATCAGATTACGAGAAATCAAAGAAAAAAACAAAAATCACAAAATGATGTCAACTTGAAAACAAAAATTTTTTTACCCTATTTTTTTACCTTTTCAAATTATTTAAAAATACTTCAAACTTACATTTTTCAAATCCGAGGCAAGCGCGATAAACAAATGTATAATAAAAAATTCTTATCAAACTTCAAAGCGATCGGTCAAGTAGAACTTGAGATATCATGACGACCATCTCAAAAAAAGTAGTTTTGAGCAAATCGCGTTTGAAGTTTGAGCAACAATTCCAATAGAATAACTCAGATCATAATATTTACTACTCTCTCTACTTAATTGGCGATATATTTCCAGGTATATATTATGGAAGTATTAAGTATATATGTATATATGTATATAATAAATAAAGGTTGTGTGGGATGCAAAAGATTTTCTGGAAAGAACGAGTCCTCTGCCGTTCATTGTGCGATTCGCTGCACTCGGCCGGCTTAGAGGCCACGTCACAAAATCCGCTGTATTTCCGCAAATAATTCAAATTTTGAAAAATCCGTTGAAGCGCATATTCTGGAAGGTCTAAACTTTGAAAAGATGCGAAACAAAAATCAATTTTTTCAAATTTCTAGACCAGAATACCCCCTTAAGCCTCTAGAACCACTTTCCCGGCAACCCTGTATACTTATTGATGCTCGCAATTTATGGCACAACTTAGAATATGAAAACCCTGTGCCTACCCCACAACATTACCCGTATCTGCTGGCTATGCCACCTACCTTCATACCTGATTACCGGTTTTTGAACTACACCACAAAATGCATGCATACATAAATATCTGAGCAGCGAGCTACGCATCTACCTGGTCGTTTATCTTTAAGTGAAGCAGCATTAAAGTTAAATGAAATTTATGCACAACTTTTTTATGATGCGAAATTTGGTATTACAAAGCAACAAAACGGGTGTCATTTCAAACTTAAGCGGCACTGTCACACACTTTTTTCATTAGGTTGCCTCCACTCGTTTACTGCCTGAAATGTCAGTGTGTCACAACGTCACCTGCTGGCTGACAGTTGGCAGTTACCAGTTAGCGTAGCAGCAATAACAAGAAAAAATTAAAGTTCGCTTGCATAGTTTTAACTGTCGCATAAAAGTGATTTGAAGTGAGTAGAGTAAAAATGAAAAAAGTTTTTTTACTCATTTTTAATATTTTTTGTGCTTTCTGATGGTTTTTTGTTTTTTTTTTGTGTTTCTTGTTTTGTTAAAGTTTACCAACTTTATGCGCGCTAAAGAGCGTTGTTTGAAAATCGTTTGGTGACTAGATAAGTGTGGGCATGTGTGCGTGTGTGTAGTCGTGTCCCCTAGTGTGTGCTTATGGGGGGTGTGCTGCAAATGCGCGTCATAAAGTCAACGTAAAAGAGTGGAATTGGGTAGTTTTAAAGTTTACTTTGCGAAATACCTTGGCACTGTTACCATTCAAAGTTTCAGTAATGCCCGATGGAAGCTGAAAAATAACTTAAGATATGGAAAGTTGTCCAATAGTTTTAAAGACTGCTCACGGAATGATACCGTCGGTGACATGATGGAATTATATAGATGAAATAATGAAAACAGTGCAAAAGATTTGACATTGTCTTAGTGGAAGTGTGTGACTCTTTGATTTTCGAAAAGGGGTAAAGGAGAGAAATACAATTTTTTTAGCATTTTTGACTATGAAAAGGGCAGTAATTTGAATTTTGTTTGTAATAAATAAAGAGTATTTCAATCGACGTGCCTAGATGTTTTTTTTAAATAGAACACGTAAAAATTCAGAGTCTTTCAGATTTCACTTCTTTTATTCAAAATACGTCTCTTAAGATTTATATGTGAAAAATGACAACTTCAACCAGTTATCTGTAGCGATGTCCATTGATAGTAACAACTTTTTCACTGACATCTTCGAAACGGCTAAATTATACCACCAGCCGAAAAACCGCGGAGTACATTTTCGTGCATGTAAGGATTTTTCTGAAAATACTCGAAAGTCATCTTTTCTCCAGATGCGGCAATTTTGCTTGTTCACAAATCCATCTCAAGTGTGAAATGAGCTTCATTATCAAAGATGATTTTGGGTGAATAACGAGCATCATCTTCAAAAAACCAATTCCCGAAATGTCTGCCTTCATATTGATATGTTGCGTTCAATTCTGGAGTTAATTAAATTCTGTAAGGACGCAAATGCAAATATGTAGATAAAATCCACCAAGTAGTCGATTCATGAATCAATTAGGCAGTCGAGCTATCGATGTTGAAGGTTGTTCAGCAACACTATGCACTAAAGTAGCAATATTCTCAACAGAACGTCCAGTTTTGTCTGCCAATCCTGTTTGAATCTTCACCAGAACCAGTTTCTTTAAATTTTTTCACCTACCTTTCAACTTTCAACTTATTCGCATGATTCTCTCAACCAAAGAATAACGAATTTCGCGATATGTTGTTAATAAAGATCGACCATTTTCATAATAAATTTCAATAATTTGAACGCGTCGTCTGTGTACTTGGTAAATATCTAGAAGTTATTCATTACTGACATCTAGACGTCACTTATTAGGGGGTATTCTGGTCTAGCAATTTGAAAAAATCGATTTTTTTTGCATCTTTTCAAAGTTTAGACCGTCAGAAATATGCGATTCAACGGATTTTTCAAAATTCGAATTATTTTCGGAGATACAGCGGATTTTGTGACGTGGCGTCGAAGCCGGCCGAGTGGAGCGAATCGCACAATGAACGGCAGATGTTACCGGATGACTGGAGGAAAATCTTTTGTATTCCACACAATCTTTATTTATTCTATACATAAATATATACTTTATACTTCTATAATATATACCTGGAAATATATCGGCAATTAGTCCAGAGTGAGCAGTAAATATTATGATCTGACTTATTCTATTGGAATTGTTGCTCAAACTTCAAACGCGATTTTCTCAAGACTACTTTTTTTGAGATGGTCGTCATGATATCTCAAGTTCTACTAGACCGATCGCTTTGAAGTTTGATAAGAATTTTTTTTATACACCTGTCTATCGCGCCTGCTTCGGATTTTGAAAAATTTAAGTTTGAAGTATTTTTAAAAAATTTGAAAAGGTAAAAAATGAGGGTAAACAACTTTTTTTTTCTTCAAGTTGACGCCATTTTTTCTTGGATATGGCGTAATCCGATAGCGATTAGTTAGGATCTACTAATGAAGAATTTTTTAAATTTGTTTTTTGTGGATCACTACAAGAGTTGGAATCATGTCAACCGTGGAGCACCGTTTTTTATGTAGCCCCTACTCCGCCGGCCCGTAATTCCACGATTTTTAATTTTTTTAACATTTTTTTTTATACTTTTCCAATATTAATAAAAGCCATAAAAAAAATAGATAGTAGTTTTTCATTTTGGTTTATCTTAATTTTAAAAATACTTAAAATTAAGGCGTCTAGACTAAAATACCCCCTTAAAGGCCCTTTATTTTTGAGGATATTTGCTCCTGTGAAAATTAATCAAGTCATGTAAATTTACTAATTTTAGTCTTATGCCCGTCTGTCCATCTTTTTTAACCAACTTTTCCAAATTAGATGTGGGCTAACCAATTTTAAAGGTTCCAAAATAAAGGATCTAACTGTGGATTTTAAACAGTCAAATGGTTTTAAATAAAAAAGCGCTTGCCAAAATTGTGAAATTAATAGAAAATATTTTACACAAGTTATTCTATAGGCACTCACAGAATGCGTAAAAAGATCTTGTTAATTTTATGCTGCTATGCAATTAAGTGTCCTGGTACGTATGCCAAATGTTGTCATCTGTGGAGATTAACGAACGAGGAACCCATTCTTAGGCAAATCAAATGCAGAAAGTGGCGATGGATAGGTCACACACTAGAAAACCTCCAGATAGCATCACGAGAATGGCACTGGACTGGAAACCGCAAGGGAGCAGAGGTCGCGGTCGACCAAAAAACACTTGGTCGGAGCTGCGCGAACTAACAGATGCCGACATCTTATGGGATGGTGCAAAAATAACAGCACAGAGGAAATCGGTAACGTACTGACGGAGCATCGTCCCTGCTCTAGGAAGAACTCGTTACAATTGCCTGGGATCGGTGTGCTTTTCACCTCTGAAGAATATAGCTGACAAATGTTTAAACTATTTTTAAAACTCGCCAAGACACAAACTATGTTTAGCACGACTCCAACAACACTAGTAGCACTACGGACCCATATTTATTGCATATTTG